>VDFB02047230.1:209894460-209949323 GCA_007258455.2 Sequoia sempervirens | reverse complement strand
AAAATTCCATGTGCACACTTTCAGTTTGGTGTACATTTATGTTCAGTTTTGCATTCATTTCTAGGTGTTTTATGCATATCACGACGTGTTTTCAAACAAGTTACATTTCTTAAGTTTTGCATAAATAATCAATCCATATTATTAGTTTCTTGCATTCAAACATTGCATATAAGTATATTACATCCTTATTCCATCCATATTTCATTGAATTTGAGTGTAGACATGAGCATTTTGGCCCTTCTTTCTCCTTTTAGGTGAAAAATCCTAGAAGTGCTAGAAAGACCTTAGATACCAAAAATATATGCTACACTCTCCCTCCAAGAACACAAAATAAATTTTAGTACAAGAATTCATTTTTTGCATATCACAGAGTTCATGGTCACTATAATAATGAATGTAAAGCTTTAAGTGATAAAATTCAACATCTTAGGGATTGTGGTGCTCTTCCTTGTGTTGAAGCACCTAGTTCCTCTAATTGAAACCTATTTTCATCTTGTTCGGCTCCTCCTTGTCCTACACTAACTGGGGGTAAGGGGTTTTGTAGCCTTTTCCTTGTATGTCACATGTCATTGTCTCTTTTGGCTAGTCGATCAACTTTCATATACATATAAGAGAAAGTCTGGGATGTGGATGACATGCCTTAAATTGGTTCTCATGTGACATAAATATTCATGACATAGCTTATTGGAAACATATAACTTGGCATAGGGCTTTCCGAATAATCTCTCATTTCTTCTTCTACTTTAAAGAAATTTCTCACAGTAATGGTGTTAGCAACCATTTTAGCGTGGGGGCATACATCGACACTTATGTTCCATTGTGCTATTTTCTTTCTTCTTGAGATACATCATTTTCTTGGTGGTGTCATTGTGTTTGATTTCCTCTAAGATTGTGATATTTCTTTGAATTTTCCTCTCTTGAAGACATTAGGCACAATGTTCCCTAAGAAGAGACCTTACATGAACAAAGGAAAATCCCTTTAAACATATCTCTTTCACATTTACAACATCGATTATATGGCCACATTGCATAACACACTTTTCTCACCTATGGAGCCATCTTGTTTGTTCATGAGTTCCAAGCATACAAAGCTTTTCTTGTCTCATGAAACTCAAAGATCATTATTTTTTCATGAGCTCCAAGCATATGGAGTTTTTCTTGTCTCATGAAGCTCGAAGATAATTATTGTGTGGAACCTTATCAAAGTTAGTAGGAGGTATAGCTTTGGTCTAGTTATAAGGTATTAGAATGGAGGCATGACTTCCCTTAGCACTCTTGTATGTGGACACATACCAGTTGTGTGTTTCACCATTTTGGATGCTCACCCCATAGACGAATTGAAGTTCTATGGCCCCAAAGTGAGATTATTGTGGATACTCACCCTACAAATGACTTGAAGTTTTGTGGCCCTAGAGTGAGTGATTTTTTGTCGAAGCTCAATCCACCCATCTTATTCTTTTCTTTCTTCTTTATGTCTTTTGCATTGTATGCTTGTGTATCTTGTTTTGCTGCAAATCATACACCCTAAGCATGTACTTCTTTTCTCATGTTGGTTTGATGAAGGATCTCAAATTCTAGGGGCTTGGCCACTTCCTTTTATTTTTTTCATCCTTTGTCATCCACATTGGTACACTTGGAACCCTCTTGAATGTCTACTTTAGTGTGATTTTGAAGCAAGTTCATCCTCTCAGTAAAGTGGGGGCTAAATTTAGTATTGAAAATGTCATCATGGACAATTTCACACTCAATATAGAAATAATTAATGATAAATTGGACTTGATATCACCTGGATCTAGTGTTGTGATGTGTTTTACACATCTAAATTAGGACTTGGGCCCTTTTTAAGCTAAATAAACCTAACTACGCCCTAATTTAATGTTGTAAGGTGTATTTATTCACACATTCACATTAAATTTAAGAGGCTTGTAAACCTTAATAGACCTAATCTATTTGAAACATAGATTTTTGGGACCCGAATGCTACTCTAGCACTTCTAGGGTTTTCACCTAAAAGCAGAGATTGGGTCCAAAAATGCTTATGTAACACTTATTTTAGGATGTGTGTGATGTAATGTGATGTAAATGAAGTTAAATAAATAAAATTGACTGATTGAAATGAACTAAAATGAATGCAAAAGCGCAATTAAAACTATGTTTGAAAACACATTATGATATGCAAACAACTATGTCAAATGAAGAAATTGGAAGAAATATACAAAACAAAAAGAACAAGGATAAATCTAAGTGCACGTTGATGTAGTAGGATGATTTTGGAGTGTTTTGGATGCTGATGAAATTTACTAATTTTTCATAGTGGGACTCATTTTCCTAGGGTGGTGAATCAGTCCACCTACTAATGAAAAAGTGTTGGGAACAAGTTTTTGTCTATCGGGATTTGAAATCTGACATAATTAAAGTTTCTAGTCCTAAGGTGGGGCTCATTCACCATAGGTGGTGAATCAATCCTCTCCCAAATTTTTGAGAAATCAAGAGACAACTCTGCAACACTAGATCTGACAATGCCTACTTCTCAGGTTGTTGAGGTCAAATCTATAGAAAATAGAAAAATTACCGTCTCCAAGCTTGAATTTGACTTATGTTGACTTGAAGCACATAGTTCACATAAAAATCAATCTTCAACACCTAATAACTTTTTAAATCTACAAACAAACAAGCAAAAAGGGGGAAAATGATTAGGGCTTGGTGAATAAGGGTTTGCCTTGGTCAAACCCCACTTTTGGTAATTAAACCCTTGAAAATATCATGAAATGAAAAATAAAGATAAACTAATAACATTCCAATTCTATTAACTCACCTAACCCTTGATGTTGCAAATATGAAGTAATGTTAATGGTTGCTTCAAAGTGCTTGAATTGATGATGTAAAGTGCTTGAAAGCTAGAGTGAATGTGAGATTGATTGCTTGGATGAATTGGGGAGATTGCTTTAATGACTTAGGAGATGTAAAATGAGGTGAAAATCACATATTTATACAATTATTGTGCCTCAGTACCCATTCATACCTCATCACAGGCCAACATCAAGTGAATTTGAATAAAATCCTGAAAGGAAATTTGAAATTAAAAAAAAAAGATTATAACTATGAGCATCATCATAGTGTGAACTAAATATGATATATCCAAATGAATTTAAACCCTATATAATTCCCTAAGCAATGATCCCAATAAGATATTCAAAATTACGAAGAACAAGAACCCATTGAAATATCATGAAATCAATATGAAAACGAAAGGGAAATCTATTCTAAGACCTCAAATCTTATCCTATTGGGGGAGTGGTGTCACATTGATGTGGAATGATGACTCTTTCCTAATCATTTGGATAATACGAGCTTGTTTTGATCAGTTTTATTGAAGAAAACCAACGAAACCGATGAGAGATGAATGAGAAATGATATGAATCTAGTTTAACATGATGAGATGAGTTCCAAACACTATGATTCTTGTTAAAATGGATGCAATCTATGCTAAATGAAAAAAAAATCAAAGATAAAAGCCATTTAAAGAAAACTATGCTAAAATGGATGCAAACTAGGTTAATATGGAAGCCATTGATGGATGCTTAAACTAAATGGATGAAGCTTTACTCTAAAATGCTATCAAATATGAAATATGGATGCAAGTGAATATGAATTTCAACAACATGAGTTTTCTATAAAAAGATGGATCCATTTCTCTCCAAATAGTAACCTATTTGGGTGATCCCACAATATTGGTTTACAATTTTTGGCCAAACTAGACACTAAACTGATTTTTTCTAACTAAATCTTCACTTTTGGGCACCTATATTGGCTAAACTGTGAGGAATTTAAAAATGATGCAAACTAGTGATTTGTAAATTTTTTTCTATAGATTCTAACTATATTTTTTTCAAAAAATTTGGAATAAAATTGCACTTCTTTTTCCATCTCCTTTGAAAACTAGTTTTTTTTGGTAAACACCATTTTTAAGGAGTGATGCTCACTGTATAAAACATAAACCTTTTTCCATTAAGGATAAATTTTTTTTTTTGAATTTAGATTTGTAACTATGATATCTAGTGCTTTCATTTGGTTTCATTGTGTTTTATTGAATATTTTTTCCTTAATTAAGTTTTGAAGTCAAACCAATTTAAATTCAGACACAGGAGGACTATATACAACATAACTTTTTTTATATGTATCAATTTATTTTTTTGTTTAATCAATGGCTTCAATATCTCGTGCACTGATATTTTTTAAAAAAAATTGATAATCTGCTATTTTTCCACATATGTAGAACAAAGAGCTTGATTTTTAGTAAAAAACCTACATTCACAAGAAATTAAGAAAAAAAAATAATAATAAAATTAAATTTATTTAAAATATACTTTTTGGGAAGCTTACAATAAGGACTACATACTTAAAAATAAAAATAAACGAATTCATTTGATCCCCTAAATGGTAAATAAAAAGTGGTCTTTTATCAGCATTTTGGCAGGTGTAAAGGAGACTCTGTTATAGGTATGGTTTAAAACTAGCAAGGTTCTATCAAAGGGGTTTTGATCTAAGGTGGTTCAATCAAAACCTCTTCAATTGGAATCATTTAAATGGATCTTTTCAAGGCTTAAATCATTATATTTTCTAAAAATATGTGATTTCAGCAAAAATCAAGATCTCCTGGAAATGGTAAACCAGTATTATGGGATCACCCATTTATAGGAAAGAAAATGAAAAATCAAGTGTTTAGATCAATTTGATCAATCAATGGTCAATAATGAAAGAAGGGTGAGCACATGGATCAAATATTCTCATCAATGGATGCGAATCAAATATCACATGTATCAAGGAAAGATCAATGGTTGAAAATTATTTCAACAAACACACTTTGTAACAACTTCGAAAGTTTGTTACAAAGTTTGTTTGAAAAGAATCGTTGACTTTATGGAGCCAAATGAGAGAATATTAATTTGGAATATTCCCTATGCAAGTGGATGGGAGGAAACTATCAATTTAGTTAATTAAAACTAAATTTGAATGTGCAATATGAGGAATAATATGATATTCATTAAATAATTGATTTAATGAAGAGGAGGATGCAATGTGATATTTAATTAAATAGATTAGGGTTATTTAATTAAATAAGAGGAATTTAAGGTTTAAATTAAATAATTTACATTATTTAGTTAACAAGGTGAAATGTTAGTGTGGGAGAGGGTTAATTAACCCAATTAGGTCAATTAGATTAATAGATGAAAATGAGATTTAATTAAATAGCTAGGCTAATTTAATGAAACAAGTGAAAAGAAAATGGATTTTAGGATGAAACAATGTTAATATATGGATTTTCCCTCTCTTTAGTGCGTGATTTCTAGATCTAGGTTGAAGACATATTGAAGAGAAAGTTTGGAGAAAGTTGTTAAGTGTTCAAAGTTGTCAAAGATGACACCTTGCATTGGAGATCATTAGAAGACATCTAAAAGTTGCAAATGAGAGTTTCAAATCTAGAAATCAGATGGAAAGGACAAAGTAGACATTGAAGAGCAAATTTAGACTTTGAATTTCCAAAAAAACCTAATTGGACTAATACGCCACTTCCGGCATATGAGTCTCAGTATCAAAAAATTTTCTAGAATTTAAGAGTTATAGTATGTAGCATAGAAAAATGGATCTTTAGACATTTTCAACCTCATTTGGGTCCTTCTTGTGTATTTTGGCTTAGTTTTACCTTGATTTAGTGTTGTAATGTGGTTAACATATTCACACTGGGTCTTGGACCCTTGTGAACTAATAGGGATTTTAATGGAACCTTGAAAAAGTATTGTGAATTTTTTTTAACACACTTTCACACTTTTCTAGGGTCTTATTAATTTATTTCACCTAAGGGTATGTGTCGGATCATGATGGGCCAAAAAGTGGCAATATGATGGGTATGTGGAGGGTATGTGGTTGACAACTTCTTTTTACCCAAAATTGATGAAACGAAAGATTTTTTAAAGGAGATTCTCATATTTCCACCAATGTAAATTATGCTTTACTTTGAATTTAATAAATAATTATTATTCATTTTCTATTTGAATTATGACTAAATTCTTGATTGATAGGCTAATTGAAAAATATCTATAGCTTTCAAACGGTATCACATTTTTTGAATCTGAAACATGTGTCACATTCTATGCTTTACATACTATAGGATTTAAAAAAAAAAAAAAATCATGAAGTTTTGACTATGTTATAGAATAGATGAGATATATTTGGTGCTGTAATAATTATACTATTATTTACTTGAAAAGTTACAAAAATATGCATGACATGAGTCCTCTACTTATATCTAAGATAAATATAAGAAAATATTATCATTTTATTACAATTAGGCGGTTAGACAAACACCTACTTATTTTTTCACTAAAATTTGTGTACAACTGCATTGAAATTTCAAATTTTCACCAAATAGATTTTTTTTTTCAAATAAACCTAGTAGTTTAGAAACTACATTCAATTTGATATAGATTCAACTCTTACATACTTTTGAAATAATATAGATAGCTTATTCAATTTTTTACGTCAAGTTGCCTAACTCTGATTTTTTTGAATTTTTGCCACTTAAAGGCCTATTTTTTCCATGATGATCTTGCACATACCCCGAAATAACCTCTTTTTATCATTTACCGAGCCTTATTTCAAAGTGTTGTAAAGTGTTGTAACAAAATTTCACACTTTTCTAGGCTTGTCATTAATAATTAGTTTTTTTGGTTGCTTTAATTGGCCCCATTTTGCATCTACAAGCCTTACTTATGAGTATTTTTGAGAATACACCCGGTAAACATCATTTAAAATAGTTGAATCCTGAAACCCACTTTAAAATGACTAAGGTGGGACCCATTCTCCGTTATGGGTGAATGAGTCCCCTTAGGTGGGACCTATTCACCTAGAGTTGCAAATGAGTCCCCTTTGGCTCAAAATTCAAACTTAATTCAATTTTTTGGTGGGTTTTTATTTTCTAAGGTCTAAGGTTAGTAGGTATGATGATGTATTTTTTAGAATTATTGCATAATTAAGTATAAATATAAGGTTTTTCTACTCATTTCCCTCCCCCCAATCAATCTATCAAGTATTCTAAGCATTTCAAGCATTTTCAAGTCTACATTCATTAGATCCATTACTTGCATGTTTGCAGCATTCTACTTCAAGGGTTTGGTGAATTGTAGCATTTCCTTTTTTTCATTCATCATTCTCTTTCCATATTTCATTTCATTTGAAGGGTTTAATTACCAACACGAGGTTTGACCAAGGAAAAAACCTATTCACTAACCCCACAATAGTTTTTCCCTCTCTTTGCATGTGATTTGTAGGTCTAGGTTGCAGATTTGTCAAAGAGAATGTTTGGAAAAGTTTACATCAATTTTTCAAAGCCATTCAAAGTTTTCAAAGTCCTAGGATAAGCTTGGAGAACACCTACAGGTTGAATTTGATAGTTTCAGACTTGGATCTAAATTAGGAGAGCTAAAGAGAAAATCAAGAGCTACAAATTCCACTTTTGAATTTCTAGAATCTGGAAGTGGACCGATTCACCATTAGTGGAGAATGAGTCCCACTGTAGGAGTCTGACAGAGATTTTTGCAGATTTGAGTGTCCATTTGTTTGAAACCTATTCTAGCACAGTCTTCGTGAAGCAAGACTAAGTCACCCAGCTTGCCATATTACTCCCAGTTGGCCTAAAATGTAACAACTTCAGGATTCCATAGCTCTAGTCCATATTTCTCTAGTTTTCAGGTGCACACTTTAAATCTCATAGTTTTCTATTACAATCTATTTGCATTCCTATGTCTTTTTTCATATCATAGTGTGTTTTCAAACATTTTCCATTCTCCAAGTTTACACTTGATGGTGAACCCCCTTTATTAGTTCTCAGCCTTTAGGATAATCCTCTTTGACATTTTTCAATTGTTATCCTTTTTATTGAAATCTCAAGGGTTTGTTCTTGAGTGAACCATTAAGATTTTTCTACCTCTCACCTTTTAGGTCTAAAACCTGAGTATGTGCAGGATCATCATGGAAAAAATAAGCCCTTAAATGGCGAAAAATTAAAAAAAATCAGAGTTAGTCAACTTGACATAAACATTTGAATAATTTACCTATATTATTTTAAAAATATGTAAGAATAGAATTTGTATCAAATTGAAGGTAGTTTCTAAACTAATAGGTTTCTTTAAAAAAATATATATTTGGTGAAATTTTGAAATTTCAATGTAGTAGTACTTAAATTAAAGAGAAAAACTAAGAAGTAGGTGTCTTTATAACCACCCTAACAACAATAAAATGATAATATTTTTTTATAATATTTTAGATATAATTAGAGGACTCATTTCTTGATGTGATGCATATTTGTTTGTAATTTTTTTCCAAGTAAATAATTAATTATGATTTTTTTATTACAACTTTTAAAAATAGAAAAACCCGTATGTCTGACCACCTTAACTTGGTTGAAACTTCATGAAATTAAATTTTTTTAATCCTATAGTATGTGAAGCATAGAATGTGATGCATGTTTTAGATTCAAAAAATGTGATACCATTTCAAAGCTATAGATGTTTTTCAATCAACCTATCAATCAGGACTTTAGTCAAAATTAAAATAGAAAATGAATAATAATTATTTATTAAATTCAAATTAAAAGCATAATTTATATTGGTGGAAGGTAAAATCTCCTTTAAAAACCCTTTTGTTTCATTAATTTTGGGTAAAAAAAAGTCGCCAGCCACATACCCTACACATACCCATCATATTGCCACGTTTTGGCCCATCATGATCCTACACATACAAAAAAATTTGATTAATTTTTGTGAGCCTGCATTCAGAGCATCATATTTCTGATTTGAAGTGCATTTACATCCTAGATTTAGCTTACATTAACATTGCATTACATTTTCCATTGTTTAATTTGCATGCTAGGGTTTTAAATTTTGCATTAGTAAAAAGCTCATATAGCTTGCATTATTGCATTTTATCTCATTAAAAATCACTAAAAATCTATATTTTCATATCATATTTGCAATAAAAATATATAAAAAGCATTAAATTCATTTGAAAAATTCAAAAAAAATAGTATCAGGACTCATTTGCCACTTAGGGGAATCATCCCCTTTGCACATTTTTCAATGGATTTTCTATCATTTCCTATTCATTTTCTATTTTTTTGTTTTTTGTTGTTACGTTTTAGTTTTAGTATCCAAATTTGTTGTTTCATTCAATTCACTACATCTAGTTTAATTTCATTCATCTTGTGCAATTTACAATTTGCATCATGGATATGTGTTTTAATCATATTTCGATGACATTAAAGTCCTTAGTGGATGTGTCAAGTTGTGCCTTTAGAACCGATCCTAATGACATTGAACTCACTCATGCTCCTTCAACTCCTAACACATGTCCTCCTTGTGATGTTGACATCATTGGAGAAGATGATGATAGCATGAATAGGTTGCTAAATGATTGTCTTGATAACCTTGAAGCTAATGCATCCTTTTATCTATCCACGAACCAACCAAATCTTCCTACCATACCATGTCTTGAGATGTTTGGTTATGTACATCCTAAAACAAAAGTTAAATCTAAGTTGAACCCTAGACAAGGTGAATGTAGTTCCTCTAGGCAATCAAACACTCAAGCATTTTATGATAACAAAGTAAAAAACACTCCCATCAACCTTGAAAAGACATATGGAAAAGGTTTCATAATCTTGAGTAAACAAGGATGTTACACAACAAGTGAACATGAAATTCATCAACTTCTAGAATAAATACCAAATGATGAAAACACAAAGGGGATAGGCTATCAAGATCCCCCTCATAACCACAAGCCTCCTAGAGAATATCTAAGGCTTTGTGATGATAGTACAATTATCTTTGATTCTCCCCTTGACTTGAATGTTCTTCTCCCTAGAGAGCAACCCTTGATTGATAATAATGGAAAGGATGAAAGGATTCCATTGGGTCCTCCTTCAACTAGAGAAAAGGGTGAATCTAGAAAATGCAAGAGGCCTTACAAGTTACAAAAACTAAAGTTTCCTCTCCATCCACCACCTGAAAGTGAAAGGAAATTAAAAATACTTTTAAACAAAGAACTAATAATATTACCACATGTGAATAGGTTGGTGATATATCCTAAAGATGCCAAAGTTCCACACTGTGCATATCATCGAGTTCTTGGACATAGTAGTGATGAGTGTCATAAATTGAAAGAAATATTGAACAAGTATCACTTCGATGGCAATAATTGTTATCTAGTTATCCCAAAACATACTCTCCTACTCCTTGTCATGTAATATTTGAAGAAAATTCTCTTCTCACTCTCACATGATATTTTCCATAACCTCTCTTAGCTCATTCTTTCCTTGCACCTAGTCGGGGAAAGAAGTTGCTAGCCTTGTCCTAGTAATGCATTTTTCATCATACCTTAGCTATGTTGTTCACCTTCCACTTATGTAGACTAAGACTGTGAGGCAGATGACTTGCTTGATGGTTGACTCGCATTTTCCTTATTAGTCTTCTATATTTTCTTTTCCTTTTTATTTTCTTTTGTATGATTTCATGTGCATAATGTGATTCCCTCATCATTTTCTACTTAATGTTCTCTCTCTCTTTATGACATTCCTCTATTTGTACCTTCACTCTTCTCTATGTCATGTAGTGCTTTCGCTTCTTTTCCTTTTCTTTTTCTTGTGTTTTACTTTTGGCAATGATGCAAGGCATTGAGACATCCATTGCTCCTTCATGTTGACCCAAAAGGCTTTCTTTTTCTTTGCATTTTTCTTTTCTTGTGTGTTCCTTTTGGGGGTGACGCAAGGCATTGAAACATTCATGTCTCCTTCATGATGACCCAAAATATTTTCCTTTTTCTTCCACCTTTTTTTTTTCTTTTTTTTTTTGTTTTCCTTTTGGGGATGATACAAAGTGTCGAGACACCCTATGCCTCTTCCATGTTGATCCATAAGGTTTTTCTTTGTTTCTTCTCTCTTTGTTTCATCCTTTCAATTCTATGTATTTGGGGGATGATGACAATTATGAGCTCCTTACAAAACATTGTAGAAATGAACATATTGACCCCAAATCCATAGATCCCTTATGTGTTTGGTATTTTGGGGGAAACCTCTCTTTATTTTTTTTCCTTTTCTCTCACATGATGCATCCTTACTCAGAAACATATGACTTGGCATAGGGATTTCCAAGTTGGCTATCATGTCTTCTTTGTTTTCATTTTTTATTTGCTACTTTAAAGTAATTGCTCACAGCTTTGTGTGTAGTAGTTCCTTTAAAGTGGGGGCATACATTGGCATTATTCTTTTTCATTTTTCATTTTTCATGGTTCTTAGTGCAATATTCTTACATCATATGATTTTTTTTTCACTTTGTGGATGATATTGGGCATATTTTCCTTCATGAGCATGATCTATCTTAGCATATAGCATTCCTCTTAATGGCTTGATGCAACATGCTACATCCCCAAGTTGTGAATCTTCTATTCTTTTATTGGTCCTATCTTGGAGACATTAGGCACAATGTTCCCTAAGTTAAAGACCTTGCATGAACTAAGCAAGACTCCTTTGAACATTGTTTGTATTTTTCATTTCACATTTGTTGTTATATGGCCACCTTGCATAACATAGCTTGCATGCTTGTTGAGCCATCATGTTTGTTGATGAGCTCCAAGAATACAAAGTTTTTCTTGTCTCATGAACCTCAAAAGGTCATTTTATTTTGTGGTGCCTTATTATTAAAGTTATCATGAGGTATAACTTTGGTATGGTTGAGCGGGAAGCCCAATCTAAGGCATGACTTTCCCCATAGCCACTTGTGTGTGTGTGTGAGTGCATACTAGCCATGAGTGTATGTTTCTCACCCTTTTTGGACTTCTCACCCGATGGGAAGCCATGAGTTTCATTACCTCAAAGTAAGTATGCATTTTCTAGAAAAATAGCCTAGATTTGATCCACATCAGGATGGAAAAATGATCAAAGCTTCATCTGATTCTCTCTTTTAATTCTTTTCTTTTCTTTTCTCATTTTTGATCTTTCGAAGTGTATGATTGGCCTTATCATGTGTGTTCCTTTATGCTTATGTTTGGTTTGCTATGAGATCTTGATCCTTGGGGCTTGATCACCCCTCTTGATTATTGTTGTCTCACCTTTCCAGCATGGGTGCATTTGGATCCCTCTTGATGTGCTTGTTTTTCTACTTTAGTGTGAGTTTGAAGCAAGTTCCTCCTATCACTAAAGTGGGGGCTTAATGTAGCGTAGAAAAATGCATCTTTTGACATATTCATGCTCATTTGGGTCCTTGTAGATTTTGGCTTAGTTTTTCCTTGATTTAGTGTTGTAATGTGGTTAACACATTCACACTAGGTCTTGGGCCCTTGTGAACTAATAAGGATTTTAATGGAACCTTGCAAAAGTGTTGTGAAGTGTTGTAACACACTTTCACACTTTTCTAAGGTCCTATTAATGTATTTCACATGAATAACCTATTTTTATCATTTACCAAGACTTATTTCAAAGTGTTATAAAGTTTTGTAACAAACTTTCACACTTTTCTAGGCTTGTCATTAATAATTGGGCTTTCTTATGCTTTAATTGGCCCCATTTTACATTTGCAGGCCTTACCTATGAGTATTTTTTAGAATAAACCTAATAAACATCATTTAAAACATTTAAATCTTGAAACCCACATTAAAATTCCTAATGTCAGACTCATTCACCATTATGGGTGAATGAATCCCCTTAGGTGGGACCCATTAACCTAGAGTGGAAAATGAGTCCCTCTTGGCTCAAAATTCAAAGTTAATTCAAATTTATGGTGGGTTTTTATTTTCTAAGATTTGAGGTCAACCTGTGATGATGTATTATCAAGAATTATTGCATAAATAAGTATAAATATAAGGTTTTTCTACTCATTTTCACCCAATCAATTTATCAAGAATTCTAAGCATTTTAAGCATTTTTAAGTTTACATTCATTAGAGCCATTACGGGCATGTTTGCAACATTCTACTTCAAGGGTTTGATGAGTTGTAGCATTTTCTTTTGTTAATTCATCATTCTCTTTCCATATTTCATTTCATTTCAAGGGTTTAATTACCAACATGGTGTTTGACCAAGGAAAACCCCTATTCACTAACCCACAACAATTTTTCCCCCTCTTTCCATGTGATTTTTAGGTCTAGGTTGTAGATTTGTCAAAGAGAAAGATTGGAAAATTTATCATCAACTCGTCAAAGCCATTCAAATTTATCAAAGTCTTAGGAGAAGCTTGGAGATCACCTAAGCTTGAATTTGATAGTTTCAGACCCGAATTTGAATTAGGAGTAGAAGAGAAGACCGAGAGCTACAAATTCCACTTTTAAATTTATAAAAATATATAATTGGATTGGTTTACCATTAGTGGAGAATGAGTCCCACTGTAGGAGTCTAACAATGATTTTTGCAAATTTGAGTACCCATTTTTCTAAAACCCGTTCCGACATAGTCTTCCCAAAGAAGGACTAAGTTTCCCATCTTAGTGTATGAGTCCTAGTTTGCAGAAAATGCATAAATTTCAAGATTCCAGAGCTCCATTCCATCTTTCTCTAGTTTCTAAGTGTGCACATTAAATCTTATAGGTTTTTGTTACAGTTTATTTGCATTTCTATGTCTTTTTGTATATCATAGTGTGTTTTCAAACATTTTACATTTTCTGAGTTTACACTTGATGGTGAACCCCCTTTATTAGTTTTTAGCCTTTAGAATAATCCTCTTTGACATATTTCAATTGCCTTTGCATTGAAATCTCAAGGGTTTGTTCTTGAGTGAACCATTAAGATTTTTGTATCTCTCTCCTTTTAGGTCTAAAACCCTAGAAGTGTAAGAGAGCCCCACATACAAAAATATTCAGTTCATAGTCATGTCTTTTTCTGATTTATATACCTTCCTAGAAACCCTAATCTAGGACTAAATTGCTCAGTCTAGTGTATGAGTCAATGCCATTTGAAGAAAAAGGAACCCTTTGATTGACATGGGATCAATTCATGATAAATTGGGCTTAATAAGCCCTTAATCTAGTGTTTTGAGGCATTTTATGCATCCACACTAGGTCTTGGATCCTTATAAATTGAATAACATGCTTTTAAAGATATCTTGTAAAGGTGTTGTAAAGTCTTGTAAAGGACTTTCATGTTTTTCTAGACTTAATTAACCTATTTCTCCCTAATTCAACATTATAAAATGTGTTTAATAATATTATTACATCAATCTATAAGGTTCTTTAATTAAATTTAATGATAAACTAGTGTTGTAATATGTCTTGCACATTCACATTCGTTCTTATGCCTTCTTAGGCTATGTGGACCTCATTTTAGTGTTGTAAAGTGTATTTAATCACATTTCACATTGATTTATATGTCCTAATCCCTATTTTACATTCACATCATCATGAATAGGCCCCTATTAACCAATATTGTGCATCCCATGGTTTAAATTGATCAAATACCTGACATAGTCATCATATAAACTGAATTTTCTTACTTCTCGACATTCTAGCTTACAAAAATGGCCCCTTGGGACCCATTCACCATTATTTGTGAATTAGTACCATCTAGGTGGGACCCATTCACAATTAGTGGTGAATGAGTTCCATTTTGAGCCATTTTTAGGGTTTGACAGAGAAAAATTAGGTTTTAAGTTTAATTTTTCTCCATGTCGGCCTTAGGGATTCAATTAATGGGAAAATAAGGTGAATTTCCTATAAAATCATCTCTCTAAACTCATTTTTGAATCTATTCATCTAGTAACACATTCACATCATTCATTCATCCTCTATCTTCTATCTCAAGTCAAGCAAACTAGGGCATTTACATTGCAAGTAAGCAATTTAGCTTCCTAAGACATCCAAGGGCAGATTCTACATGTTATGTTACAAAATTTCAAGATAAATCATCATGGAAAGGTAATACATTCCATTTTTTCATGTTTCATTCCTTTCTTTCATCATTTCGGTTTAATTACCTAAAAGGGGTTTGGCCAAGGCAAACCCACATGCCCTAACATTCAACATCTCTCTCTCTTGTCTTCTATGTTTGTAGATTTAGGTCTCTTGGAAGCTTGGAAATCATTGAAGATCAAGTTGCAAGGTTAATAAAGTCTTCTCCTCATTCATCAAGTCAAAATATCAACAAAAATACATTTTCAAACTAGTAAATTAGAGTTTCAGAAGCGGACACCTATAGGGAATCAAAGTGTAGATTGAAAGCTTTGGAATCCACCTTTGAAAATACAAAAATTCAAAAGAGAAATAATTCACCATGAGTGGCGAATGATTCCCACTCTAGGGTCAATTTTGAGTTTTCTACATTTTTGAGTACACTTTTTGTCAAAAATGGGTTCTGATATAGTTTCGCAAAACTGGGACTAATTCACCTAGAATGGTGAATGAGTCCCTCGAGGCCTAAATTTGAGCATCAACAACACTCCATAAGTCATTTCTATTCCTCATCCATATCTTAGGTGCACACTTTCAATTTGATTCATTTTTTTTGCAGTTTTCCATTTGTTTTTAGGTGATTTTGTATTACATAATGTGTTTTCAAACAAGTTGTTTTCTTTTAGTTTCATATACTCATTAATCATTCAATCTCATTCATTTCATGCATTCAAGCATTATATCTAGGTATATTTTATCCTTATTATATTCATATTGCATTGAATTTGAATGTAACATAAGCATTTTTGGCCCATCTTTCTCCTTCTAGGTGAAAAACCCTAGGAGAGCTAGAAAGCAAGTGGGTGCCAAAAATCAATGCTACAAAGTCATAGTCATCATTAACATCAATTTTTTTAGCATTTCAATTCTTCATCCAGTCCTCTTCATGTTTCCAAGTGCACACCCTTCATCTCTCAACTTTTTGTTCTATTTTACATGTTTTTCTAGGTCATTTAGTGAAATATTGCATTACATTAGGTTTAAACATTAGGTAAATTGCATTTTATTAGTCTTTCCAATCTCTAGATTGGTGGTGAATCCCCCTTTAGCTTATAATCAAATCCTTGGACAACCCTATTGTAATATCTCATTCTCCTTTGCATACTTTAGATTAAGATCTCTAGGGCTTTCCTTAAATGAATGATTATGAAATGTGTTGTTCTATGTCCTAAACCATAAAGCAACCATTTTCTTGTTAATGCATTTTGGTAAAATTGTGTTTAGAACATTTTAATTATCATTTGTATTGCATCATCATCCTATATCTTTCTTGCATTAACTTTTCATTAGGGTTTGCATTAGTTAAATTGCATCTAGGGTCTCTAAATCTTGCATTAGTGAAATTACATATATGTTGCATTTTTGCATCTTTTTTCATTGAAAATCATCTAAAACCTGCATTTTCATTTAGTCCATAGATCATTCAAACTAAAAATCATAAAACTAACTTAAAACTTTCTAAAATTTGTGAAAAAAACCCTCACTCCAGGACTCATATGACCCTCTAGGTGATTTAGTCCCAATGCAGATTTTAAACTATATTTTCCATAATTCAAAACTTTGCTTTTGTGCTCCTATTCATTGTTGATAACTTTTTTATTTAGTTTACAGGTTTTCTGTTCCATTACATTTATTGCATTTAGTTTAAATTAGTTTGTCTTGTGCATTGCTTACATTCAAAATTGCATCTAGAATGTTTCATTTTAGATTGTTGCATAGTGTAATTACCTTGCCTAGAATATGAAATTTTCATTACATTTCATCATGGATATGTGCTTTGGTAAAATTTGGATGCTTTGAAATCATTAGTAGATGTGTCAAGTTGTGCTTTTAGAAATGATCCTAATGACATTGAACTTATTCATGCTCAATCAACTCCTAATGCATGTCCTACTCGTGATGTTGACATCATTGGAGAAGATGATGACAAAATGAATAAATTACTAAATGATTTCCTTAACAACCTTGAAGCTAATGCATCATTTTATCCATCAATAAAATAGCCAAAACCACCTATAATACCATCACCTAAGATATTTGGTTGCTTACATCCTAAAACTGAGAAATGAGTTGAACCAAAGTTCCCTACAATAGTTGAATCTAGTTCCTACAATCAACCAAACATTCAACCATTCTATGTTAACAAAGTGGCCAACACTCCCATCAACCTAGAAGAGACCTATGGAAAAGTATTTAGGATCATGATTAGAAAAGGATGTGATACAACAAGTGAACATGAAATTCATCAACTCTTAGAGAAAATACCAATTGAAAGTACTAAAGGGATTGGATATCAAGATCCTCCTCCCAATATGAGTATCATCCTTCCTAAAGAACAAACAACCAATGATTCATAATGATGCTAAGGATGATAGGATCATCTTAGGATCTCCTCCTCATTCAACTTGAGAAGTTAGTGAATCTAGTAAAAAAAAGACCTTACAAGCTTAAACCATTACCATTCTTACATACTCAGATAGAAATTGAACGAAAAATGGAACACCATATAAACATAGGTTAGCTTAAACTACCATCCCCTGCTAGAATAAAAATTCCTAAAGATAACATGAAGTATTGTGAATACCATCGATTTCTTTGGCATCTTACTAGTGAGTGTCGTACTTTAATAAGAATCCTTCAACAATTTGACATAATAGAAATAGTCCCTTAAGATAGGACCCCTTTCACTCCTTGCCATGTAATAGTTGTAGAATCATCAAATTCTCACTATTTTAGGCTTCACATTTATTGCAAATCATTCTAAGATGCAAGGATCCCTTTCCCACCACCTACCTTAGCTCATTCTTGTCTTACACTAAATTGGGGCAAGAATTAGATAGCCTTGTCCTAGTAGTTCATTTTCCATTATCCCTTTGGCTAGTTGTCTACCTTCGGTATACAATGAACATGATTGAGATGCAGATGACCTACTTTAGGTTGACTCACATGTGCCATACTAGTCTTTTACATTATTTCTTTTTTATTTTGCATGTGTGTAATGTATCTCCCATATTCTTATTTTTGATGCATCTCCCTCTTTGTGACATTCCTCTATTTGTACCTTCATTCTTCCCTATGCCATAAATCTTTTTCTTTTTTATTTTCCTTTTTCATGTGTCTTGTTTTTTCCTTTTGGGGATGATGCAAGGTGTCAAGACACTCATGTCTCTTCCATGTTGACCCAAAAGCTTTTCCTTTATCCCTTTTCTTTGTGTTGTGTTTTCTCTTTGCGGATGATGCAAGGCATTAAGACACTCATGTCTCTTCCATGTTGACTCAAAAGCTTTTCCTTTATATTTTTCTTTATTTTTTGTTTTTCTTTTGGGGATGACACAAGGCATCAAGACATTCAAATCTCTTCCATGTTGACCCGAAAGGTTTTTCTTTGTTTTCACTCTCTTTGTGTCATTCTTCCTATTCTATGATTATTTGGGGAATGATGATAGTTCCAGGCTCTCTAAAAAATTGTGGTAAGAACATACACCCAAAATCCATGGATCCCTCATGTGTTTGGAATTTTATTGTTGGGGGGAAACCCCTCTTTCATTTTTCATGATGTAGCTTTATTTGGAAACATATGACTTGGGATAGGGCTTTCCAAGTTAGCTCTCATGTCCTCTTCATTGTTAGCATTTCTCATTTGCTACTTTAAAGTAATTGCTCACAGCATGGTGTTTAGAAAAAAATTTAAAGTGGGGGCATACATTCACATTATTCTTTTGCACTTCATGTTTCATGTTGTATTCTTTTTACTTCATGCGATGTTTCTTTTTCTTTGTGGTGACATTGGGTGTAATGTACTTCTAGAGCGTGATCTCTCTTAGCATATTATATTCCTCTTAGTGGCTTGATGCAACACACTGCATCCCCTAAGTTTTGAATCTTCTATTATTTAATTGGTCCTCTCTTTGAGACATTAGGCACAATGTTCCCTAAGTTAAATACCTCACATGAATTAAGCAATACTCCTTTGAATGTGCCCTATTTTGCATTTAAATTTTTTTAGTTATATGATCACCTTGTGTAACACAATTTGCATGCATGTGGAGCCATTTTTTTTTAATGATTTTGAAGCATATGAAGCTTTTCTTACCCCATGAATCTCATAGTTCGTTATTTCGTGGCACCTTATCAAATTTATTAAGAGGTATAACTTTGGTATGGTTGGATGAGAATCTGATTCAAGGCATGACTTTCCCATAACCACTCATGTGTGTGTTGTTAGTGCATATTGGTCATGTGTATATGTGCCTTACCCTCTTGGATTACTCACCTAGAGAACTGCCTGAAGTTTCATTTCCTTAGAGTGAGCATGCATTTTTTGAACAAACAACCTAGATCTAATCCACATCATGTTGGATAAATGATCCAATATTTATGCACCCTATCTCTTGTTTTTTTTTCCTTTTCTCTTTTTCCTTGATAGTGTATGCTTGTTCCTTGTTATTGCTCTTTATATCATTTCCATGTGTGTTCTTTTGTGCCTATGTTGGTTTGTTGTAGGACCTTGGTCCTGAGCACTTGTGCAACCCTCTTGATCATTGTTATCCTATCTTACTAGTATTGGTGCATTTAGACAACTCTTGATGTGAGTTGGTATACTTTAGAGTGAGTTTGAAGCAAGTTCATCCTCTCACTAAAGTGGGGGCTAGATGTAATGATGAAAAAAGTACTCCCTAACATGGCCTTGACTAGTGTTGAAATATTTCTAACATATTCACATTAGGTCTTGGGCCCTTGTGAACTAAATGAACTTAATTGTACCTTATTTAGAATGTTGTAAAGTGTTGTAACACAATTTCACACTTTTCTAGGGTTTTTTAAATAATTGGGCTTCTTTATGCTTTAATTGGCCTTATTTTACATCCACAAGCCCCATTTAATGTATCTTTTTAAGGATAATCCTGACATAAACCAACATCCAATCATAATTTAGGTTTTTTTAGGTTGTGTGGCCCATATTTAGTGATTTGGGACTCATATGCCACCTTGGGTGTATGAGTCTCACCTTGAGTTTTGTGCCTCACTCTAGATTTTGCATCATTCTAAGCATTTTTGAAATGTGTCCCATAGTTGAGCCTAATGGGACTCATATGCCACTTCTAGCATGTGAGTCCCATGTGGTCAAAAATAAAATAAAATTTAAATTCTTGGTGGTATTTTATTCTCCTAGATCTGATGTTGACTTGTAGTGTTCTAATTGTGAGAAATTTGGCATAAACAAGTATAAATACAAGTTTCTTTCACTCATTTTCACCTAAGCATTCAGGAAATCACCCCAAGCTTTCAAATATTCATGCATTATAGCAAATTAGTGATCAAGGAAGCATTCAAGAGTTTACAAGAGAATTCAAGAGCTGATTATCAAGTGTTTTAGAGCATTATTCAAGCATCAAGCGTCATGTCAAAGTCATCATGCATCATGTTTTTTTTTGAACTAATAATTGTAATGTAGGGTTTTATGATTCAAGATTGCATTCAATTCAAGATCCATATCAATCAAGCAAGAGTCAATATCTACATCCATTGGAACCATTTCATACATGTTTGCAACACTTTATTGCTAGGGTTTGGTGAGTTGCAACATTGTGTTTTGTTCATTCATTATTCTCCTTTCCTATTTCATTTCAATTTTTGATTACTAAAATGGGTTTGACCAAGGAAAACACCTTTCCACTAACAAAAAAACATTTTTCCCTCTCTTTAATGTGTGATTTACAAATCTAGGTTGAAGACATATTGAAGAGCAAGTTTCGAGAAAATTTTCAAGTGTTCAAAGTTGTCAAAGTTGTCACCTTGCATTGGGGATCATTAGAAGATAGATCTATAGGTTCAAATCAGAGCTTTAGATCCAAAAATTAGTTCGAAAGGTCAGAGTAGACATTGAAGAGCATATTCAAACTTTTAATTTCTAGAAAACCATAACTGGACTAATACACAACTTCTGGCGTATGAGTCCCAGTATAGGGAAATTTGTACATTTCAAGAGTTTTAGTCATATCTCTGCTAGATTTTTGTACCTACCTAGAAACCCTAATACTGGACTAAATTGTGCAATCTGACATATGAGTCCTAGTCAACATTAAAATTAGTTTTTTTAGCATTTCAAGTCTTTATCTAGTCCTCTTCAGGTTTCTAGGTGCACACCCTTCATCTCTCATCTTTTTGTTCTATTTTACATGTTTTTCTAGGTCATTTAGTGAAATATTGCATTACATTAGGTTTAAACATTAGGTCTTACATTTTATTTGTCTTTCCAAGCTCTAGCTTGGTGGTGAATCTCTTTTTAGCTTATAATCAAATCCTAGGACAACCCTATTGCAAGATCTTGTTCTCCTTTGCATACTTCAGATTAAGATCTCTAGGGTTTTCCTTGAATGAATGATTGTGAAATGTGTTTTTCTATGTCCTAAACCATAAAGCAACCATTTTCCCTTTATTGCAATAGAATTCTAATAGTTTAACATATAAATTTGATTGTAATATACAAACTCCTTCCTCTTAAAATTATAAGCTCAATGTGAATTAAATATTATTACAAGTAAACACAAGGCTAGGTACAAAAGAATAAGAGTAAAAAAAAAATGAGTAGAAGAAATATACGACTACTAAGAAGTCACATTGTGAAACAAATAATTATGCTCATTTTTTGTTAATTGGCATTGTAATTGATACTACTAGTCTAAATAAACAATAAAAATCATTTTAAATTAACTCCCACTTAAGCCTATCAATCTGAATACACTAACAAGAAAGTCTACTTGGTAATGACATCATTGAGAAAAGTGATATTTTTGAAGAAAATTTCATTCTTGGACCCATGTTTGCAAGTGGTTGTTCAAACTTTTCTTTGAAAAATACAAAAATGCAACTCCACACTAATTATCCCTTTTTTATGTTTTTATCCCTTAAATTTTGTCTACCTTGAGAAGGATAAGGGTATAAAGACGCTATAGGATAGTGCATAAGTGACTCTCCAAAATAAAAGTGGGGACATACATGTTGATTACAAATAACTCAATATTCGATAAAAACTATTACCATTGGTCTATGATTTATCAAAGGCATAACCACCATAGTAGGCATTAACCTATGTTAACATCCTTGCTGATGTACCAATTACTAATTGGTCCACACATCTCCACATAGACATACTCATATTCTTGCAAGATTTGAATGTCATACACTATGGACTTTGCTCATTAATTTCTTTTATATTGAAGATTTTATATCATCCAAAAGGTCATTTTGCTAACAAGGGCACAAGCCTTTAGATTAAAACCTCTTTGGCTAAGAGGCAACGACTGAGAGGTATATACATTTCACCAATAATCTAAGACACAATCTTAACCTCATCCAATAGAGTGTTGAGGCCCTATAGTCAACAAGATTGAGCTCATTCAAAATAATTCAACTTCACTAGAAAGCCAAGGGCCAATTGATTGCTCATCATTTTTTAGGTAAGCAAACATGAAAATGTGAATCCTATGCTACTTAAAGTGTAATCAAATGGTGTAAACATTGTGAATGTGCACCTAACTAGTGGTATTTGGCACACAAACTCAATCTCTTCTACATGTGGATTCCAAGAACTTAAAGATGGTTTATCAAATTCAATGCATCAAACATCAAGTGGACCAGCTGCTCAAAAATCAGAAGCTTTGTATTGTTGAAGGGCTAAGGCCTTTCTTGCTAAATTGATTGTTTCTACCATTGTAACTCTATAGTTTATGTTGTCGGTCCTTACTTTGGCTCTTGTACATGGGCATTATGACAAGAAATTGTTGTTGTATTGTTAGTATTCCTGCTATAACAAAAAAATATTGTTGCTATTGTTGTATTTGTTAACGTTGCTCCAGTTTTGTTGATGTTGCATTGATAGTCTTAGCTTCTGTTATGTGGAGAATTTGTTGCCCTAGTTTTGTGTTTTGTGTCTTGTGTCTCATGTACAATTTTATTTTGTAGTTTTTAACTACATTTTCTCAATGAAAAAAATATAAATAAAAAACTCAATCACTCTTTATATAAGAGAGAGAAAAGAGAGGATAGAAGGACAAAGGGAGGGAGAGAGGGAGGAAGAAAGAGGTACAAAGAGAGGTAGAGAGAGACATACAAAAGAGGAGTATTTTTTTATACAATAACTATTTTTTTGTTTTCTATGCATTCCAAGAATGTAGCACTTAGGAAACTATATTTAAAATTTTTTAAATAATATATAAAGCTAGTATAAGTGGATGAGTAGTCAATCCATTCAGCTATCACTTCTCCATCAAGACATTGGTTGCACTTACAACATCATTTATTAACCTTTTACACCTCTTTGACATACCCATTGTATACCATAATACAATTGCTAATTATATGTAAGAAAATCAAAGATCATTGAGAACCCACATCAAAACAAAAAAAATCGTCGTTGATTAAATTTATTTCCAGTTTTAGAAACATAATGTATATACTTACAATATTTATTTGTTTTTGCCATATTAAGACTACAAAGATCTCGGAGATTCTGTGGTACTTAAATGAAATATTTTACCTTGTTCCTTTTTACGTCCATTAATTTTAAGTTTATCGTCAGCCGCTAGTTCTTCCAATGCCAGCAGAGATCCAGTAAAAGAAAAAAGGAAAACGTACAAACCTAAAATATTCGCTATTGCTTCGTTGGATATTCAATATTTATGGATTTGCTTTTGTAGTAGGTGACCACCGAAAAGATGGGTCAATAAAAGACTGTCCTCTTAGCTTTAATTCACAATACAAACGTTTATTTTTCTAATTACCGATCGTCTAATATTGATGAAAAATTGCTCACAATTTCATATACCTAGAAATCTAGAATTTTGTACTTTTATAAACATGGTTCAGAAAAATGGCAATATTCAATTAAAATAAAAAACAATCGTACATACAATTTACAGACTGTATCTATATTCAATTAAAATAAAAACAATCGTCAGCCGCTAGTTCCACGCAATTCACCAATCAGAATGCCAGCAGAGATCCAGTAAAAGAAAATAAGAAAACATACAAACCTAAAATATTCGCTATTGGTTCCGTGGGTATTCCATATTTATGGATTTGCTATGCAGCAAGTGGCCACCGAAAAGACAGGTCAATAAAAGACTGTCCTCTCAGCTTTAATTCACAATACAAACGTTTATTTTTCTAATTACCGATCGTCAAATATTAATGAAAAATTGCTCACAATTTCATATACCTGGCTATGTTGTTAGTTTTGAAATTTATTTTAGAATAGCCCATTTATCTGGCTATGTTGTTAGTTTTGAAATTTCCCATTTACCTAGTCATGTTGTTAGTAACCTGCGTTTGTATGATGTATGATGCAGCCATTTGGAAAAGTTCCAGCAGTCCAGGATGGAAGTCTCACCCTGTTTGGTAATGATGTTAATCGTATATATATTTAAGCATTATATGGGTAGTGTAGACTCTAGACTATTGCTTTCAATTTGATATAACCATTTTATATAGACAGACCTAATTTGGGTAACGTAGATTATCCTTTTCCATTTGATATGTTTTCAAATTTTAATGGTTAACACATCTACCATTGATATAATCACTGTATGCATATAGATCTGGTTTGGGTGGTGTAGATCTGACTTTCTATTTAGTGGTACAGAGTCAAGGGCTATCATAAGATACTATGCAGAGAAATATACAGGACAGGGGACTTGTTTGCTAGGCAAGACTTTGGAGGAGAGAGCATTGGTTGAACAATGGCTTGAAGTTGAAGGACAGAACTTTAGTCCTCATGCTAATGCATTAGTTTATCAGCTGCTCGTCACCCCAATATTTAATGAGCCTCAAGACAAGATAGTTATTGAGAGCAGTGCCCAAAAGCTTGGTGAAGTATTAGATGTGTATGAAGAGAGGCTTTCAAAGAGCAAGTACTTGGCAGGGAATTTTTACAGCCTTGCTGACCTTGTTCATCTTCCATCTACTGAATATATAGTGAATGCCATTGATAAGGGTTATCTGATTAAGAATAGGAAACATGTGAATGCATGGTGGGAGGATATTTCCTTTAGATCTGCGTGTAAGAAGGTTTTGGCTATGTGAAATTATGGATCTCTTAGAATATTAAGATTTTTATGGAATAAAGTCACCTTAGTGACTTTAATTATATGATTAATTGTATTTGGTAAAATAGTAGTTTTGAAAAATTATATTTATAAGATTTTATAAAATTCATATGAAATGATCTCAATAATAATATTATTATTTTATATTTAATATAATTCTCATTTTATTTTTGAAATATGATATGAGAGCTCAATTAAATCATTCATTCCTAATCGTTGTTAAAGATGCAGGCAATATGAATCACACTATTTTTGCTCTAGAGAATACGAACATTCACCATGCCTTTCTTATTTCTTGTTTGGCTGCAAACAGTGCAAGGAAAAAGGCCACAGATTTGCAGATCCTGCGATGAATGTGGTAATGTGATGAGTTCTGCTTTGATCGACCAATGTGGTAACGCGAGTTTGTAGAAGTTTGTATCTAATGTTCATTATCTAGTGGGAATTACCAAATGACTTGTAATGTTTAATGATTGCACATATTTGCAGCAAGAAAACACTAAAAGCAACACTTCTTTAGTATAAATAGTTAAGTAATATGAATAAGGGAAAAAAAGTGCCTTGTAGTTTGAGTTAAGATTTTTTCTAATTTTTATTAAAAATTATACATAAAATTTACTTTTTGATTTTGGGGTGGTAAGGTTGTTATTAAATTTTTTAATATTTATTTATTTATTTTAAGATGGAGATTTATACAAATATTTTGGGTTCAATTTTCATTTTTGAATAGAAAAATCTAGATCAAATTAATGAATAAAAAATTATGAAAAATAGTAAATAGGAATTAAACATCTACAAATGCAAATAAGTTATTAGATGGCCATATAAAAAAGATGCTAAAGCTAACAATATTGTTGGTCTTGCTCTTTCCAACACTAAATTATATTAGCTGGATTTAGACAAACCATAAAAAAAAATTGGGATAGTTTAAATAAAAATTTGAAGTAAAAACAATTAATGCAAAGCTTTCCTTTGGAAAAACTTTTCATATGTGAGATGAAAGATAGAAACATTATGTCAAACCATATAAGCAATTTGAAGAATAATATTAGACAAATAGTAGAATTCAAGGCTCCAACAAATGATGAAAATAATAACACTATTATGTTAAATAATTTACATTCAAAATATACTTGTGTTATCTTTATAACCAATACAATAAGCTTATAAAGAAAAATGTAAAAGATACAAAAGTTGATTTTCAACATGAGAATGGATTATACTCACAAAATAATAATAAAAGTTCAAATACAAATAAAGGGAAAATTGAATGTCATTATTAAAAGAAAAAGGGTCACACAAATTGGATTCATAGAACTCGAGTTAGTTGTGTAATATCTCGATCAATATTTTAATTGAAAATATTCTTTTATTTAAATATTTTAAACCCCATTCTTGCACAAATTATAGAAAATGGAGCCAAAATATCAAGAAAAAATATTTTATCAACTTTTTTTTCAAATATTTCTCTTCAAATGTAATTACTTAGCCAAATTTGGTAAGAAATTAAATTCAATTTAGATGTTTACACATATATATTATCATCTTCCTTCAATGGGCCAACAATCAATAGATAAGCCCCCACATCCCCAACCCTAACAATTATTTTAAATAAATATATTTTGGGTTTGAATGTTTTAAGTAGAGTTATATTGAGTGTACAACAACATTTACTTAATGGACTATCAATTGGACTTAAAGACCTAGCTATGACAATATTCATAAAAATATAATAGTTTAATGTACAAATTCAATGGTAATACACAAGTTTCTTCCTATTAAAATTTTAAACACAAGGGGAACTCAATATTATTAAAAGTAAATAGAAGTCTAGGTACAAAAGAATAATATAGTAATAAACATTTGAATAGAAGAAACACACAACTATTAAGAGGTCACAATGTGAACCCAACAATTATGCTCATTTTTGGTTAATTTGCATTGTAATTGATACTAATAATATATATAAATAATAAAAAATATTTAAAATTAACTCTCACTATAGCCTATCAATCTACTTTAAACTAAAAGGAAAAGTGTTCTTAGTAAAAAAATAATTGAGAAAAGTGAATTTTTTGAAGAATATTGTCATTCTTGGCCCTATATTTCCAAGTGATTATTAAAAATTTTCTTTTACAAATATAAAAGTATAGCTACACATTAATTGTCTCTTTGTTTTATGTTTTGATTCCTCAAATATCTTCTATCTTCAAAAGGGAAAAGGGACAAAAGCACTAAAGCATAGTGCATAAGTGACTCTCCAAAATTAAAATAAGGACATACATGTTGATTACAAATAATTTAATATTCGACTAAAACTATTGGCATTGGTCTAATATTTATCAAAGGTATAACACCATACTAAACTTCTTAACCTATGCCAACATTCTGGTTGGTGTTCTAGTTGCTAATTGGTTGATTAATCTCCACATGTACATACTCATATGCTTGGAAGATTTGAATGTCATATACTATAAACATTCTTCATCATTTTTTTTATAATGATGATTTTATATCATCCACAATTTATCATTGTTCTACTCAATATAGGAGCATGAGACTTTAGGTTGAAACCTCTTTTGTTGAGAGCTAAGGACTATGGGGTATTCATTTCACCAAAATCACCAAAGGCATGATCCTAGAGCCTTATTTCTTATGGTGTTAAGGCCTTACACTTATCAAGACTCAATTCATAATGGTCTCGTTCAAAACTATTCAACTTCACTATCAAACGAAGGGCCCATTGATTTCTCACCAATTTTTAGGTAAGAAGATGTCAAGATGTGAAGCCTACACTACTTAGAGTGCAATCAAATGGTATTAAAAATTATGAATGCACACCTAATTGGTGGTATTCAGGATATAAACTCAATCACTCTTTCTATATATGAGAGAGGAGAGAGAGAGGGATAGAAGCATGGAGGGAGAGAACAAGAGAGAGATATAGAGATATAAAAGAGGAATATTTATTATATATAATAGCTTTTTTATATGTTTTTTATGCATTCCAAAGATGTCACAATTAGGAGACTAAATTTTAAAAAATAAATAATATATAAAGTTAGTGTAAGTTGATGCATAGTCAATCCATTCAACTATCACTTCTCCATTGAGGCCTTGGTTGTGAACACAACATCATTTGCTAAATGACCTACCAATTGATCTCATGTATTGTATAAATATATGCAAAAAGTACAAAAATAAAAATTGCTAATTGACCTTCCACACCTCTTCAACAATTCTCATTGCATACAAAAGTAAGATTGCTAGTTGTAGACACCTAAAACTGATCATGTCACATTTAGTCAATTTATATATGAATTTATTCTAATTTTGACCCCTATATTAATTAAATAATATATTTATTATTTAATTAATATTTAATTATTCCAATATCAACCTAACGTAAATAATAAATTTTACTTATTTACATATCACTAACCTTATATTTTTTATTCCAAAAAATTAAATAAATGTTTTCTTTTAATTTCCCTCACATATCACATCCTCCATCACTTTTTATTAGCCGTCTAATCCTCTCATGATCCATCCATTAATCATGTGTACATAGTTAATATTTGATTAAGTGGGATTTAAGATATCCTTTTCCTTGCAACTACCTTTGTCCTTCCACCTTAAATTCATTCACTTTTGAAAAAGACCCCTTTGTCCTTGGAGGTATAGACTCTTTTCATTTTTTATATAAAAATGTAATTTTTAATTCCCCACTTGTTCCTTTGGAGTAAAGTTGGCAATAATTGCCTTTATGACAAATCTTCAAATTGTACCTCCCATTTACACCATCCTCTCACTCTATCTCTTTGCTTGAGACAACTCAAACAATCTTCACCCTTGATCCCATCCTTTCATCATAACCCTTCCTTTCACTCTCCCAAAATTTATAAAACCTCTCTAACACTTATAGCCATTTTTCATAGAACGCACTCAATCTCATGAAAGTGACATTTTGCTATCGAAATTTTACCGTGATCACACATCAACTAACCAATCGGGGCAAATCCACTCTTACAGTGCAACAAAGAGTCTAGCATAGAATTTTGTTGTTAATTTTTTTGTCTGTTTGAATTTCCAAAGCGTAAATTCAGTGTTTGTTTTACTTGTAGTTTTGTTCTATTTGAATTTGTTTGAATCATTTGCATTCACGCAATTCATTGCACATACTCGCTATATATTCTTTAAACAAAATCAAAGATCCTAAAAGCCCATGTCAAAACAAGCAGTTGCTTTTGAAAGGGAGAAAATAATAACTCCAACTCAACTGTGCTTGTTACTCTGGTTTAAACACACAACGGCAAACTTGTACCAGGATTTTATACTGGCTACTGGCCACTTACACATCATTTTTTGCGTGTAAATACTTTCTACACACCCAAATTTTTCTTTTTTTATGGTTGATTGAATTTATTTCCCTTCTAGAAACATAATGTATATACCCACCAGCTACCATTCTTATTCATTTTTGCCAAACTAAGAATACAAATATTTCATAGATTCTGTGGTACTTACTCGCTGTAGTACGTAAATGAAATATTTTATATTGTTTCTTTTTACGTCCAATAATTTTAACTTCATTTTGTCGCCTGTACACGCCGTAAATTTCCATATTCGCTCAGCCGCCGTCAGCAGAGATCCAGTAAAATAAGTGAGCAAACGTACAAACTTAAATCCAGTAGATATCTCCATATATGTGGCTTTGCTTTTGTAGTAGGTGGCCACCTAAAAAGACCGTCTTCTGAGCTTAATTCCTAATAGAAATGCTTATCATTCTGATATGGATCATGTTGCATGATCAGAAATATTGATAAGAGAAATTGTTCAAATTTGTAAACAATTTATCCTATCCAAAATAAGGAGGAACTTTAAATCAATCAAATGTAAAAATAAGTATACCAAAACAGAGATTAAACATGAGAAGGAGTGGGCCTTATATCCTCTCCACCTTAAGATTAGGATTCCTCCTGGAAGCCCTTAGATGAGAATGGATAGAGTCCATCATGGTGTCCAAAACCTCAATATAATGAAATCAAAAGAATTCCTTAATCCAAATTTTAAATAAATAAATAAATAAATAGTCAAAGTACTCATCAAATAGTGAGTATCTCAAATATTTATTTTCATAAAATAAGATAATTCATCTAGAAATTATAATCATGCAATGCATCACTTTATACATTCTATTCATTATTCATAAAACAAGGGTATCAAGCAAGGGTTACACCTAGAAAAAATCCATATCAATGTATATTAAAATCACAACCATTCATAAACGTGGATCAACAAATGTTTTTCCTAATGGATCAACAAATGTTTTTCCTTATAAACCATTTAGTGTAGAACTTCTTTAGCTCATCCAAGAATAAATAGAAGATATTTTTTATTTAACATATCAAATTATGATTTTTTCTCAAGATGCAATTGCATATTTTTTAGTCAAACTCATATTCTCATATTTCATGAGTATTAGTACAAACAAACCCATATCCCATAGGAATGCATGATCTAGTTAACACTTGCTACATCTAAGTATTTTCAACATCACAATTTTTGAAGGTGTAAATTAAATCCAAATCCTTTTGTGAAAATGATTCAAGGTTAAATTATTTTGGGTATTATTTATTTAGAATATATACCTATTGTTGGACCAAATATTAAACTAATTAATGACTTAAATATAATCTTAAAAGTACATTTAATATGAGTGGCTTTAATGAGTCAAATTATTTTCTAGGTTTGTAAATTTGTAGAAAAATTATGGATTGTTAATCTCACAATCAAAAATTGTATTAGATCTCTTAGAAATGTTTAAAATTCTTTATTGACCCCCACGACCCCCTATAAACTGTAGTGCGCCTGGTAAACTTTTTAACGTGACCGGCGGCAACGTGACCGGCGGCGCTGGCGCGACACGCCCTCCGGTACCACGGGATGGGGGAGACTAGAACTCGTGACCAGCAGAGCCGCAACGGAATTACTTAGCCAACTGAGCTAGGGCCCCTGCCCATATAGTCAACTTGTTAATAGTTTGGTTTATTTGACATATTCTGGACCATGTACCTATTTTGAAGTAAATTTAATGTCTAAACCCATCCAAGATCCTAGGGAAAGACATTGGTTGGATGAAAAAAAATATTTTACAATATATTTTATGGCATAATTGATTTTCGGATCTATTTTGCATTCAAAGGATAAAATTTATTTGTAAGGTTTTATAGAATTAGATTGGGGTGGTGATAGAGATGAAAGGGAATAAATTGGTGGTTATATTTTTTAGCTTTGAGTAGACCTAATTACATGGATTAGAAAGAAATAAGCAACTACATATTAATTTTTATGCGAAGAAAATTATAGAGTAGTAAAAGAAAAGGTTTGAATTTCAAATTTTGTACTTGAGTGTGTTCTTACACAATATTTTGCTACTACTTTATTTTGTGACAATCAAAGTATGATACAAGTTGTGAAAAATATATTTTTAATGCTAAAATAATGTTTATTAAGTTTGGTGTTTGTTACATTTTAGATTTTTGTAAATAAAAGTTGTCAATCTATAATTTTGGCTTGGAGAAAATGAAACATTTATTATATTTACCAAGAGTCTAATAGAAGTCAATTTTTTGAAATTGTGAGAAATGTTTGGTATGATGGGGGTGCACATTAATATGAGACTATAGTAATATCCTCCTCTTCATCATTTTATTATTACACCTATAGTGGAGATATGTATATAAAGTGTAATGGGATGAGTGTGTTAACAAAAAAAATTAAAAAAAATTAAATAGTTGACTATATTAAAATAATAATTATAAAATACTACAAGAAATGTGTAGATAAAAAACTCAATATTAATAATCAACACACATATATATTTGGAGCTATTTTTGAATTTGAAATTTATTTTCTTTTACATTCACACTATTTTATTTATTACAAATATCAATACAAAATTTTGTTGTATGTAGATTGTTTAATTTTTATTTATAATTTTTCAATGTAATTTTAAATTTTAATTAGTACTCATTATTTTGATAATTTTAATTTCAAAAATGATGGTGAATGAGCTACTCTAGGGTTTCTTGTTTCTACAGTCACCCTTGGCCTCCCTTGCATCATATCACACCTTAGGTGTAGGATTTTCAGTTACTGTGGACCGCATTTACTATAGTTTTTTTTGTTTTATTATGCCTATGGATGACTCCAGCTGAACAGTTCTTGTTGGTGGCTCTTTACAATGGCTCCTCCTTTGAACAAGCGACCTTGAAAATCTATTGTAAAAGTGTTCCACATGGTAAATCTTTTGATTCTTCAATGAATGTGGTTTTTCCAATCTTGGATTTTGGTTCTGCATCTCACTAGTTAGATTATAGCATACTCTTGTTGGTTATATTGTTGGGAGGATTCCCAGTAAAAGTATGCTAAAAGAACAAGTCCAAAAAACCTGGGTCCCTCAAGGGGTCCACCTTGATATGGTCCAAAATTTGACCAAAGTTTTTTTCCTTTTTCATTTTGTAGAGGTTAGTCATGTTCAAGCAATCCTAAACCACGATCCTTGGAATGTTTGGTCCTCTTTGTTGGTTTCCCAACCTTACACTCAGGATTTTTCTATCTTTGAGGATAGAAATTTGTGGGTTCCAGTTTGGATTGAATTTCCTGGTTTACCTTTGCCATGCTTGAATTTTTTTCACCATATAGCTTCTTCCCTAGGGAAACTCAGTTGTGTCAAACCTAACAGGTTCTTTCAAGATTTCCCTCAAAAGAAATTTTGTATTGAAGTGGACCTTTGACAAGATTTTAAAGAGTTTATTGATATTCAAATTGGCAATTTATGGCATAACCAGGTCACTTATTTTAATCTACCCAACACTTGTTATCGGTGCCAATTTGTTGATCACAAGATCAAAGATTGCCCTCTTGCAGTTCCCCATACCCAATCCTCACCACAAGATGTTGAAAATCCATGTCAGGTAGAAGTTTCATCCACCAAAAAAGAAGAGAAATGGACAATGATTACAAAATGAGAAAATAAGTCCAACAGTGTATGGGTAGTTTCCAAAACCCTTGAGCCATTAGTGAATATTTCAAACCCTTCTTTGAAAGGGAAAGAAGTTCATGTTGCTACTAATAGAATTCCAACTTGGCCAAGGCCCTCCACCACACCTCAACCAACTTTGGTGATGGTAGCTCAATTGGCCATGTCTCCTCCCATGTTGGGAGCTCATAGCATATCATGTAGTCCTCGACCTCTTGAAGAAGGAGAATATGTTCCAGAAAAATAGAGGAATTTGTCTCCTCCAATTTAGATAGGTTTAGTGCCACCAAAATTCTTTCAAAATCGTTATTCCTCTTTGGAAGAGCTAGACTTTGATGCCATGGTTGAGTCTTGAACACAAATTTTATCTCCTAGAATGCTCGAGGTATGACTAACCTCTCTAGGAAGTATTATATTAGGGATAGTCTTTAGAAACATGCTAGTATTGATGTGTTGTGCCTTCAAGAAGTTAAAGTTACTAGTTTTTTACTTTCCTCTACTTGTCAAGTTATTTGGCTCTAGCTAGTAAAATGTTTTACCTTGATCATGATGTTGGACATGGCGCTGTAGCCACCCTTTTGTCCCCATGGTGGCATGATTATGTGGTTGATCATGGGACTGACCCCACACACTGGCTTGTCTAGATCCTCTTGAGCATTGATAATCATTCATTTGGGATTATTAATGTTTATGCATCAAATGATGCTATTGAAACATCTCTTCTCTAGTGTTGGATTGTAGATTCATTTCCAGTTTCCAAGTGGATTCTCTGTGGGTATTTCAATATGGTTGAGGTGGCATACAATAAAAATGGTACTTTACTATTTAGATGGACAACTGGCGAAAGAGAATCCTAGTTTTACATGCATAATAAATTGGGTCTCTTCGACCCTAATATTTATCGTTGTCATTCTCATTCTCTCTGACACACTTGGTGCAACTTTTGAGTTGGGTCTGATAGGGTCTTTAAATGTCTTGATCATGTTATGATTCCTGCACAATCTTTCTTCTCCTTTGCCAGTTTTTGTTCACTTTCAATCATGTTGTTAGTAGATGTCACTCTATCATAGGACTTTCCCATTCATTTATGCATTGAATAGCAAGTGTGTCTATAGTGCACCAATAAGACCATTTTTTTTCATAAACACTTCTTTGCTACATCACTAGCTCACACTAGCCTACATCATAACTATTTGGAATCTTAAATGCAAACTTGCTCATTCAACAAGATGATTTAAGTAGTGGAATGATTTCATCACCCATACTGCAAGGTTTCTTTGCATCTGTGGGCACCAATTGACCATTTTTTATAGACAGACTTATGAAGAGACCACTTCAGATCTTTGCAAAACCATTGAGGCCTTGTGACTAGCCCCTTTTCCTCTACTTTGCAAGCCAAGGTTCTAGAGTTGAGACAAAAAAATCAAGTGTCTGGTTTTTATGCTACAAGAGGCACACAAACGAAAGTCAGACTTCACTAGCTCAAAATTGGGAATTGTGCCTTGAAAGATTTTTTTCTGGCTCTTTGTGTTAGGAACACTTCACTTGGCATCAAGTGGATTAGAGATGGAAATCATGTGCTCACTCAACTTCCTAAAATTCTCCAAGATTTTGTTTGGAACTATGAATAAGTTTTCACTACCCACGATTATACATCGGAGTGTACCAATGTGCTCTAGGATTGCCTCATAGTTGTACCAAATAGGCTTTCTTCTACCCAGGAAGCCTTTTGTGATCAATTTTTCATGATTGAAGACCTCAAGGAGGCTATGTACACTATGGTTGATGAAAGAGCTCTAAAAACTGATGGATTCCCTTGTGAGTTTTACAAATCCCTTTGGGATTATGTAGGAGAAGATTTTCATAAAGTCTATTTAGAAGCTTTTCATTCTAATTCTTTAGGTCATCTCATTAACAAAGGAAACATAAATTTCTTACCTAAAACTGGTGATCTTGAGGATATTTGCAACTGGAGACCCATTACACTTCTCAATATTTCTTATAAATTTATTGCTAAAACTCTTATTTTAAAGATCTGCCACCTTCTTCCACAAAATATTTTCCTTGAGCAGACTAGTTTCATTAAGTCTAGATTTATTCTTGATAACATAATTATTATTTTTCAAAGCTATGGAGTGGATTAGACACTCTAATCAAAAAGCTATTTTATTGAATATTGATTTTTCCAAGGCTTATGACTACATTGAGAGGTTGTTCATCCTAGCTATGCTTTCTCCTCTTGGATTTGGTTCTAATTTCATCTAGTTTGTGAAAATTCTTTTCATTTATGCTTCTTCTTGCATTACCATTAATGGCCACCAATCTCAATCCTTCAAAATGTACCACTCCATTTTCAAAGGATGTCCATTTTATCCCTCTTTATATGCTCTTATTGTTGAAGGTATTGGCCACCTACTTTCCCACTCAGTTTCCCATAGGTTGGTTCAGGGAGTTACTTTGGCCAATTCATCAAACCAGCTTTTTAATTGCCATTTTTCTTATGATTCATTTCTTACTCTGTTGGAAGAAGAGGACAATGTCAAAGCTTCCCTCGATTGTCTTGTGACCTTTTTCTTGGCTTCTATCTCTACTATTCAATGTTGTAAGACTCAATGCTACTATTAATCCATTCTTCCTAGTCCTCTCTAGATTCAATAATACGACTGGAAGTAGATTGTTAAAGGGGGAATCTTTAGATTTATTAACATCCCTTTTTCTCTTCAAGCTCCCTCTACTAATTTATTGTAAGTATTTCTTTCTCAGATTGAGAAGAAGTTGGCTTTCTGGATCACCAAGCCACTTTATTTGGCTAGTAAATTCTAGGTGTGCTCTAAAATTTTGGCAATGACTCATGTGTGTTACTCTTCATGTTTGGCCCCTTCCAAGGCCTCGTATGCAAAGTTGGAGAGGTTTTTCAAAGATTTCCTTTGGGCCTCTTTTGAGTCTCATAGAGGTTTTCACTGTATTTCCTGGGATTTCTATTAAACAGTCCCCCGAGAGAGTCTGGTGGGCTTGGACTTCTTTCTACTCAAAGGTAAGGGATTTCTCTATGTGTTAAATGGATCATTTGTGCCCTTGTTGGGAATGCGGCTTGGAAAATTATTCCCATACACTGCATCTCGGTGGGATATCCTACTCACATACCTTCCTAGAAAGGAATTGGATTTCACAACCTTCTCATCATGGGCACTTTTGTTGCCAAAAGCATTTGGCATGCTTGGGAGGCTGTCAAGAATTTTCTCTAGTGGAAAGGCTCTAGATTTAGAGATGGGATATCTTTTGATCACCAAAATATTTGGTGCTCTCCTCTTTTTGTCAATATGGGTTGGCCTTTGGCCAAGTTACCCTGGCTTAAAGCTTTTAGATTCCACAAAAAAGGTATCCAGTCTCCTCAAGACTTGTTTTTCAAACCCACAATGAGTAATATAATGTGGAGAGCTTTTAAAGCCAAGTTTGTCTTACATAATCATGATTGGGATACTTGTGAAGGTCTAGTTAGTGCCATTCTAGATGATATGCTTCACAAATTTGGTATCTGCTCCACCTGGAAGCCTTGGTGAAAAGATTGGAAGTGATTTTCTAACACCCCATTTAGAAACTACAAGTTGCAACATGGTTAATAATGGATTTTTCCTCACTATTTGATGATTAAAAATTTGAACCAAAGGTGGCATCTTTAGTCCATAGTGTCTGTTTAGCATAGGAGATTTTCTTTTGTGTGGTCCATAATTATTGAGCCCAAGATTTCCCACTTTTCTTGTTGCATATTTTCCAAGGCTTACCCATGGGGTCTCAACTTTCCCATCTAAGGGTTCAAGACCCTTGGTGCCTATTTGGTGGGAAGTCTAAGTCTTTTAAGAACCTCTTTTGGTTCTGCTCTAGAGCTCAATAGTTGTGGAATTGGATTCATGATTTCTTTCGGCTATTTCAGTTGAAGCCTTTATCCTAGTACATGGTGTTTTTGGGTGACTCTCCTTGGCTTCCCCAAAAATATTCTCAGATTTGACACAATTTGAAGGTGGAAATCCTCTTTAGTATTTGGAAAGATAGAAATTACTACATTTTTTATCATAGCTAGATTGATATAAACATGTTACGCTTTATTCTAAAGCCATTATATGTTCTAATGTGCTCTTGCAGATTCAAGTGCAAGCTAACAATTTTTTTCTTAAGATGGCCCACCTCTAGGAGCTTCTAGACAACTAGAGGAATGCCCCCTATACCATTGCTCATGTGCCTCCCTCTCCCACTTCCACTTGGGCTCATCCACGTTCATACAACCAGTAGTCAGTGAGGAGTGGCTTCGCCAAGGATTTTCAGGCTCACACTCATTCTCAAGCTCCTCCTTATAGTGGCTTGCTTCCTCGCAGGCGTTCACCCTCTCCTCCTACTTGGGCTCACCTAGGGTGGGATTCTAGAGGAGTGTCTAGAGGTGGCGATGGTGCTTCTAGGTGGCCTTCTGGCAAAGCTTCTAGTAGAGCCTCTGATTGGCCGACTGACTCTATTATGGCCTCCATGGTTGGGTCTGGTGATTTCTCCTCGACGTGAACATAAAGACAAGGATGACGATGGTTGGGATCCTTTTGACATCACTCTAGACCCCATTGTTGTATGGGGCATGTTGAATGACAAGGATCGGTCTCCCTCTAGTAGCACAGCCATGGCTACTTAGTAGAATTTTATTGTTACTTTAATGCTTTTTTTCTTTCTAGGCATGACCTAGGTGACTCTATGCTTTTTGGACTTTGCCCATGTGACTCTCGGGGTGCGCCTTTTTACCACCCAAACTTTTTTGTGAATGTGTATTATTATATTTAATTAATAAATATAGGTCCACTTATTTATAAACAAAATAAAAAAATTGTATTTTTTCATTTTTGTTATAATTTAGAATATGTTAAAAATAAAAATTTATATTTTTTTAAAAGGATTTTTTTTTTTGTTGAAAATATTTGCGGGTAAAATTTAATTATGAAATAGAAGATTAATTTTTACTTTTTTTACATTATTTTATTAACTATTTAATTTTTAATAATGAATAGTATTGACACATATATCTAATTCTTGTTAAGTAATTTTTGAATATTATTATTCAATTTTCAAATTTAATCTTTTTATAATTTGTTTAATTTTTTATTTTACACTAATATCTTTTCTATCTTTTAGATAGATGTATTTAAGATATCTATGCTAATTTTATTTTTTTCCTTTTAGTGTCCCTCTAATGAATTTTTTTTTTTTAATATTTTTTAGTGTCCCTCTAATCAATTTAAGGAAAAAGAATGTTAGAAAAAATAATATTTATCAAAAAAATATATAAAAGAAAAAGGTTCCAAAACATAGAAAATTAGAACTTACTATCATGCTATGTAGAAAATGAAAACTTTTTAAAATATTGAACTTTCTAAATCCTTGTAAATCTTTTAAATATTTATTTAAATATAAATATGATAGTTGTCTATTGAAAAATACATAATTAACCGATATGCTACATATAGTGTGAGATTTGAGCCTAAAACAAGTCTCACATCATCAAAAAAACAAGTTTTTGATGTTGTTTAATGGTAAACCAACTGCCAATTAATGGTAAAAGCCTCCAAAATATGAGTGAAAGCATCCAAAATATCACTTATCATGTAAAATCCATATAAATACTGATTTTCCATTTGCAAGGTATTTTTTCCATTTGATGGCAAATTTCATTTTTCAGTTGCATTGCTTTATGTTTTAAATCTATATGCAAATATTTCAAAATCAGATAATACCTACTTAATTTCTTTAAGGAAAAATTAGATTTGTCTAAGTTTCTTTCATTCCATTATTTAGCACTTATTTAATTGTTTAATCGAGCCACTTACAATTAGAATTTATAGTACATGACATCCATACACACCCATGTACAAACAAATACTCTCTTCAACATACATATAATTTTCTATCATATGATCCATGAACCTCCTTTAAATACAACTGCTAGTATTGTATTGGACTAATACACTACTGGATTTCTTCCGTTCTATCTCTTTTGCTATTTTATTTTTTGATAGAATAATGCAATTATAATAGACTTGTTATTGCAGTGATCAACTGTTAGTGTCGTTTTAGTAGAATTCAAGATGATTGAACGTATATGAGCTGTCATAGGGGACTCATTACTCTGGTTTAAATACACACACCAATAAACTTGTACCATGATTTTATACTGGCTACTTGTCACTTACACATCATTTATTGCATGTAAATATTGGCTACCATTCTTATTTCTTTTTGCCTACAAAGATTTTGGAAATCATGTGGTACTCGTTGTGGTACGTGAATGAAATATTTTATATCCTTCGTTTTTACGATCGTTAATTTGCCGCTAGTACTCGTTGTGGTAATGTGACAAGTTCTGCTTCGGCCAACGAAGGGGGTAAGTTGAGTTTGATAGAAAAGAGAATCTGATGTGCATTATGGTGGGAATTACCAAGTAAATTATTATTATTATTTTTTTTATTGGAGAATTACCAAGTAAATTATAATGTCTTGTAGTTTACATTAAAATATATATAAATTATTTTTTGATTTTGGAGTGATAATGTTGGTATTAAATATTTTATTATTTTTATCTTAGTTTAAGATCAAGATTCTTTTAGACAAATATTTAGTATTCAAATTTCATTTTTGGTAAATACTTTTTTTTATTGGATTAAGAATTAGTTACAAATTATAGTTTACAAAGATTAAATGTTATCTAGTAGCATAAAAGATAAATACTTATGAGGAATAATAAATATGAATAGAACAACATCAATAGATGCAAATAAGTTATTGAATTGACATATAAAAGAGATGATAAAGTGAACACTATTATTTGTTTTGCCTTTTCCAACACTAAATTACATTAGACGGATTTAGAAAAATCATGAATAAAATTTTTGGGATAATGATGTTGGAGCATCTAGGTTCACTTGCAATCCTACATCAACCCAAAATATTTTGCTTCTTTACATTTGCTTATTTTCTCCTTTATTGTTTTTCTTGTAGGAGTTGTTTATAAAATTTTAAAGAATTCATACATGTTCATAGATAACTAGTGATATCACTTTGAAGAGGATTCAAATGGGTTCCCACATCTCAAATTTTGAGAAGTTTGGATAAAAATGGAGAAACATATGAAATTGTAGAATTTTATCCTGCATCTATACATGTAGATCTTTTGAACTTAATTATATGGATCCCCATCACATCTCCACAAATTGTTGAGACCCCTCATTTTCTCACAAATCCTACTTTTGTTGAACTTGTATTACCATGACCTCAACTTCCCCACATGATTGAATGCGACTACTATGATGCAAAACTTGTCAAGTGATCCACACACATCCCAATGACCCCCAAATTCTCCTAATAAACATCAAGAAGTGCAGTTTCATGAAGAAAGAACATGTATATTTTGGATTTGTGATATGTGCGGAGGGATTGAAGATGGACCCTGAGAAGGTCAGAGCAATAGTTGAATGGCCTACACCTATGAATGTTGGAGAGGTAAGATCATTTCATGGACTAGCAACATTTTACCGAAAGTTCATCAAAAACTTTAGTGGTATTTGCACACCTATGACAGAGACAGTGAGGTTTGACCGGAAGGAATTCAAGTGGACATGAGGAGCACAAAAGAATTTTGAGTTGCTGAAACAAAAGGTGACAAAACAGCCTATGTTGGCATTACAAGACTTTGATAAGGTATTCCAAGTAGATTGTGATGCTAGTGGAAGTGTAATAGGAGTTGTGTTAAGTCAGCAAGGGAGACTGATAGCCAGCTTTAGTGAGAAATTGAATGATGCTAGGAGAAGATATTCAGTTTATGATCAGGAATTCTATGCAATCGTACAAGCCTTGAAGAATTGGAGGCATTACTTGTTGCCTAAGGAATTTGTGTTGTATACAGATCATCAAGCTTTACAATATTTGAATAGTCAAGGGAAGTTGAACCAGAGACATATGAGATGGGTAGAGTTCTTGGAGAGTTACACATTTGTGTTGAAGCACCAAAGTGGGAAGTCAAACAAGGTTGTGGATGCATTGTGTAGGAGACAAAGTTTGTTGACAGAGATGAGAGTTGAAGTATTTGGATTTGAGGAACTGAAGCATATGTATGAGGAGGACATTGATTTTGCTAAGGCATGGAAGGCTTGTGGTGCAGAAGCACCGAGGCTTAACTCCATTTTGTTTGTCATCAATTTTGGCTTGTACCTGATCTTAGCCAAACCAAGGTATCAGTGTGTTTTCTTTAGACCTTAGAAGGTCTTGTTTGTGTGTGTGGAATAAATGAATTAGTCACTAGGACTAAGATCATCATAGCTTAGTTTTCATTAAGCAACTTTTTCTTTAGTTATTTTAGTAGATTAATGTGAGTGTTGAGCCTTTAATGTGCTCTAAATGCATGGTCATTGTTAGAAGATGTCAAGAGACAGTTAAGGGAGTTGTTGGCTCGAGATCAAGGAGATTGAGGTCCTAAAAAGGAGGATGATGGCAAAGTTGCAAGAATGTTGCAAAAGCGCATGACAACATTGTTTGGTTGCATGCAACTTGGTTATATTGGATTCCCTTAAAATTAGGGATGTGGAGTTGAGCAATTCCCCTTGAATGATGGAAAAGGCTTCAAAATAGGGGTGGTGACTCGTAGAGAAGAGTTAGATGCATTGTAAACAAGCTTTGGCTTTTGTGTGAATAAGAAAATTCTACATTTTCCTGTGTTACCCATGTATTCTGAGAAACAGAGTTATTAAGGGCATTGTAAATACTAATTTAGCATTTTTTTTGAGTTCTTAGAATAGTTTTGAGTACCTTTCATTCGGTAATCTAGTTGCCTAGAGTAGATTTGTTATCTGGAATTCACAGTCCAGAGTCTAGAGGTTTGTAAATATAGTTTTGAGCAGTCAAACTTTGAATGGCTCCCCCATAAAATCCAACCATGGGATCACCCTGAGATTGGATTGAAATGGCAGGGTCCGAGCCAGCCCATTGTATATATTTAGCAATAGGAAACCTAAAGAGCCAAGCAAGTATTTGTAATATCAAACCCTAGGCGAGCTAAGACTACCTAGTTAGAGGTTTGAGAGGTAAAAGTTGAAGAACTTAGGTAGGGGAAGAGACCACTATACGGAATCCGTACGACTTCAGGTAGGGTTAGACAAGATCTTCACATGACAAAAGGGTTGAAGCTTCAATCAATCCATTGGAAGTAGATTTGAATTAGAGAACAGTGAAACCCTAAGAATTAGGTCAATTAGGCCTACTTCTCCTTGATTGTAGGAAACCACTGTACGGTAGAGACAGAAGTTAGAAACCCAATGAAAGATTTAAAGCTCCAAAAAGGGTGTCTGAAAGTGACATTTGTTTGATAGGTCATTTGGAGAGTTTGGGTATAAAAAGCCAAAGAGTGACTGGTAAGGGCTACAAGGATTAGCCCTCTCCAAAGGAAAAATCTTGAGATCGGTAGGAGTAGAGATTGAAGAACCTCCAAGATGGCTTCAATTGGATGTGAAATACATGAAATCAGTGTTTCCAACTCCCCTGCAAGTAGTTCAAGAAAGATGGTGAAGATGACACTTAGATCCTTCTAGGTGTTGAGAGAAAAGTTGCAAATTCAAATGGTGTTGGTCTTCCTAAGCTAAGCACAAGTGGAAAACTCTTTGAGAAGAGTTGAAGCAGGGCTTGGTTAATCACCCAAGCTCAACAAGAACCATTGGAGTCAGGTTCCAGGAAGGAGACAGTGAAAAGGTCTCTAAAAGGTTGTGCAAGCAAGCTTTGGTTCACCATACACCATATTGGTATCAGAGCATCATTTGATTCAAGGCTTGTGATTAATGTTGCAGCCCATTGAGTCAGTAGGAGAGAACACACTAGAGGAAAGAACCATGGTGACTAATGTAGAGTTAGCTAAAAAAGTAGAAGATCAAGAGGAAGACAACCAACTGCTAAGAGAGAGGTTGTCTCAAGTGGAGAAGCTCTTGGATGAAGTCCATGAGACAGCAGATAAAGTGAAAGACTAGATAGAGCAGAAGGAAGAATAGGAAGCCAAGGAAAAAGAAGAGGATTTGGAGGAGGAAGCTCCAAATCCTAACCTTGTTCTTGCTGAAGAACCCTTCCTAAAGGCATTGTAGGCCTTAAGTGGTAAAGCATTGGAAGGTGTGCCACTATTTAGTGGACAAATGGACCCTGATTCAGTTGTAGACTAGATTGAGAGCATTGAAAGTCACTTTGAATGTGATGAAATAACAGAGGCCCAAAAGGTAAAGGTGGCCAAGTCAAGGTTGAGAGGAGCAGCTCTCACATGGTGGAAATTTGTACAAGCTAAAAGAGAGAAAGAAGGCAAAGGTCCCATAGTTTCATGGAGATGAATGGTAACTAAGATAAGGCAAACCTATCTACCTGATGACTATGAAGTTCAGTTGCATAGGAGAAGACACAATCTTAGGCAAAAAGATATGGATGTCCAGACATACACCGAGGTGTTTCAAAAATTGTGCCTGAGATCAAAGGTGGTTGAAGATGAAATCATCAAGCTAGCAAGGTACTTGAATGGGCTTAAGTGGTCTATCCAAGAAGATATGAGTCTAGTGAACTTCAAAACAATCCACCAATGCTACCAAATGGCTTTGAAGATAGAGGAGAAAGGCAAAAAGAAGCAAGAGAAAAACCCCAAAAGTAGAGGTAAAGGGAAAGACAACATAGGACAAAGAGGTGGTTATGGTGGAAGAAGTTCAGAACCAAGAGCCCAAGGAGAAGTTAGATACTCTAAGCAAAAAGAAGGAAGCACTAGTAGAGGTGGTAGAGGAAGAGGTCTTAGCTCCAGAGGAAGAAGTGGTGGACAAGGAAGAGGCAACTATTTCACTAATATGAAATGTTACCACTGCAACCAATTGGGACACCCGGCCTATAGATGTCCAGAGAAAGGTAGTACTTCTCATGGAGGAGATAAGAGAGCTAATCTGATTCAAGATGAGACAGTTGTAGCAGATAAGCATCCTGAAGTGCCATTGAATTCAGAGGAAGGTGAGAACCTCATGATGAGAAGAACTTTGATCAAGGAACTAGTGAAAGAAGAACCAAGCCAAAGGAGGTCCTTGTTTAGGATAAAGTGCAAGATGATGGGGAAAGTGTGTAAAGTCATCATTGACTTAGGTTCTACTCACAATATTATGTCAGAGGAGGTAGTCAGCAAGCTGAAGTTGACAAGGATACCCCACAACAATCCTTACAAGGTTACATGGCTCAATAAGGGTCAGCATGTCTTGGTGAATGAACAAGCATGGGTGGAGCTCTCAATTGGTAAGTACAAGGACAAAGTCTTGTGTGATTTGTTACCTATGGATGCATGTCACTTGCTCCTAGGTAGACCATGGAAATTTGACTGCCAAGCTGTGCATGATGGAGCAAAAAACTCCTATACTTTCAAGAAAGATAAGGTAACCTTTAAGATTCAGTCTTTGCTAGAAGATACAGAGGTGCAGATAGTAGGTTCTAAACTGCTCATGGTTGGTGGAAAAGAGTTCTTAGAAGCCTTGGAAGAAGGAGAAGGAGTTGGCTATGTAGTGATGATCAAGCCAAGAGAGGTGAGCAAAGAGAACACAGCTGAAAAGTAAGAGTTACCCAAGGAGATATAGAAATTGTTGCAGACCTATGAAGGCATTGTAAGTAGTGGTCAACCAGCAACATTACCTCCTAAAAGAGCCATAAGTCATAGGATAGACTTGATACCAGGAGCTAGCCTTCCAAACAAAGCAACTTACAAGATGACACCTCAACAAAATGAGGAGATAGCTAGGCAGATTCAAGAAATTCTAACCCAAGGTCTCATTAGGAAAAGCATTAGTCCATGTGCAGTACCCACTATCTTAGCACCTAAAAAGGGATTAGAATGGAGGCTTTGTACTGATTCTAGGGCAATAAACAAGATAACCATCAGGTATAGGTTCCCTATCCCTAGGATTGAAGATCTCATGGATTGTCTAGGTGAAGCTAGGTACTATACCAAGATAGATTGAAAGAGTGGTGATCACCAAATTAGGATACATGAGGGAGATGAGTGGAAAACGGCTTTCAAAACCAATGAGGGTCTCTATGAGTGGCTATTTATGCCATTTGGACTATTTAATGCCCCCTCCACATTCATGAGACTCGTGAATGAAATCCTTAAAGACTACATTGGCAAGTTTGTAGTAGTGTATCTTGATGATATACTAATCTATAACAGAACAAGAGAAGAGCACCTCCAACATATAGAGTTGATTTTCAAGAAGCTATAGGAGGAGAAGCTGATGATCAATTTGGAAAAGTGTGAGTTCATCAAAACATAGCTGGTGTACCTTGGATTTGTGCTATCACATGGCAACTTGAAGATGGATAGCAACAAAGTGGAAGCCATCCTCAATTGGCCTACTCCAAAGACAACAACAGAGGTAAGAAGCTTCCATGGTCTTTCTCAATACTATAGGAAATTCATAAGATAGTTTAGTGCTATTTGTGCTCCTATGTTGGATACCATTAAAGGAGGAATGAAGACTAAGTTTGTATGGAATGAGCAAGCTAACAAAAGTTTTGAGTTGCTGAAGGAGAAGATAGCTACCCAACCTATTTTGGTGTTACCAAGTTTTGAGAAGCTATTCACCATTGAATGTGATGCAAGCAATGTGGCTATTGGAGCTATTCTCAGTCAAGAGGGAAGACCGGTGGCTTTTCATTCAGAGAAGTTAAGTGAAGCCAAGAAGAAGTATTCTTCTTATGACCTTGAGATGTATGCATTGGTCCAAGCTCTAAGGAAATGGAGGCATTACTTGCTTCCCAAGGAATTCATTGTGTATTCAGACAACCAAGTACTCAGTTTCCTGAATTCACAAGAGAAGTTGAGTCACAGACACATGAAATGGGTGGAGTATTTGCAAGCTTACACCTTCGATATCAAGCACAAGAAAGGAGCTCTCAATAAAGTGGCAGATGCCTTGAGCAGAAGAGTCCTCACCATTCAAGAAATTCAGTTGAAGAGCATGGGAATAGATCATTTCAAAGATCTATATGCAGATGATGAAGACTTTGCAGACATTTATAAGGTATGTGTTGAATACAAGAATCATTTCCATAGCAAATATGTTGAATATACTTTGCAAAGTGATCTTTTGTTTAAAGGGAATCAACTATGTGTTCCTAGAGGTTCTATTAGAGAGAACTTGATACAAGAAAAGCATAATGGTGCATTGAGTGGTCATTTTGGGATCACCAAAACTCAGGAACTGGTTCAAAGGTTTTACTATTGGCCAAGGATGAACCTAGATGTTAGGAGGTATGTGGAAAGTTGTATGGTGTGTCAAAAGGCCAAAGGGACTTCTTCAAATGCAGGCCTATACTAGCCACTGCCTATTCCTACTAGGCCATGGGAATGTTTGAGTATGGACTTTGTAGTTGGTCTACCCAAGACAAAGCAAGGCAAGGACAGTGTTTATGTGGTTGTAGACAGATTCAGCAAAATGGCTCACTTTGTGCCATGCAAAACAACCAATGATGCTAGTCAAATAGCCTCTCTTTTCTTCAAAGAGATAGTAAGGATTCATGGATTACCAATCAACATTGTATCAGACAGAGATACTAAGTTTATGAGTCATTTTTGGAAGAATCTTTGGAAAAGAATGGGCACTAATTTATCCATTGGATCTACATACGATCCCCAAACTGATGGTCAGACCGAAGTGGTTAATAGAACTCTTGGGAATCTCTTAAGATGCTTGACCAAGGAGTATGGTCAACAATGGGATCAATTGATTGGGCAAGCTGAATATGCCTATAATGATACTGTCAACAGATCAACAGGGAAGAGTCCCTTTGAAATTGTTTATGGACTACATCCTAGAGGTGTTTATGAGCTAAGAGAGTTGAAGGATGGAGTTGAGGGAAGTGGATATGCTGATGATTTTGATTCTGCAATGCAGGAGATTCATTACACAGTAAAAAAAACACTGGTAGAAAACACCATGAAACATAAGATTAAGGTGGATGAGCATAGGAAAGAAGTTCAATTTAATGTTGGAGACTTGGTGATGGTGCATTTGAACAAGTCTAGACTGCAGAAAGGAGTTCCTCATAAGTTGCAAATGAAGAGGATAGGTTCCTGTCCTATCTTGGAGAAGTATGGGAATAATGCATTTAAGGTGCAGCTACCAGATGACAGTGGACTATCCCCTATTTTTAACATTGCAGATTTGGTGCATTATAAAGGACCACCACCAAACATGGATCAGACCATCCATGAAGTCATCCAAGATGTGGAAGAACTCAAACTGCCCCTTGCTACAGTCAAACAAGCTGACAAGATATTGGATACCAGGGTTTACAAGAGGACTAGGACCAAAGAGTATAAAGAACATCTGATTAAGAGGCAAGGACAACCTGATGCAGATGCAGTGTGGATCAAGGAGGCAGAGTTCAAGAAGTTGGGCATTGATCTCAACTTTCTTAATCCAAGGGTGGATTGACATCTTTTGTTTTGGGGAGGATGGTGCAGGAGCACCGAGTCTTAACTCCATTTTGTTTGTCATCAATTTTGGCTTGTACCTGATCTTAGCCAAATGAGGGTATCAGTGTGTTTGCTTTGGACCTTAGAAGGTCTTGTTTGTGTGTGTGGAATAAATGAATTAGTCACTAGGACTAAGATCATCATAGCTTAGTTTTCATTAAGCATCTTTTGCTTTAGTTAGTTTAGTCGATTAATGTGAGTGTTGAGCCTTTAATGTGCTCTAAATGCATGGTCATTGTTAGAAGATGCCAAGAGATAGTTAAGGGAGTTGTTGGCTCGAGATCAAGGAGATTGAGGTCCTAAAAAGGAGGATGATGGCAAAGTTGCAAGAATGTTGCAAAAGTGCATGACAACATTGTTTAGTTGCATGCAACTCAGTTATATTGGATTCCCTTAAAATCAGGGATGTGGAGTCGAGCAATTCCCCTTGAATGATGGAAAAGGATTCAAAATAGGGGTGGTGACTCGTAGAGAAGATTTAGATGCATTGTAAACAAGTTTTCGCTTTTGTGTGAATAAGAAAATTTTGCATTTTCTTGTGTTACCCATGTATTCTGAGAAACAGAGTTATTTAGGGCACTATAAATACTGATTTAGCATTGTTTTTGAGTTCTTAGAATAGTTTTGAGTACCTTTCATTCTGTAATCTAGTTGCCTAGAGTAGATTTTTTATCTTGAATTCACAGTCCAGAGTCTAGAGGTTTGTAAATATAGTTTTGAGCAGTCAAACTTTGAATGGCTCCCCCATAAAATCCAACCACGGGATCACCTTGAGACTGGATTGAAATGACAGGCTCGGTATGTGCAGGATCATGGTATGCCAAAAAGTGGCAATATTTGTATGGTATGTGGCTGACGACTTTTTTTTCACCCAAAATTAATGAAACGAAAAGGGTTTTTAGAGGAGATTCTCAGCTTTCCAAAATAAAATTATGATTTAATTTGAATTTAATAAATAATTATTATTCATTTCTAATAAATTACGACTAAAGTCATCGATAGGCTGATTGAAAACATCTATAACTTTCAAGCGGTATCATATTTTTGAATCCAAAACATCGTCACATTCTACTTTACATACTATAGGATTAGAAAAAGAAAATTAAATTTCATGAATTTTTGACCAAGTTAAGGTGTTGACAGACCCGAGTTTTATAATTTCTAAAGTTGTAATAAAAATTCATAATTAATTATTTACTTGGAAACAAATTACAAAAAATATGCATCACATCGGACATGAGTCCTCTACTTATATAAAATATTACAAAAAAATATTATCATTTTATTATGGTTAGGGTGGTCAGACAGACACCTACTTCTTATTTTTTCCCTGAAATTTAAGTACTACTGCATTGAAATTTCAAATTTTCACCAAATAGATTTTATTTATTTTAAAATAAACCTAGTATTTTAGAAACTAAATTCAATTTTCTACAAATTCTATTCTTACATATTTTTGAAATAATATAGATAACCTATTCAAATATTTACGTCAAGTTGCCTAACACTGATTTTTCTGAATTTTTTGCCACTTAAGGGCCTGTTTGGCATACCATGATCCTGCATTAACCTGCGAGCTAGTCCATTGTATATATTTAGCAGTAGGAAACCTAAAGAGCCAAGCAAGTATTTGTAATATCAAACCCTAGGCGAGCTAAGACTCCCGGGTCAGAGGTTTGAGAGGCAAAAGTTGAAGAACTTAGGCAGGGGAAGAGATCACTATATGGAATCCGCACGACTTCAGGTAGGGTTAGACAAGATCTTCACATGACAAAAGGGTTGAAGCTTCAATCAATCCATTGGAAGTAGATTTGAATCAAAGAACAGTGAAACCCTAAGAATTAGGTCAATTAGGCCTACTTCTCCTTGATTGTAGGAAACCACTGTGTGGTAGAGACAGAGGTCAAAAACCCAATGAAAGATTTAAAGCTCCAAAAAGGGTGTCTAAAAGTGACATTTTTTTGCTAGGTCATTTGGAGAGTTTGGGCAGAAAAGGCCAAAGAGTGACTGGTAAGGGCTACAAGGATTAGCCCTCTCCAAAGGAAAAATCTTGAGATTGGTAGGAGTAGAGATTGAAGAACCTCCAAATGGCTTCAATTGGATGGGAAATGCATGAAATCAGTGTTTCCAACTCCCCTACAAGTAGTTCAAGCAAGATGGTGAAGATGACACTTAGATAGGACTTCTAGGTGTTGAGAGAAAAGTTGCAATTTCAAATGGTGTTGGTCCTCCTAAGCTAAGCACAAGTGGAAAACTCTTTGATAAGAGTTGGAGCAGGGCTTGGTTAGTCACCCAAGCTCAACAAGAACCATTGGCATCAGGTTCCAGGAAGGAGACAGTGAAAAGGTCTCTAAAAGGTTGTGCAAAAAAGCTTTGGTTCACCATATACCAGCTTGCAAGGAACCTATGGAGATAGATATAAGCAAATGGTTGGGTTATTTCATTGAGGAAGGTATGTTGTTCAAGAATGATCAGTTATGTATGCCTAAAATTTTAATGAGAGATAATTTGATCAAGGAAAAGCATTGTAGAGGATTAGCAGGACATTTTGGAATTGATAAGACTCTAGCATTGGTGAGTGAGAACAATTTTTTGCCACAGTTGCATAAGGATGTCAAGAAGTATGTTCAAAGTTGCAAGATTTGTCAAGTTGCAAAAGGAAATAGTCAGAACACTGGGAAGTATGCACCACTGACAGTACTAGAGAGACCATGGGGGACATAAGAATGGACTTTCTATTGGGATTACCTAAGACACCAAAGGGATTTGACTTTGTATTTGTGGTTGTAGACAAATTTTCTAAGATGGTTCATTTCATACCTTGTAAGAAGACCATTTATGCAATACATGTTGCTGACCTATTTTTCAAGGAGATTGTGAGATTACATGGACTACCAAAGAGTATAGTATCTGATAGGGACACTAAATTCATTGGATATTTCTGGAAGACATTGTGGAAGAAGATGAAGACAAAATTGAAGTACAATTCAACATTCCACCCATAGGCAGATGGACCAAAAAAAGTGGTAAATAGCAGTTTAGAAAACTTGTTGAGATGTCTGACTGAAAGGAAAGTAGGGAATTGGGATTTGATATTGTCGTAAGAAGAATTTGCATACAACAATTAAGTAAACCAGAGCACAAGAAGGACACCATTTGAGATTGTGATAGAACAAAAACCCAGAGGATTAGTAGAATTAAGGGATATTAGTATGGAGAATAAAAGGAGTGCAAAGGTAGAAGAACTTGTAGGATTCATGGAGACAATGCATGCCCAGGTTAAGGAGCATCTAGATAAGATGAACAATACCTACAAGGAGACATTGGATAAGAAGAGGAGACATAACGAGTTTGCAGTAGGAGAGGAAGTAATGGTATATTTGAGAAAAAGAGAGACTTCTAGTTGGGACATATAATAAGTTGAAGATGAAGAAGTTTGGACCTTGTAAGATCATCATGAAGTTTGGTTCTGGAAATGCATATGAAGTGGAACTACTAGAGGGGTTTATCATATCATCTATATTCAACATTGCATACCTATATCAGTACCATGAAGGAGAGTCACTAGAGGACAAAGGAGTTGGTTTACCGAACCAAGTGACACATCATCTGAAGAAAATTGAGGAAGTTTTAGATAGTAGAGTTGGACGTAGTACCAGAGGAAGGAAATACAAGGAATATCTAGTTAGATGGAAAGGAAGACCAAAGGAAGATTCATCATGGATTCCTCAGGTTGAGGTGGACCGCATTGGTTTTCATCTAGCTCTTGGAAAGTGAGAGGCTCACTTTTCTTCAACCTCGGGTGTCTGATGCAGGAACATCCTAGGTTTCAAGCAATATTGCATCAACCAAAACTATATGCATTCATGTTTTCTTGCATTCTAATAGTTAACTGTCTGGACCTAGTCTTAGTAGTTCATACCACATTATACCACATTGTAATATCAAAGCTTATGGAGCATAATCTATGATCTTCATGACTACATATACATTGAATATCCAAAATTCAAGTGTTTTAGAAATTCTAGTATGAAGTTAATGCTAACAAAATATCAACTATATTTGGATAGAGAGTGTTCACCAAGTAGTCTTGGCTTTTCAAGTGTGTTGACCTATCCTATGACTTGCGGAGCTTAGGAAACCATTTCTTAAGGATGCGCATTCATTGAGGAATCTTTGTTTCAATCCACATCATATTTTTCCAATTCCATGAAAGGAAATTCATATGTTTTGGCCGAACTTTCACACATTTCATCAACTTCGAGGTTTGAGACCTCTTGAGGCTAACGCGGATATTTTCTGGAGCTAGAAAATAGTATATATAGGCATCATGTAGTTGCATTAGGAAATAATCAAGGAAGAGATAGAAGTGATAGTTAAGAGCTTTGATCTGCATTGTATTTTTGGGCTTAACACCATATCATTATGTAATTTTGTAAGCTAAAAGGAAGGGAATGTTTCCAGTGAACAATTGATCATTTTCTATATTTCCATGTGTGATTATCATTCCAATTCTTGAGTTTCCATTGTGTTTACTCTTGTTGCAAGGTTGGATAGTCCTATTCCTGGACCCTCCATCCTTGAGTGCACCGAATTTGATGGTAATACACAAACTCCCTCCTCTTAAAATTATAAGCTCATTGTGAGTTAATTATTATTACAAGTAAACACAAGGCTAGGTACAAAAGAATAATAGCAACAAAAAATTGAGTAGAAGAAATATACGACTACTAAGAAGTCACAATGTGAAATAAATTATTATGCTTATTTTTAGTTAATTGGCATTGTAGTTGATACTACTAGTCTATATAAACAGTAAAAATCATTTTAAAGTAACTTTCACTTAAGCCTATCAATCTACATGTACACTAACATGAAAATGTACTTGGTAATGACATCATTGAGAAAAGTGATATTTTGGGAGAAAATTTCATTCTTGGACCCATATTTCCAAGTGGTTATTCAAAATTTTCTTTGACAAATACAAAAGTGCAAGTCCACACTAATTATCCCTTTTTAATGTTTTGATCCCTCAAAAGTTTTCTACCTTGAGTAGGATAAGGGGATAAAGGCAATAAAGGATAGTGCATAAGTGAATCTCCACAATCAAAATGGGGACATACATGTTGATTACAAATAACTCAACATTCCATTAAAAATATTACCATTGGTCTATGATTTATCAAAGGATAACCACCATACTAGGTGTTAACCTATGTTAACATCCTTGTTGATGTACCAATTACTAATTGGTCCACACATCTCCACATAGACATACTCATATGCTTACAAGATTTGAATGTTATACAATATGGACTTTGCTTATTATTATTTTTATATTGAAGATTTTATAGCATCCACAAGATCATTTTGCTAACGAGAGAATAAGCCTTTAGATTAAAACCTCTTTGACTAAGAGGTAACAACTGAGGGGAATCCATTTCACTAGTCATCTAAGACAAAATATTAACCTCATCCCATAGAGTGTCGAGGCCCTACAATTGGCAAGACTTGATCCCTAGTCGGCTCATTCAAAATCATTCAACTTCACTAGTAAACCAAGGGCCAATTGGTGCAGGTCATCATTTTATAGGTAAGCAAACATGAAGATGTGAATCCTACACTACTTAAAGTGCAATCAAATGGTCTACACATTGTGAATGTGCGCCTAATTGGTGGTATTGGGCACATAAACTCAATCTCTTCTACAAATGGATTCCCAGAAGAACTTAAAGATGGTTTCACAAATTCAACGCATCAAACATCAAGTGGACCAACTGCTAAAAAATCAGAAGATTTGTGTTGCTCAAGGGTTAAGGCCTTTCTTGCAAAATTGATTGCTTCTCCCAATGTAACTCTATAGTTTATGTTGTTTATCTCTACTTTGGCTCTTGTACGTGGGCATTATGACAAAAAATTAGTGTTGTATTGTTGGTATTGTTGTTGTAACAAGAAATATTGTTGTTGTAACAAGAAATATTGTTGTTGTTTTTGTATTTGTTAACATTGTTCCAGTTTTGCTGATGTTGTGTTGACAGTCTTAGCTTTTGTTATGTGGAGAATTTGTTGTCCCAGTTTTTTGTCTTGTGTCTCATGTAGAGTTTTATTTTGTAATTTTTAACTACATTTTTTCTCTTGTAATTTGCATTTTCTCAATAAAAAAAATACAAATAAAAAATCAATCACTCTTTATATAAGAGAGAGAAAAGAGAGGATAGAATGACAAAGGGAGGGAGAGAGGGAGGAAGAAAGAGGTACAAAGAGAGGTATAGAGAGACATACAAAGAGGAGTATTTTTGTATACAATAACTCTTTTTTTGTTTTCTATGCATTCCAAGGATGTAGCACTTAGGAAACTAATTTTTTTTTTTTTTAAATAATATATAAAGCTAGTATAAGTGGATGAGTAGTCAATCCATTCAATTATCACTTCTCCATCAAGACATTGGTTGCACTTACAACATCATTTCTTATATGACCTACATATTGATCTCATATAATACTTGAATATATGTAAATTAAAAAAAAATTGATAATTAACCTTCTACACCTCTCTTTGACATACCCATTGTATACCATAATACAATTGCTAATTATATGTAAGAAAATCAAAGATCATTGAGAACCCACATCAAAACAAAAAAAATCGTCGTTGATTGAATTTATTTCCAGTTTTAGAAACATAATGTATATACGTACCATAATTATTTGTTTTTGCCATATTAAGACTACAAAGATCTCGGAGATTCTATGGTACTTAGCTAAATGAAATATTTTACCTTGTACCTTTTTACGTCCATTAATTTTAAGTTTATCGTCAGCCGCTAGTTCCATTCGATTCACCAATCAGAATGCCAGCAGAGATCCAGTAAAAGAAAATAAGAAAACGTACAAATCTAAAATATTCGCTATTGGTTCGTTGGATATTCAATATTTAGGGATTTGCTATGCAATAGGTGGCCACCGAAAAGACGGGTCAATAAAAGACTGTCCTCTCAGCTTTAATTCACAATACAAACGTTTATTTTTCTAATTACCGATCCTCTAATATTGATGAAAAATCGCTCACAATTTCATATACCTAGAAATCTAGAATTTTGTATTTTTTATGAACATGGTTCAGAAAAATGGCAATATTCAATTAAAATAAAAAACAATCGTACATGCAATTTACAGACTG
>VDFB02047230.1:209746445-209894360 GCA_007258455.2 Sequoia sempervirens | reverse complement strand
CAAGGTTCTAGGTGCACACTTCAAGCTTCATTCATTTTTGTTTAGCTTTGCATTCATTTCTAGTTCATTGTTGCATTACACAATGTGTTTTCCAACATAGCATAATTCTTAGATTTTGCATTCATAATCAGTCTTTTTTATCACTTAATTAATGGAATGTTTTGATGCAATTTTGAAATTTTAACATTGCACTAAAATGAAGCAATTTAAGCTAAATGTAATGAAATTGATGAAACAACAAATCAAGAAACTCAAAACAAACAAGATAATAGGACCAAACAAAAGCTAAAACCACATTTTAATGTCCTAAAAATGCATCTATATAGCCAAGAGGGACTCATTCACTAGGTAGTAAGGGTTAATGGGTCTCTGTAAGGTGTTTTCAGATTTGCTGATTTTAGAGGAATTTTGGCACTTTTTAGTTGCTAGAAAGCTCGTGACATCATACCTAATCATGGACTTATTCACCATTAAAGGTGAATGGGTCCTAGAAGCAGGTATTTTTAAACTATTTTTTTAATGATTTTCAAGATTTTAGTTATATCTTCCAGTTTCAAGTTTGATACAGTGAAATGCAGCTTCATATTTTCCAAAAATTCAGTGCAAAAATGCAATGAAAAGATGAGATTCAATGCATAGTTTGAAATTCAATTTTGTTTTGATTTTCAAATGCAATTGAATGAGATCTAAAGTAGATGCAAAATGAGTGATTTTTTTTTGTAATTTTCATATTTAAGAAGTGCAAAATAATGCAAATCAAAACCCTATATGATATGCAAGATTTCAATGCAAAAGAAGAAACCCTAAATGATATCTTAATTCAATGCAAATCTAAATAGAATGAATGCAAGATTTTAACTTAAGATGCAATGGAGACTCCAAAAATCAAAAAATTGCAATGTTGAATATGTTTGGTTCACCAATAAAGGTGAAGGTGAAAAATAGGGTAGACCCAAATGCATGAACAAGAGGATCTATCACTTATTTTTCTAAGGCCCTAAACATCTAAAATCATGTAAAATAAGATGAAAATAACAATAAAAAATGAAACCTAACTATTGTAGACACTATGGGGAAAGTTTCTAGAGCATAAAAAGTTGTGTACCTGGCCAAAAAGTTATTTTTGAGCTATGGAGGACTCATTCGCCTTCACTGGTGAATTATTTATTTTAGGGTTCCAGAAAACTAATTTTAGGACCTTGTTCCTTGATGTCTACACTCTTAAATTCCATGTTAACAAGTTTTGAAAGTCTATGTGTAATTCTGTCTAGAGGTCTTTCTGTGATCTTGCACTTTGAATGAAAAATTTAGAAATTTTGCACAACTTCGGCATTTTTTCTCAAAATCTTGTTCAACTTGATCCTCAACCTATAAATCTGCAAACACACACTCAAGGGTAAGAAAACTTGTTGATTTGTTAGTGAATGGAGGTTTTCCTCAATTTTACCCCTTGTAGGTAATTAAACCAAATGATGAAATAAGGAAATTGAAGCATGTACATGAAATAATGTAAATGATATCACTTTGGATGATGTCTTGTGAAGTGAATCTATAAACTATCATGTAGTGGCTATGAAGAATGTAGATCTAGGATCCTTGGAAATGACGTGAACAATGGTTACAAGTAGATCTTCAATGCTACATCCACCTCTTTAGCTCAACAACATGAACACATGCACTAAACCCTTGAAATGATGATATGATATTTGAATTGTTGCAATAAACATCTAAAATCTACCTTGAAATTTCTTATGAATGACTTTGAAATTCTCTAATGCTTGATCACTTGAATGCTTGGATGCTTCATAACCTTGCTATGTGAAAGAATGTGAATTAATGCTTTATTTAGACTAGATTAGGAGATTAACCTTGAAATTCAAAGAACTGAGGCCAACGCTAGATCTGGAAAGAAACATAATTAAATTCTAACCAAAATGAAATTCAAAAAGGGGGTTCTCATTAACGGAGGACCCAAATCGTCACCTTGGGAAAATGGGTCTTGGCTCAATTTTCCAAGACCTAACCCTTGGGGATGGAAAGAAGGCTAAAAATCCATTCTAGATCACCTAAAAAAGGGGGGTCCTGTTAAGGGAGGACGCATTCACCATCAAGGGTGAATGGGTCCTCGCTCAACTTACTAGGACCAATTTTTTTCCAATGAAATAATTTGTTATTTAAATTATGATCGTCGGTATAGACCTTTGGGAGGTGTCAAAATTAAGGCCTAAATTTGAATCAAAAGGGGGTTAATAACTCCAATTAAGCATAATTAATTAAGACCACCTAGATAAGTGTGAAAGTGCTTTAAAACACTTTACAACATTTAAACAAGGTACACATTATGCACATTTTTATTGAAAAGGGGCCCATTAGGCCTAATTAAGCAGATATATCTTAAGAAAGTGTGAAAGTGTGTTACAACACTTTACAACACCTTTGCAAAGGACCAATTAAAGCATGTAGCTCGGTTAAATGAAGGTCCTGCAGAATATGAATGTGCAGATATTACAAAACATTTACAAGACCACTAATTTCAGATTTAATTATCAAACCAAAACAAGGGAAAAGGAAGCTTACTTTTTCCGTTAATAAAATTATCTTTTGCAAATAACTCCAAGAATTGATGTAGGTGTTTTGGTATTACAATAATAATAATACCTGTAAATAAACCTTATTCGGTTTAAATAGGATGAATAGTGCAATATATACCTGCTATATATATATGCATATCACTCTCTCATATATACCATATATATATATATATATCAACTAATTTTACATATTATGAAAAATAACAATACCAACTATTTTATTATATGTGTTAATAAATCATATTGAATGATTTAACAATTTTATGTGTTATTTAAACACATCTTACATTAATATTTATTCTCGAATTAAATTTTTTGACAAGTGCACATTATTTTCTAAATTGGAGTGGTTTTATGACTACAATTCATCACTAAGCATTAGATCCATGCTAGTATTGGCCAACATAAGTTTGAGCTTTAGTTACCATTGTAATTAAATTTCATGCGTATGCATTTGTGGCTTTAGTTGTGACATTAATTTATTTTTGTCTCATGTTTGATGAGTGCTGGTGATATTTGTTCAAATATCACATTTTTATATATTTATGTTGTCCATGATGTAGGTCTTATTTTGTAATTACATATATTGAGGCAAGTGAGTTTGATGTTTTGGTTATGATTCAAAAATAGATTTCTTCATAAGTCAATTGAGTTATAAAAGTCTTTGTTTAGGTAGTCTTAAATTGCAATATACTTGATGGTATTTGGTTGAATAGGATTATTTAGTGATAAATGATAATTCACAAAATATTCTTCTTGATTTTTAATATACATTGATATAGAAAGCTAAAATGAGAATTATATTAAATATAAAATAATAATATTATTATTGAGTTCATTTCATATGAATTTTATAAAATCTTATAAATATAATTTTTCAAAACTACTATTTTACCAAATACAATTAATCATATAATTAAAGTCACTAAGGTGATTTTATTCCATAAAAATCTTAATATTCTAAGAGATCCATAATTTCACATAGCCAAAACCTTCTTCCACGCAGATCTAAAGGAAATATCCTCCCACCATGCATTCACATGTTTCCTATTCTTAATCAGATAACCCTTATCAATGGCATTCACTATATATTCAGTAGATGGAAGATGAACCAGGTCAGCAAGGCTGTAAAAATCCCCTGCCAAGTACTTGCTCTTTGAAAGCCTCTCTTCATACACATCTAATACTTCACCAAGCTTTTGGGCACTGCTCTCAATAACTATCTTGTCTTGAGGTTCATTAAATATTGGGGTGACGAGCAGCTGATAAACTAATGCATTAGCATGAGGACTAAAGTTCTGTCCTTCAACTTCAAGCCATTGTTCAACCAATGCTCTCTCCTCCAGAGTCTTGCCTAGCAAACAAGTCCCCTGTCCTGCATATTTCTCTGCATAGTATCTTATGATAGCCCTTGACTCTGCACCACTAAATAGAAAGTCAGATCTAAACTACCCAAACCAGATCTATATGTATACAGTGATTATATCAATGGTAGATGTGTTAACCATTAAAATTTGAAAACATACCAAATGGAAAAGGATAATCTACGTTACCCAAATTAGGTCAGTCTATATAAAATGATTATATCAAATTGAAAGCAATAGTCTAGAGTCTACACTACCCATATAATGCTTAAATATATATACGATTAACATCATTACCAAACAGGCTGAGACTTCCATCCTGGACTGCTGGAACTTTTCCAAATGGCTGCATCATACATCATACAAACGCAAGTTACTAACAACATGACCAGGTAAATGGGCAATTTCAAAACTAACAACATAGCCAGATAAATGGGCTATTCTAAAACCAACAACGAAATTTTTATATTATAAAGAAGGCCCCCTACTTGTAAGACCAGGAACTCTGGTTTTTTCTGCTCCCCTTTATTTATATCAACAGGCACATTTTCGAACTCAATATCTTTCTCTATCAGACATACGACCACCCTTCTCCAGCAGGAGGCATAGGTAGCTCCAAACAGCTTGACAACCATCTTGTTTTTCTTTTTTAATGCAAAGAAAACTATCGGTTTCCCGATCAGAAGCTCCAAAAGCTGGTATGCATTTGAGAGAGTTGTGATGGGAGAGGAATTTGTAGAAGAGCGTAGCTTAGTAAACAATAAATTGCATGTACGATTGTTTTTATTTTAATTGAATATATATACAGTCTGTAAATTGCATGTAAGATTGTTTTTTATTTTAATTGAATATTGCCATTTTTCTGAACCATGTTCATAAAAATACAAAATTCTAGATTTCTAGGTATATGAAATTGTGAGCAATTTTTCATTAATATTTGACGATCGGTAATTAGAAAAATAAACGTTTGTATTGTGAATTAAAGCTGAGAGGACAGTCTTTTATTGACCTGTCTTTTCGGTGGCCACTTGCTGCATAGCAAATCCATAAATATGGAATACCCACGGAACCAATAGCGAATATTTTAGGTTTGTATGTTTTCTTATTTTCTTTTACTGGATCTCTGCTGGCATTCTGATTGGTGAATTGCGTGGAACTAGCGGCTGACGATTGTTTTTATTTTAATTGAATATAGATACAGTCTGTAAATTGTATGTACGATTGTTTTTTATTTTAATTGAATATTGCCATTTTTCTGAACCATGTTTATAAAAGTACAAAATTCTAGATTTCTAGGTATATGAAATTGTGAGCAATTTTTCATCAATATTAGACGATCGGTAATTAGAAAAATAAACGTTTGTATTGTGAATTAAAGCTAAGAGGACAGTCTTTTATTGACCCATCTTTTCGGTGGTCACCTACTACAAAAGCAAATCCATAAATATTGAATATCCAACGAAGCAATAGCGAATATTTTAGGTTTGTACGTTTTCCTTTTTTCTTTTACTGGATCTCTGCTGGCATTGGAAGAACTAGCGGCTGACGATAAACTTAAAATTAATGGACGTAAAAAGGAACAAGGTAAAATATTTCATTTAAGTACCACAGAATCTCCGAGATCTTTGTAGTCTTAATATGGCAAAAACAAATAAATATTGTAAGTATATACATTATGTTTCTAAAACTGGAAATAAATTTAATCAACGACGATTTTTTTTGTTTTGATGTGGGTTCTCAATGATCTTTGATTTTCTTACATATAATTAGCAATTGTATTATGGTATACAATGGGTATGTCAAAGAGGTGTAAAAGGTTAATAAATGATGTTGTAAGTGCAACCAATGTCTTGATGGAGAAGTGATAGCTGAATGGATTGACTACTCATCCACTTATACTAGCTTTATATATTATTTAAAAAATTTTAAATATAGTTTCCTAAGTGCTACATTCTTGGAATGCATAGAAAACAAAAAAATAGTTATTGTATAAAAAAATACTCCTCTTTTGTATGTCTCTCTCTACCTCTCTTTGTACCTCTTTCTTCCTCCCTCTCTCCCTCCCTTTGTCCTTCTATCCTCTCTTTTCTCTCTCTTATATAAAGAGTGATTGAGTTTTTTATTTATATTTTTTTCATTGAGAAAATGTAGTTAAAAACTACAAAATAAAATTGTACATGAGACACAAGACACAAAACACAAAACTAGGGCAACAAATTCTCCACATAACAGAAGCTAAGACTATCAATGCAACATCAACAAAACTGGAGCAACGTTAACAAATACAACAATAGCAACAATATTTTTTTGTTATAGCAGGAATACTAACAATACAACAACAATTTCTTGTCATAATGCCCATGTACAAGAGCCAAAGTAAGGACCGACAACATAAACTATAGAGTTACAATGGTAGAAACAATCAATTTAGCAAGAAAGGCCTTAGCCCTTCAACAATACAAAGCTTCTGATTTTTGAGCAGCTGGTCCACTTGATGTTTGATGCATTGAATTTGATAAACCATCTTTAAGTTCTTGGAATCCACATGTAGAAGAGATTGAGTTTGTGTGCCAAATACCACTAGTTAGGTGCACATTCACAATGTTTACACCATTTGATTACACTTTAAGTAGCATAGGATTCACATTTTCATGTTTGCTTACCTAAAAAATGATGAGCAATCAATTGGCCCTTGGCTTTCTAGTGAAGTTGAATTATTTTGAATGAGCTCAATCTTGTTGACTATAGGGCCTCAACACTCTATTGGATGAGGTTAAGATTGTGTCTTAGATTATTGGTGAAATGTATATACCTCTCAGTCGTTGCCTCTTAGCCAAAGAGGTTTTAATCTAAAGGCTTGTGCCCTTGTTAGCAAAATGACCTTTTGGATGATATAAAATCTTCAATATAAAAGAAATTAATGAGCAAAGTCCATAGTGTATGACATTCAAATCTTGCAAGAATATGAGTATGTCTATGTGGAGATGTGTGGACCAATTAGTAATTGGTACATCAGCAAGGATGTTAACATAGGTTAATGCCTACTATGGTGGTTATGCCTTTGATAAATCATAGACCAATGGTAATAGTTTTTATCGAATATTGAGTTATTTGTAATCAACATGTATGTCCCCACTTTTATTTTGGAGAGTCACTTATGCACTATCCTATAGCGTCTTTATACCCTTATCCTTCTCAAGGTAGACAAAATTTAAGGGATAAAAACATAAAAAAGGGATAATTAGTGTGGAGTTGCATTTTTGTATTTTTCAAAGAAAAGTTTGAACAACCACTTGCAAACATGGGTCCAAGAATGAAATTTTCTTCAAAAATATCACTTTTCTCAATGATGTCATTACCAAGTAGACTTTCTTGTTAGTGTATTCAGATTGATAGGCTTAAGTGGGAGTTAATTTAAAATGATTTTTATTGTTTATTTAGACTAGTAGTATCAATTACAATGCCAATTAACAAAAAATGAGCATAATTATTTGTTTCACAATGTGACTTCTTAGTAGTCGTATATTTCTTCTACTCATTTTTTTTTTACTCTTATTCTTTTGTACCTAGCCTTGTGTTTACTTGTAATAATATTTAATTCACATTGAGCTTATAATTTTAAGAGGAAGGAGTTTGTATATTACAATCAAATTTATATGTTAAACTATTAGAATTCTATTGCAATAAAGGGAAAATGGTTGCTTTATGGTTTAGGACATAGAAAAACACATTTCACAATCATTCATTCAAGGAAAACCCTAGAGATCTTAATCTGAAGTATGCAAAGGAGAACAAGATCTTGCAATAGGGTTGTCCTAGGATTTGATTATAAGCTAAAAAGAGATTCACCACCAAGCTAGAGCTTGGAAAGACAAATAAAATGTAAGACCTAATGTTTAAACCTAATGTAATGCAATATTTCACTAAATGACCTAGAAAAACATGTAAAATAGAACAAAAAGATGAGAGATGAAGGGTGTGCACCTAGAAACCTGAAGAGGACTAGATAAAGACTTGAAATGCTAAAAAAACTAATTTTAATGTTGACTAGGACTCATATGTCAGATTGCACAATTTAGTCCAGTATTAGGGTTTCTAGGTAGGTACAAAAATCTAGCAGAGATATGACTAAAACTCTTGAAATGTACAAATTTCCCTATACTGGGACTCATACGCCAGAAGTTGTGTATTAGTCCAGTTATGGTTTTCTAGAAATTAAAAGTTTGAATATGCTCTTCAATGTCTACTCTGACCTTTCGAACTAATTTTTGGATCTAAAGCTCTGATTTGAACCTATAGATCTATCTTCTAATGATCCCCAATGCAAGGTGACAACTTTGACAACTTTGAACACTTGAAAATTTTCTCGAAACTTGCTCTTCAATATGTCTTCAACCTAGATTTGTAAATCACACATTAAAGAGAGGGAAAAATGTTTTTTTGTTAGTGGAAAGGTGTTTTCCTTGGTCAAACCCATTTTAGTAATCAAAAATTGAAATGAAATAGGAAAGGAGAATAATGAATGAACAAAACACAATGTTGCAACTCACCAAACCCTAGCAATAAAGTGTTGCAAACATGTATGAAATGGTTCCAATGGATGTAGATATTGACTCTTGCTTGATTGATATGGATCTTGAATTGAATGCAATCTTGAATCATAAAACCCTACATTACAATTATTAGTTCAAAAAAAAACATGATGCATGATGACTTTGACATGACGCTTGATGCTTGAATAATGCTCTAAAACACTTGATAATCAGCTCTTGAATTCTCTTGTAAACTCTTGAATGCTTCCTTGATCACTAATTTGCTATAATGCATGAATATTTGAAAGCTTGGGGTGATTTCCTGAATGCTTAGGTGAAAATGAGTGAAAGAAACTTGTATTTATACTTGTTTATGCCAAATTTCTCACAATTAGAACACTACAAGTCAACATCAGATCTAGGAGAATAAAATACCACCAAGAATTTAAATTTTATTTTATTTTTGACCACATGGGACTCACATGCTAGAAGTGGCATATGAGTCCCATTAGGCTCAACTATGGGACACATTTCAAAAATGCTTAGAATGATGCAAAATCTAGAGTGAGGCACAAAACTCAAGGTGAGACTCATACACCCAAGGTGGCATATGAGTCCCAAATCACTAAATATGGGCCACACAACCTAAAAAAACCTAAATTATGATTGGATGTTGGTTTATGTCAGGATTATCCTTAAAAAGATACATTAAATGGGGCTTGTGGATGTAAAATAAGGCCAATTAAAGCATAAAGAAGCCCAATTATTTAAAAAACCCTAGAAAAGTGTGAAATTGTGTTACAACACTTTACAACATTCTAAATAAGGTACAATTAAGTTCATTTAGTTCACAAGGGCCCAAGACCTAATGTGAATATGTTAGAAATATTTCAACACTAGTCAAGGCCATGTTAGGGAGTACTTTTTTCATCATTACATCTAGCCCCCACTTTAGTGAGAGGATGAACTTGCTTCAAACTCACTCTAAAGTATACCAACTCACATCAAGAGTTGTCTAAATGCACCAATACTAGTAAGATAGGATAACAATGATCAAGAGGGTTGCACAAGTGCTCAGGACCAAGGTCCTACAACAAACCAACATAGGCACAAAAGAACACACATGGAAATGATATAAAGAGCAATAACAAGGAACAAGCATACACTATCAAGGAAAAAGAGAAAAGGAAAAAAAAACAAGAGATAGGGTGCATAAATATTGGATCATTTATCCAACATGATGTGGATTAGATCTAGGTTGTTTGTTCAAAAAATGCATGCTCACTCTAAGGAAATGAAACTTCAGGCAGTTCTCTAGGTGAGTAATCCAAGAGGGTAAGGCACATATACACATGACCAATATGCACTAACAACACACACATGAGTGGTTATGGGAAAGTCATGCCTTGAATCAGATTCTCATCCAACCATACCAAAGTTATACCTCTTAATAAATTTGATAAGGTGCCACGAAATAACGAACTATGAGATTCATGGGGTAAGAAAAGCTTCATATGCTTCAAAATCATTAAAAAAAAATGGCTCCACATGCATGCAAATTGTGTTACACAAGGTGATCATATAACTAAAAAAATTTAAATGCAAAATAGGGCACATTCAAAGGAGTATTGCTTAATTCATGTGAGGTATTTAACTTAGGGAACATTGTGCCTAATGTCTCAAAGAGAGGACCAATTAAATAATAGAAGATTCAAAACTTAGGGGATGCAGTGTGTTGCATCAAGCCACTAAGAGGAATATAATATGCTAAGAGAGATCACGCTCTAGAAGTACATTACACCCAATGTCACCACAAAGAAAAAGAAACATCGCATGAAGTAAAAAGAATACAACATGAAACATGAAGTGCAAAAGAATAATGTGAATGTATGCCCCCACTTTAAATTTTTTTCTAAACACCATGCTGTGAGCAATTACTTTAAAGTAGCAAATGAGAAATGCTAACAATGAAGAGGACATGAGAGCTAACTTGGAAAGCCCTATCCCAAGTCATATGTTTCCAAATAAAGCTACATCATGAAAAATGAAAGAGGGGTTTCCCCCCAACAATAAAATTCCAAACACATGAGGGATCCATGGATTTTGGGTGTATGTTCTTACCACAATTTTTTAGAGAGCCTGGAACTATCATCATTCCCCAAATAATCATAGAATAGGAAGAATGACACAAAGAGAGTGAAAACAAAGAAAAACCTTTCGGGTCAACATGGAAGAGATTTGAATGTCTTGATGCCTTGTGTCATCCCCAAAAGAAAAACAAAAAATAAAGAAAAATATAAAGGAAAAGCTTTTGAGTCAACATGGAAGAGACATGAGTGTCTTAATGCCTTGCATCATCCGCAAAGAGAAAACACAACACAAAGAAAAGGGATAAAGGAAAAGCTTTTGGGTCAACATGGAAGAGACATGAGTGTCTTGACACCTTGCATCATCCCCAAAAGGAAAAAACAAGACACATGAAAAAGGAAAATAAAAAAGAAAAAGATTTATGGCATAGGGAAGAATGAAGGTACAAATAGAGGAATGTCACAAAGAGGGAGATGCATCAAAAATAAGAATATGGGAGATACATTACACACATGCAAAATAAAAAAGAAATAATGTAAAAGACTAGTATGGCACATGTGAGTCAACCTAAAGTAGGTCATCTGCATCTCAATCATGTTCATTGTATACCGAAGGTAGACAACTAGCCAAAGGGATAATGGAAAATGAACTACTAGGACAAGGCTATCTAATTCTTGCCCCAATTTAGTGTAAGACAAGAATGAGCTAAGGTAGGTGGTGGGAAAGGGATCCTTGCATCTTAGAATGATTTGCAATAAATGTGAAGCCTAAAATAGTGAGAATTTGATGATTCTACAACTATTACATGGCAAGGAGTGAAAGGGGTCCTATCTTAAGGGACTATTTCTATTATGTCAAATTGTTGAAGGATTCTTATTAAAGTACGACACTCACTAGTAAGATGCCAAAGAAATCGATGGTATTCACAATACTTCATGTTATCTTTAGGAATTTTTATTCTAGCAGGGGATGGTAGTTTAAGCTAACCTATGTTTATATGGTGTTCCATTTTTCGTTCAATTTCTATCTGAGTATGTAAGAATGGTAATGGTTTAAGCTTGTAAGGTCTTTTTTTTACTAGATTCACTAACTTCTCAAGTTGAATGAGGAGGAGATCCTAAGATGATCCTATCATCCTTAGCATCATTATGAATCATTGGTTGTTTGTTCTTTAGGAAGGATGATACTCATATTGGGAGGAGGATCTTGATATCCAATCCCTTTAGTACTTTCAATTGGTATTTTCTCTAAGAGTTGATGAATTTCATGTTCACTTGTTGTATCACATCCTTTTCTAATCATGATCCTAAATACTTTTCCATAGGTCTCTTCTAGGTTGATGGGAGTGTTGGCCACTTTGTTAACATAGAATGGTTGAATGTTTGGTTGATTGTAGGAACTAGATTCAACTATTGTAGGGAACTTTGGTTCAACTCATTTCTCAGTTTTAGGATGTAAGCAACCAAATATCTTAGGTGATGGTATTATAGGTGGTTTTGGCTATTTTATTGATGGATAAAATGATGCATTAGCTTCAAGGTTGTTAAGGAAATCATTTAGTAATTTATTCATTTTGTCATCATCTTCTCCAATGATGTCAACATCACGAGTAGGACATGCATTAGGAGTTGATTGAGCATGAATAAGTTCAATGTCATTAGGATCATTTCTAAAAGCACAACTTGACACATCTACTAATGATTTCAAAGCATCCAAATTTTACCAAAGCACATATCCATGATGAAATGTAATGAAAATTTCATATTCTAGGCAAGGTAATTACACTATGCAACAATCTAAAATGAAACATTCTAGATGCAATTTTGAATGTAAGCAATGCACAAGACAAACTAATTTAAACTAAATGCAATAAATGTAATGGAACAGAAAACCTGTAAACTAAATAAAAAAGTTATCAACAATGAATAGGAGCACAAAAGCAAAGTTTTGAATTATGGAAAATATAGTTTAAAATCTGCATTGGGACTAAATCACCTAGAGGGTCATATGAGTCCTGGAGTGAGGGTTTTTTTCACAAATTTTAGAAAGTTTTAAGTTAGTTTTATGATTTTTAGTTTGAATGATCTATGGACTAAATGAAAATGCAGGTTTTAGATGATTTTCAATGAAAAAAGATGCAAAAATGCAACATATATGTAATTTCACTAATGCAAGATTTAGAGACCCTAGATGCAATTTAACTAATGCAAACCCTAATGAAAAGTTAATGCAAGAAAGATATAGGATGATGATGCAATACAAATGATAATTAAAATGTTCTAAACACAATTTTACCAAAATGCATTAACAAGAAAATGGTTGCTTTATGGTTTAGGACATAGAACAACACATTTCATAATCATTCATTTAAGGAAAGCCCTAGAGATCTTAATCTAAAGTATGCAAAGGAGAATGAGATATTACAATAGGGTTGTCCAAGGATTTGATTATAAGCTAAAGGGGGATTCACCACCAATCTAGAGATTGGAAAGACTAATAAAATGCAATTTACCTAATGTTTAAACCTAATGTAATGCAATATTTCACTAAATGACCTAGAAAAACATGTAAAATAGAACAAAAAGTTGAGAGATGAAGGGTGTGCACTTGGAAACATGAAGAGGACTGGATGAAGAATTGAAATGCTAAAAAAATTGATGTTAATGATGACTATGACTTTGTAGCATTGATTTTTGGCACCCACTTGCTTTCTAGCTCTCCTAGGGTTTTTCACCTAGAAGGAGAAAGATGGGCCAAAAATGCTTATGTTACATTCAAATTCAATGCAATATGAATATAATAAGGATAAAATATACCTAGATATAATGCTTGAATGCATGAAATGAATGAGATTGAATGATTAATGAGTATATGAAACTAAAAGAAAACAACTTGTTTGAAAACACATTATGTAATACAAAATCACCTAAAAACAAATGGAAAACTGCAAAAAAAATGAATCAAATTGAAAGTGTGCACCTAAGATATGGATGAGGAATAGAAATGACTTATGGAGTGTTGTTGATGCTCAAATTTAGGCCTCGAGGGACTCATTCACCATTCTAGGTGAATTAGTCCCAGTTTTGCGAAACTATATCAGAACCCATTTTTGACAAAAAGTGTACTCAAAAATGTAGAAAACTCAAAATTGACCCTAGAGTGGGAATCATTCGCCACTCATGGTGAATTATTTCTCTTTTGAATTTTTGTATTTTCAAAGGTGGATTCCAAAGCTTTCAATCTACACTTTGATTCCCTATAGGTGTCCGCTTCTGAAACTCTAATTTACTAGTTTGAAAATGTATTTTTGTTGATATTTTGACTTGATGAATGAGGAGAAGACTTTATTAACCTTGCAACTTGATCTTCAATGATTTCCAAGCTTCCAAGAGACCTAAATCTACAAACATAGAAGACAAGAGAGAGAGATGTTGAATGTTAGGGCATGTGGGTTTGCCTTGGCCAAACCCCTTTTAGGTAATTAAACCGAAATGATGAAAGAAAGGAATGAAACATGAAAAAATGGAATGTATTACCTTTCCATGATGATTTATCTTGAAATTTTGTAACATAACATGTAGAATCTGCCCTTGGATGTCTTAGGAAGCTAAATTGCTTACTTGCAATGTAAATGCCCTAGTTTGCTTGACTTGAGATAGAAGATAGAGGATGAATGAATGATGTGAATGTGTTACTAGATGAATAGATTCAAAAATGAGTTTAGAGAGATGATTTTATAGGAAATTCACCTTATTTTCCCATTAATTGAATCCCTAAGGCCGACATGGAGAAAAATTAAACTTAAAACCTAATTTTTCTCTGTCAAACCCTAAAAATGGCTCAAAATGGAACTCATTCACCACTAATTGTGAATGGGTCCCACCTAGATGGTACTAATTCACAAATAATGGTGAATGGGTCCCAAGGGGCCATTTTTGTAAGCTAGAATGTCGAGAAGTAAGAAAATTCAGTTTATATGATGACTATGTCAGGTATTTGATCAATTTAAACCATGGGATGCACAATATTGGTTAATAGGGGCCTATTCATGATGATGTGAATGTAAAATAGGGATTAGGACATATAAATCAATGTGAAATGTGATTAAATACACTTTACAACACTAAAATGAGGTCCACATAGCCTAAGAAGGCATAAGAACGAATGTGAATGTGCAAGACATATTACAACACTAGTTTATCATTAAATTTAATTAAAGAACCTTATAGATTGATGTAATAATATTATTAAACACATTTTATAATGTTGAATTAGGGAGAAATAGGTTAATTAAGTCTAGAAAACATGAAAGTCCTTTACAACACTTTACAACACCTTTACAAGACATCGTTAAAAGCATGTTATTCAATTTGCAAGGGTCCAAGACCTAGTGTGGATGCATAAAATGCCTCAAAACACTAGATTAAGGCCTCATTAAGCCCAATTTATCATGAATTGATCCCATTCCAAGAAAAGAGGGTCCTTTCTATGACACATCTAGCCAGACTTTAGTGAGAGGATGAACTTGCTTCAAACTCACACTAAAGTAAAACTTCAAGAGAGATCCATATGTAGGTCAAGCTCCCAAGATACAAAATCATGCAAAGGAAAGAGAAAGATGAAAATGGAAAGGTGGATCAAGCTTCAATCATTTGTCTAGCTAGTTGTGGATCAGATCTAGGTTGTTTTTCCAAAAAGAAGATGCATAGTCACTCTGGGGCCATGAAACTTTGGGTTGTCCACAGGGTGAGAAAGCCCAAAAGAAGTTGTTTAGTGAGAGAGTCATGACAGTGTATCGGCTTTGCACCGTATAATGAGAAATTCATGCTAGTGTGTTGGATTCTCGTTATATTAACCATATCAAAGTTATGCTCCTAATAACATTGATAAGGCACCATAATGTAATGATTTTTGCAAATGTTTTGAATGTCATGTAAGAATTTTGTTAAATGGGATTTTGCTTTGTTCATGTAAGGTCTTATTTTTAGGGAGAATTGTACCTAATGTATCCAAGAGAGGAAAATTTAGGATGTTAGATTGTTATCCATGTGATGCCTCATTCACAACAGGCCACTTTAGTTGATCAAACACTCTTGGAAGGCATCAAACCCAATGACACCACCAAGGAGAGCGTCACAAGAAAAAGTAAATCACACCCATAAAATTTGCAAAAGGATGTTGCCTAGATGTATGCCTCCCACTTTAAAGTAGTTGCTAACACCATTATATGAGAAATTGCTTTAAAGTAGAAGAGCATGAGAGCTTATTCAAAAACCCTATGACAAGTCATATGTTTTTGATAAAGTACGTCATGAAAAAGGGTAACATTTCACATGTGAGTCAATCTTAAGACATGTCATCCACATACCAGGGCTTGCTCTTACATGTTCATGAAAGGTTAACAATGAGTCAAAAGAGACAACGACAAGTGACATACAAGGAAAGGCTATCAAACCCCTTGCCCCACTTAGTGTAGGACAAAGGTGAGCCTGAAATGGATGATGGTATGCTACCCCTTGTGATGGATGTAAAACATGCAATGGTGAGTATGCTATGATCCTACAACTATTGCATGGAAAGGCAACAACTAATATTATTTATGTGGATAAGTAAACAAAATTTTGGCTTGATTGTCTTTGATTGTATATACTTTGTTACATATGTGAGCAAGGTCATTGTAACTTGGTTGGTATGAAACATTATGCTTGGGTGGGTAAAGGATGAGTTTTGGGTTGGTGTTGAGTTTGTTGCTTGTGTGATGGTGGGTAAAGAATTAGAGGATTCTTTGGATGTCCCACGGGGTATGTAGGTGGTTCATTGATTGAAGGGGATCTAATGGACACTTGCACATGCATAACCTTGGTTGTCTTGGTTTGATGTATCCCTAAGGAAGACATATATTTTCTTGCACCATAATAGTCTCCCTAGGAGGAGAGTTGTTAGGAGAATGAAATCCAAATGTTCTGACATTCAAGGATTTGTTCTTCCAAAATGTTGTCATCGTAAGTAAGGGAGCTATCCATGGTTGAATTGTTTGTTCTATGATGTTTTCCCACATAAGATTCTCATGATTTTCATTGATTGGATCGTGTAACACCATAATATCGTCTTCACTAATAGGAGAGATATTAGGAGAGGGGAAAAGTTGATTGTTGTCCATAATCTCATTGTCTTGTGCCATAGTATCTACCCTAGTAGGAGAGCTTTGAGGAAAGTGACAATCAAGAGGTGCATCACATGTCAAAGCTTCATCACAAATAGGGGATTCATGAAGGGGAGGACAACTAGGATTTTCATGTGTGTCAATGATTGGATCTTCTTGTTCAAATAGAGCCTTCCAATTGTTAGGAACATTAGGAAGGAGAGAAATAATGTTATAACTCTCAATCATTGGGTTTCTTGATACCAACATATCCTCCTCACAAATGTGTTTGTCATGACCATTCATGAAAGTATTGTCACAAATAGGGGAGGTGTTGGGAGATGAATAGAGACTAGGTAAGGTGGTGGTAATGCATTCATCTTGTGTTGTTATACTATCTTCCCAAGGGGAATGAGGAGAAGGAAAAATGAGACCTTCATGATGCTCAATGATTGTACCTTCATTCACCAAGATACCTTCATCATGAAAAGGAGGGGTATCAAGAGAAGGACAATTATGATTATCATGTTTATCTATGTTTGTATTCCCTTCTAACACGTCATCCTCACAAATGGGAGAGATAGGAGGGAGTGTAAGTTTAAGACAAGCTTTAACATTTTCATTCTCTTGCACTAAGAGACTATCATAACTAGGGAATTCATTGAATGAAGGACTAGAATGCTTGTTGACTAGTAGTTTCTTTGCAAATTTGGAAAGATTGAAAATAAAATTTTGAATGAACAATCTATGATAATTGAAAATGCAATATAAAATTTTAAATGAAATGAAATTTTTAAATGTAGAATTTTAGAAAATCTAAATGAATTTAGATGCTAACAATGCAACCTAAATGCACTTTTTTATGAATGCTAAATTTAACACCTAGCATGCAAACGAATCATGCAAGCCATAATTCAAGCTAGATATATGATGATGAAGGAATAAAAACTAGAAAAGTATTTGAAATGGGTTCACCAAAATGTATGGATTTTCAGCACCCACTGCTTTCTACAGCTCTCTAGGGTTTTTCACCTAGAGGGAGAAAGATGGGCCAAAAATGCTTATGTTACATTCAAAATCAATGTAATATGAATAGAATAAGGATGCAATATGAATAGATATAATGCTTAAATGAAAGAAATGAATGAGATTCATTGTTTAATGAGTAGAAACTAAAGGAAAACAACTTGTTTGAAAACACATTATATAATACAAAATCACCTAAAAATTGAATGGAAAATTGCAACAAAAATGAATTATATTGAAAGTGTGCACTTGAGATATGGATGAGACTAGAAATGAGTTTTTGAATGTTGTTGATGCTAAAATTTAGGCTTAGAGGGACTCATTCACCATTCTAGGTGAATCAGGTCCGGTCTATAAATTTACCCATTTCTAACACAAGGGTACTAAAAATGCAAAACTTCAAAATTGACCTTGGAGTGGGACTCATTCGCCACTCATTCTGAATTAATCCACTTTTGGATTTCTATATTTTCAAAGGTGGATTCTGAACTTCCGATCTCACTTTTATGCCCTACAAGTGTCCTCTTAAAATTCTAATTTACAAGTCTAAAAAATGGATTTTTGTTGATATTTTGTATTGATGAATGAGGAAGACTTTATCAACCTTGCAACTTGATCTTCAATGATTTCTAAGCTTCCAAGATACCTAAATTTGCAAACATACAAGATAAGAGAGAGAGATGTTGAATGTTAGGGCATGGGGGTTTGCCTTGGTCAAACCCCTTTTAGGTAATTAAACCAAAATGATGAAATAAAGGAATGAAATATGGAACAATGGAATTGATTACCTTGCCATGATGATTAATCTTGAAAGTTTGCAACATAACATGTAGAATCTACCCTTGGATGTCTTAGGAAGCTAAATTTATGACTTGCAATGTAAATTCCCTAGTTTGCTTGACTTGAGATAGAAGATAGATGATGAATGAATGATGTGAATGTGTTAATGGATTAATAGATGTAAAAATGAGTTTATAGAGGTTATTTTATAGGAAATTCACTTTATTTTCCTATTAATTGGATCCCTAAGGCTGACATGGAGAAAAATTAAACTTAAAACCTAATTTTTCCCAGTCAAACCTGAAAATGGCTCAAAATGGAACTCATTCACCACTAATTGTGAATGGGTCCCACCTAGATGGTACTAATTCACAAATAATGGTGAATGGGTCCCAAGGGGCCATTTTTGTAAGCTAGAATGTCGAGAAGTAAGAAAATTCAGTTTATATGATGACTATGTCAGGTATTTGATCAATTTAAACCATGGGATGCACAATATTGGTTAATAGGGGCCTATTCATGATGATGTGAATGTAAAATAGGGATTAGGACATATAAATCAATGTGAAATGTGATTAAATACACTTTACAACACTAAAATGAGGTCCACATAGCCTAAGAAGGCATAAGAACGAATGTGAATGTGCAAGACATATTACAACACTAGTTTATCATTAAATTTAATTAAAGAACCTTATAGATTGATGTAATAATATTATTAAACACATTTTATAATGTTGAATTAGGGAGAAATAGGTTAATTAAGTCTAGAAAAACATGAAAGTCCTTTACAAGACTTTACAACACCTTTACAAGATATCTTTAAAAGCATGTTATTCAATTTATAAGGATCCAAGACCTAGTGTGGATGCATAAAATGCCTCAAAACACTAGATTAAGGGCTTATTAAGCCCAATTTATCATGAATTGATCCCATGTCAATCAAAGGGTTCCTTTTTCTTCAAATGGCATTGACTCATACACTAGACTGAGCAATTTAGTCCTAGATTAGGGTTTCTAGGAAGGTATATAAATCAGAAAAAGACATGACTATGAACTGAATATTTTTGTATGTGGGGCTCTCTTACACTTCTAGGGTTTTAGACCTAAAAGGAGAGAGATACAAAAATCTTAATGGTTCACTCAAGAACAAACCCTTGAGATTTCAATGCAAAGGCAATTGAAATATGTCAAAGAGGATTATTCTAAAGGCTAAAAACTAATAAAGGGGGTTCACCATCAAGTGTAAACTCAGAAAATGTAAAATGTTTGAAAACACACTATGATATACAAAAAGACATAGAAATGCAAATAAACTGTAACAAAAACCTATAAGATTTAATGTGCACACTTAGAAACTAGAGAAAGATGGAATGGAGCTCTGGAATCTTGAAATTTATGCATTTTCTGCAAACTAGGACTCATACACTAAGATGGGAAACTTAGTCCTTCTTTGGGAAGACTATGTCGGAACGGGTTTTAGAAAAATGGGTACTCAAATTTGCAAAAATCATTGTTAGACTCCTACAGTGGGACTCATTCTCCACTAATGGTAAACCAATCCAATTATATATTTTTATAAATTTAAAAGTGGAATTTGTAGCTCTCGGTCTTCTCTTCTACTCCTAATTCAAATTCGGGTCTGAAACTATCAAATTCAAGCTTAGGTGATCTCCAAGCTTCTCCTAAGACTTTGATAAATTTGAATGGCTTTGACGAGTTGATGATAAATTTTCCAATCTTTCTCTTTGACAAATCTACAACCTAGACCTAAAAATCACATGGAAAGAGGGGGAAAAATTGTTGTGGGTTAGTGAATAGGGGTTTTCCTTGGTCAAACACCATGTTGGTAATTAAACCCTTGAAATGAAATGAAATATGGAAAGAGAATGATGAATTAACAAAAGAAAATGCTACAACTCATCAAACCCTTGAAGTAGAATGTTGCAAACATGCCCGTAATGGCTCTAATGAATGTAAACTTAAAAATGCTTAAAATGCTTAGAATTCTTGATAAATTGATTGGGTGAAAATGAGTAGAAAAACCTTATATTTATACTTATTTATGCAATAATTCTTGATAATACATCATCACAGGTTGACCTCAAATCTTAGAAAATAAAAACCCACCATAAATTTGAATTAACTTTGAATTTTGAGCCAAGAGGGACTCATTTTCCACTCTAGGTTAATGGGTCCCACCTAAGGGGATTCATTCACCCATAATGGTGAATGAGTCTGACATTAGGAATTTTAATGTGGGTTTCAAGATTTAAATGTTTTAAATGATGTTTATTAGGTTTATTCTAAAAAATACTCATAGGTAAGGCCTGCAAATGTAAAATGGGGCCAATTAAAGCATAAGAAAGCCCAATTATTAATGACAAGCCTAGAAAAGTGTGAAAGTTTGTTACAAAACTTTATAACACTTTGAAATAAGTCTTGGTAAATGATAAAAATAGGTTATTCATGTGAAATACATTAATAGGACCTTAGAAAAGTGTGAAAGTGTGTTACAACACTTCACAACACTTTTGCAAGGTTCCATTAAAATCCTTATTAGTTCACAAGGGCCCAAGACCTAGTGTGAATGTGTTAACCACATTACAACACTAAATCAAGGAAAAACTAAGCCAAAATCTACAAGGACCCAAATGAGCATGAATATGTCAAAAGATGCATTTTTCTACGCTACATTAAGCCCCCACTTTAGTGATAGGAGGAACTTGCTTCAAACTCACACTAAAGTAGAAAAACAAGCACATCAAGAGGGATCCAAATGCACCCATGCTGGAAAGGTGAGACAACAATAATCAAGAGGGGTGATCAAGCCCCAAGGATCAAGATCTCATAGCAAACCAAACATAAGCATAAAGGAACACACATGATAAGGCCAATCATACACTTCGAAAGATCAAAAATGAGAAAAGAAAAGAAAAGAATTAAAAGAGAGAATCAGATGAAGCTTTGATCATTTTTCCATCCTGATGTGGATCAAATCTAGGCTATTTTTCTAGAAAATGCATACTTACTTTGAGGTAATGAAACTCATGGCTTCCCATCGGGTGAGAAGTCCAAAAAGGGTGAGAAACATACACTCATGGCTAGTATGCACTCACACACACACACAAGTGGCTATGGGGAAAGTCATGCCTTAGATTGGGCTTCCCGCTCAACCATACCAAAGTTATACCTCATGATAACTTTAATAATAAGGCACCACAAAATAAAATGACCTTTTGAGGTTCATGAGACAAGAAAAACTTTGTATTCTTGGAGCTCATCAACAAACATGATGGCTCAACAAGCATGCAAGCTATGTTATGCAAGGTGGCCATATAACAACAAATGTGAAATGAAAAATACAAACAATGTTCAAAGGAGTCTTGCTTAGTTCATGCAAGGTCTTTAACTTAGGGAACATTGTGCCTAATGTCTCCAAGATAGGACCAATAAAAGAATAGAAGATTCACAACTTGGGGATGTAGCATGTTGCATCAAGCCATTAAGAGGAATGCTATATGCTAAGATAGATCATGCTCATGAAGGAAAATATGCCCAATATCATCCACAAAGTGAAAAAAAAATCATATGATGTAAGAATATTGCACTAAGAACCATGAAAAATGAAAAATGAAAAAGAATAATGCCAATGTATGCCCCCACTTTAAAGGAACTACTACACACAAAGCTGTGAGCAATTACTTTAAAGTAGCAAATAAAAAATGAAAACAAAGAAGACATGATAGCCAACTTGGAAATCCCTATGCCAAGTCATATGTTTCTGAGTAAGGATGCATCATGTGAGAGAAAAGGAAAAAAAATAAAGAGAGGTTTCCCCCAAAATACCAAACACATAAGGGATCTATGGATTTGGGGTCAATATGTTCATTTCTACAATGTTTTGTAAGGAGCTCATAATTGTCATCATCCCCCAAATACATAGAATTGAAAGGATGAAACAAAGAGAGAAGAAACAAAGAAAAACCTTATGGATCAACATGGAAGAGGCATAGGGTGTCTCGACACTTTGTATCATCCCCAAAAGGAAAACAAAAAAAAAAAGAAAAAAAAAAGGTGGAAGAAAAAGGAAAATATTTTGGGTCATCATGAAGGAGACATGAATGTTTCAATGCCTTGCGTCACCCCCAAAAGGAACACACAAGAAAAGAAAAATGCAAAGAAAAAGAAAGCCTTTTGGGTCAACATGAAGGAGCAATGGATGTCTCAATGCCTTGCATCATTGCCAAAAGTAAAACACAAGAAAAAGAAAAGGAAAAGAAGCGAAAGCACTACATGACATAGAGAAGAGTGAAGGTACAAATAGAGGAATGTCATAAAGAGAGAGAGAACATTAAGTAGAAAATGATGAGGGAATCACATTATGCACATGAAATCATACAAAAGAAAATAAAAAGGAAAAGAAAATATAGAAGACTAATAAGGAAAATGCGAGTCAACCATCAAGCAAGTCATCTGCCTCACAGTCTTAGTCTACATAAGTGGAAGGTGAACAACATAGCTAAGGTATGATGAAAAATGCATTACTAGGACAAGGCTAGCAACTTCTTTCCCCGACTAGGTGCAAGGAAAGAATGAGCTAAGAGAGGTTATGGAAAATATCATGTGAGAGTGAGAAGAGAATTTTCTTCAAATATTACATGACAAGGAGTAGGAGAGTATGTTTTGGGATAACTAGATAACAATTATTGCCATCGAAGTGATACTTGTTCAATATTTCTTTCAATTTATGACACTCATCACTACTATGTCCAAGAACTCGATGATATGCACAGTGTGGAACTTTGGCATCTTTAGGATATATCACCAACCTATTCACATGTGGTAATATTATTAGTTCTTTGTTTAAAAGTATTTTTAATTTCCTTTCACTTTCAGGTGGTGGATGGAGAGGAAACTTTAGTTTTTGTAACTTGTAAGGCCTCTTGCATTTTCTAGATTCACCCTTTTCTCTAGTTGAAGGAGGACCCAATGGAATCCTTTCATCCTTTCCATTATTATCAATCAAGGGTTGCTCTCTAGGGAGAAGAACATTCAAGTCAAGGGGAGAATCAAAGATAATTGTACTATCATCACAAAGCCTTAGATATTCTCTAGGAGGCTTGTGGTTATGAGGGGGATCTTGATAGCCTATCCCCTTTGTGTTTTCATCATTTGGTATTTATTCTAGAAGTTGATGAATTTCATGTTCACTTGTTGTGTAACATCCTTGTTTACTCAAGATTATGAAACCTTTTCCATATGTCTTTTCAAGGTTGATGGGAGTGTTTTTTACTTTGTTATCATAAAATGCTTGAGTGTTTGATTGCCTAGAGGAACTACATTCACCTTGTCTAGGGTTCAACTTAGATTTAACTTTTGTTTTAGGATGTACATAACCAAACATCTCAAGACATGGTATGGTAGGAAGATTTGGTTGGTTCGTGGATAGATAAAAGGATGCATTAGCTTCAAGGTTATCAAGACAATCATTTAGCAACCTATTCATGCTATCATCATCTTCTCCAATGATGTCAACATCACAAGGAGGACATGTGTTAGGAGTTGAAGGAGCATGAGTGAGTTCAATGTCATTAGGATCGGTTCTAAAGGCACAACTTGACACATCCACTAAGGACTTTAATGTCATCGAAATATGATTAAAACACATATCCATGATGCAAATTGTAAATTGCACAAGATGAATGAAATTAAACTAGATGTAGTGAATTGAATGAAACAACAAATTTGGATACTAAAACTAAAACGTAACAACAAAAAACAAAAAAATAGAAAATGAATAGGAAATGATAGAAAATCCATTGAAAAATGTGCAAAGGGGATGATTCCCCTAAGTGGCAAATGAGTCCTGATACTATTTTTTTTGAATTTTTCAAATGAATTTAATGCTTTTTATATATTTTTATTGCAAATATGATATGAAAATATAGATTTTTAGTGATTTTTAATGAGATAAAATGCAATAATGCAAGCTATATGAGCTTTTTACTAATGCAAAATTTAAAACCCTAGCATGCAAATTAAACAATGGAAAATGTAATGCAATGTTAATGTAAGCTAAATCTAGGATGTAAATGCACTTCAAATCAGAAATATGATGCTCTGAATGCAGGCTCACAAAAATTAATCAAATTTTTTTGTATGTGTAGGATCATGATGGGCCAAAACGTGGCAATATGATGGGTATGTGTAGGGTATGTGGCTGGCGACTTTTTTTTACCCAAAATTAATGAAACAAAAGGGATTTTAAAGGAGATTTTTAGCTTTCCACCAATATAAATTATGCTTTAATTTGAATTTAATAAATAATTATTATTCATTTTCTATTTTAATTTTGACTAAAGTCCTGATTGATAGGTTGATTGAAAAACATCTATAGCTTTGAAATGGTATCACATTTTTTGAATCTAAAACATGCATCACATTCTATGCTTCACATACTATAGGATTAAAAAAATTTAATTTCATGAAGTTTCAACCAAGTTAAGGTGGTCAGACATACGGGTTTTTCTATTTTTAAAAGTTGTAATAAAAAAATCATAATTAATTATTTACTTGGAAAAAAATTACAAACAAATATGCATCACATCAAGAAATGAGTCCTCTAATTATATCTAAAATATTATAAAAAAATATTATCATTTTATTGTTGTTAGGGTGGTTATAAAGACACCTACTTCTTAGTTTTTCTCTTTAATTTAAGTACTACTACATTGAAATTTCAAAATTTCACCAAATATATATTTTTTTAAAGAAACCTATTAGTTTAGAAACTACCTTCAATTTGATACAAATTCTATTCTTACATATTTTTAAAATAATATAGGTAAATTATTCAAATGTTTATGTCAAGTTGACTAACTCTGATTTTTTTTAATTTTTCGCCATTTAAGGGCTTATTTTTTCCATGATGATCCTGCACATACTCAGGTTTTAGACCTAAAAGGTGAGAGGTAGAAAAATCTTAATGGTTCACTCAAGAACAAACCCTTGAGATTTCAATAAAAAGGATAACAATTGAAAAATGTCAAAGAGGATTATCCTAAAGGCTGAGAACTAATAAAGGGGGTTCACCATCAAGTGTAAACTTGGAGAATGGAAAATGTTTGAAAACACACTATGATATGAAAAAAGACATAGGAATGCAAATAGATTGTAATAGAAAACTATGAGATTTAAAGTGTGCACCTGAAAACTAGAGAAATATGGACTAGAGCTATGGAATCCTGAAGTTGTTACATTTTAGGCCAACTGGGAGTAATATGGCAAGCTGGGTGACTTAGTCTTGCTTCACGAAGACTGTGCTAGAATAGGTTTCAAACAAATGGACACTCAAATCTGCAAAAATCTCTGTCAGACTCCTACAGTGGGACTCATTCTCCACTAATGGTGAATCGGTCCACTTCCAGATTCTAGAAATTCAAAAGTGGAATTTGTAGCTCTTGATTTTCTCTTTAGCTCTCCTAATTTAGATCCAAGTCTGAAACTATCAAATTCAACCTGTAGGTGTTCTCCAAGCTTATCCTAGGACTTTGAAAACTTTGAATGGCTTTGAAAAATTGATGTAAACTTTTCCAAACATTCTCTTTGACAAATCTGCAACCTAGACCTACAAATCACATGCAAAGAGAGGGAAAAACTATTGTGGGGTTAGTGAATAGGTTTTTTCCTTGGTCAAACCTCGTGTTGGTAATTAAACCCTTCAAATGAAATGAAATATGGAAAGAGAATGATGAATGAAAAAAAGGAAATGCTACAATTCACCAAACCCTTGAAGTAGAATGCTGCAAACATGCAAGTAATGGATCTAATGAATGTAGACTTGAAAATGCTTGAAATGCTTAGAATACTTGATAGATTGATTGGGGGGAGGGAAATGAGTAGAAAAACCTTATATTTATACTTAATTATGCAATAATTCTAAAAAATACATCATCATACCTACTAACCTTAGACCTTAGAAAATAAAAACCCACCAAAAAATTGAATTAAGTTTGAATTTTGAGCCAAAGGGGACTCATTTGCAACTCTAGGTGAATAGGTCCCACCTAAGGGGACTCATTCACCCATAACGGAGAATGGGTCCCACCTTAGTCATTTTAAAGTGGGTTTCAGGATTCAACTATTTTAAATGATGTTTACCGGGTGTATTCTCAAAAATACTCATAAGTAAGGCTTGTAGATGCAAAATGGGGCCAATTAAAGCAACCAAAAAAACTAATTATTAATGACAAGCCTAGAAAAGTGTGAAATTTTGTTACAACACTTTACAACACTTTGAAATAAGGCTCGGTAAATGATAAAAAGAGGTTATTTCGGGGTATGTGCAAGATCATCATGGAAAAAATAGGCCTTTAAGTGGCAAAAATTCAAAAAAATCAGAGTTAGGCAACTTGACGTAAAAAATTGAATAAGCTATCTATATTATTTCAAAAGTATGTAAGAGTTGAATCTATATCAAATTGAATGTAGTTTCTAAACTACTAGGTTTATTTGAAAAAAAAAATCTATTTGGTGAAAATTTGAAATTTCAATGCAGTTGTACACAAATTTTAGTGAAAAAATAAGTAGGTGTTTGTCTAACCACCCTAATTATAATAAAATGATAATATTTTCTTATAATTTATCTTAGATATAAGTAGAGGACTCATGTCCTTATGTGATGCATATTTTTTTGTAACTTTTTTCCAAGTAAATAATTAATTATGAATTTTCTATTACAACTTTTAAAAAATATAAAAACTTGTATGTCTAACCACCTTAACATGGTCAAAACTTCATGATTTTTTTTTTTAAATCCTATAGTATGTAAAGCATAGAATGTGACACATGTTTCAGATTCAAAAAATGTGATACCGTTTGAAAGCTATAGATATTTTTCAATTAGCCTATCAATCAAGAATTTAGTCATAATTCAAATAGAAAATGAATAATAATTATTTATTAAATTCAAAGTAAAGCATAATTTACATTGGTGGAAATATGAGAATCTCCTTTAAAAAATCTTTCGTTTCATCAATTTTGGGTAAAAAGAAGTTGTCAACCACATACCCTCCACATACCCATCATATTGCCACTTTTTGGCCCATCATGATCCGACACATACCCTTAGGTGAAATAAATTAATAAGACCCTAGAAAAGTGTGAAAGTGTGTTAAAAAAAATTCACAATACTTTTTCAAGGTTCCATTAAAATCCCTATTAGTTCACAAGGGTCCAAGACCCAGTGTGAATATGTTAACCACATTACAACACTAAATCAAGGTAAAACTAAGCCAAAATACACAAGAAGGACCCAAATGAGGTTGAAAATGTCTAAAGATCCATTTTTCTATGCTACATACTATAACTCTTAAATTCTAGAAAATTTTTTGATACTGAGACTCATATGCCGGAAGTGGCGTATTAGTCCAATTAGGTTTTTTTGGAAATTCAAAGTCTAAATTTGCTCTTCAATGTCTACTTTGTCCTTTCCATCTGATTTCTAGATTTGAAACTCTCATTTGCAACTTTTAGATGTCTTCTAATGATCTCCAATGCAAGGTGTCATCTTTGACAACTTTGAACACTTAACAACTTTCTCCAAACTTTCTCTTCAATATGTCTTCAACCTAGATCTAGAAATCACGCACTAAAGAGAGGGAAAATCCATATATTAACATTGTTTCATCCTAAAATCCATTTTCTTTTCACTTGTTTCATTAAATTAGCCTAGCTATTTAATTAAATCTCATTTTCATCTATTAATCTAATTGACCTAATTGGGTTAATTAACCCTCTCCCACACTAACATTTCACCTTGTTAACTAAATAATGTAAATTATTTAATTTAAACCTTAAATTCCTCTTATTTAATTAAATAACCCTAATCTATTTAATTAAATATCACATTGCATCCTCCTCTTCATTAAATCAATTATTTAATGAATATCATATTATTCCTCATATTGCACATTCAAATTTAGTTTTAATTAACTAAATTGATAGTTTCCTCCCATCCACTTGCATAGGGAATATTCCAAATTAATATTCTCTCATTTGGCTCCATAAAGTCAACGATTCTTTTCAAACAAACTTTGTAACAAACTTTCGAAGTTGTTACAAAGTGTGTTTGTTGAAATAATTTTCAACCATTGATCTTTCCTTGATACATGTGATATTTGATTCGCATCCATTGATGAGAATATTTGATCCATGTGCTCACCCTTCTTTCATTATTGACCATTGATTGATCAAATTGATCTAAACACTTGATTTTTCATTTTCTTTCCTATAAATGGGTGATCCCATAATACTGGTTTACCATTTCCAGGAGATCTTGATTTTTGCTGAAATCACATATTTTTAGAAAATATAATGATTTAAGCCTTGAAAAGATCCATTTAAATGATTCCAATTGAAGAGGTTTTGATTGAACCACCTTAGATCAAAACCCCTTTGATAGAACCTTGCTAGTTTTAAACCATACCTATAACAGAGTCTCCTTTACACCTGCCAAAATGCTGATAAAAGACCACTTTTTATTTACCATTTAGGGGATCAAATGAATTCGTTTATTTTTATTTTTAAGTATGTAGTCCTTATTGTAAGCTTCCCAAAAAGTATATTTTAAATAAATTTAATTTTATTATTATTTTTTTTTCTTAATTTCTTGTGAATGTAGGTTTTTTACTAAAAATCAAGCTCTTTGTTCTACATATGTGGAAAAATAGCAGATTATCAATTTTTTTTAAAAAATATCAGTGCACGAGATATTGAAGCCATTGATTAAACAAAAAAATAAATTGATACATATAAAAAAAGTTATGTTGTATATAGTCCTCCTGTGTCTGAATTTAAATTGGTTTGACTTCAAAACTTAATTAAGGAAAAAATATTCAATAAAACACAATGAAACCAAATGAAAGCACTAGATATCATAGTTACAAATCTAAATTCAAAAAAAAAAATTTATCCTTAATGGAAAAAGGTTTATGTTTTATACAGTGAGCATCACTCCTTAAAAATGGTGTTTACCAAAAAAAACTAGTTTTCAAAGGAGATGGAAAAAGAAGTGCAATTTTATTCCAAATTTTTTGAAAAAAATATAGTTAGAATCTATAGAAAAAAATTTACAAATCACTAGTTTGCATCATTTTTAAATTCCTCACAGTTTAGCCAATATAGGTGCCCAAAAGTGAAGATTTAGTTAGAAAAAATCAGTTTAGTGTCTAGTTTGGCCAAAAATTGTAAACCAATATTGTGGGATCACCCAAATAGGTTACTATTTGGAGAGAAATGGATCCATCTTTTTATAGAAAACTCATGTTGTTGAAATTCATATTCACTTGCATCCATATTTCATATTTGATAGCATTTTAGAGTAAAGCTTCATCCATTTAGTTTAAGCATCCATCAATGGCTTCCATATTAACCTAGTTTGCATCCATTTTAGCATAGTTTTCTTTAAATGGCTTTTATCTTTGATTTTTTTTTCATTTAGCATAGATTGCATCCATTTTAACAAGAATCATAGTGTTTGGAACTCATCTCATCATGTTAAACTAGATTCATATCATTTCTCATTCATCTCTCATCGGTTTCGTTGGTTTTCTTCAATAAAACTGATCAAAACAAGCTCGTATTATCCAAATGATTAGGAAAGAGTCATCATTCCACATCAATGTGACACCACTCCCCCAATAGGATAAGATTTGAGGTCTTAGAATAGATTTCCCTTTCGTTTTCATATTGATTTCATGATATTTCAATGGGTTCTTGTTCTTCGTAATTTTGAATATCTTATTGGGATCATTGCTTAGGGAATTATATAGGGTTTAAATTCATTTGGATATATCATATTTAGTTCACACTATGATGATGCTCATAGTTATAATCTTTTTTTTTTAATTTCAAATTTCCTTTCAGGATTTTATTCAAATTCACTTGATGTTGGCCTGTGATGAGGTATGAATGGGTACTGAGGCACAATAATTGTATAAATATGTGATTTTCACCTCATTTTACATCTCCTAAGTCATTAAAGCAATCTCCCCAATTCATCCAAGCAATCAATCTCACATTCACTCTAGCTTTCAAGCACTTTACATCATCAATTCAAGCACTTTGAAGCAACCATTAACATTACTTCATATTTGCAACATCAAGGGTTAGGTGAGTTAATAGAATTGGAATGTTATTAGTTTATCTTTATTTTTCATTTCATGATATTTTCAAGGGTTTAATTACCAAAAGTGGGGTTTGACCAAGGCAAACCCTTATTCACCAAGCCCTAATCATTTTCCCCCTTTTTGCTTGTTTGTTTGTAGATTTAAAAAGTTATTAGGTGTTGAAGATTGATTTTTATGTGAACTATGTGCTTCAAGTCAACATAAGTCAAATTCAAGCTTGGAGACGGTAATTTTTCTATTTTCTATAGATTTGACCTCAACAACCTGAGAAGTAGGCATTGTCAGATCTAGTGTTGCAGAGTTGTCTCTTGATTTCTCAAAAATTTGGGAGAGGATTGATTCACCACCTATGGTGAATGAGCCCCACCTTAGGACTAGAAACTTTAATTATGTCAGATTTCAAATCCCGATAGACAAAAACTTGTTCCCAACACTTTTTCATTAGTAGGTGGACTGATTCACCACCCTAGGAAAATGAGTCCCACTATGAAAAATTAGTAAATTTCATCAGCATCCAAAACACTCCAAAATCATCCTACTACATCAACGTGCACTTAGATTTATCCTTGTTCTTTTTGTTTTGTATATTTCTTCCAATTTCTTCATTTGACATAGTTGTTTGCATATCATAATGTGTTTTCAAACATAGTTTTAATTGCGCTTTTGCATTCATTTTAGTTCATTTCAATCAGTCAATTTTATTTATTTAACTTCATTTACATCACATTACATCACACACATCCTAAAATAAGTGTTACATAAGCATTTTTGGACCCAATCTCTGCTTTTAGGTGAAAACCCTAGAAGTGCTAGAGTAGCATTCGGGTCCCAAAAATCTATGTTTCAAATAGATTAGGTCTATTAAGGTTTACAAGCCTCTTAAATTTAATGTGAATGTGTGAATAAATACACCTTACAACATTAAATTAGGGCGTAGTTAGGTTTATTTAGCTTAAAAAGGGCCCAAGTCCTAATTTAGATGTGTAAAACACATCACAACACTAGATCCAGGTGATATCAAGTCCAATTTATCATTAATTATTTCTATATTGAGTGTGAAATTGTCCATGATGACATTTTCAATACTAAATTTAGCCCCCACTTTACTGAGAGGATGAACTTGCTTCAAAATCACACTAAAGTAGACATTCAAGAGGGTTCCAAGTGTACCAATGTGGATGACAAAGGATGAAAAAAATAAAAGGAAGTGGCCAAGCCCCTAGAATTTGAGATCCTTCATCAAACCAACATGAGAAAAGAAGTACATGCTTAGGGTGTATGATTTGCAGCAAAACAAGATACACAAGCATACAATGCAAAAGACATAAAGAAGAAAGAAAAGAATAAGATGGGTGGATTGAGCTTCGACAAAAAATCACTCACTCTAGGGCCACAAAACTTCAAGTCATTTGTAGGGTGAGTATCCACAATAATCTCACTTTGGGGCCATAGAACTTCAATTCGTCTATGGGGTGAGCATCCAAAATGGTGAAACACACAACTGGTATGTGTCCACATACAAGAGTGCTAAGGGAAGTCATGCCTCCATTCTAATACCTTATAACTAGACCAAAGCTATACCTCCTACTAACTTTGATAAGGTTCCACACAATAATTATCTTCGAGCTTCATGAGACAAGAAAAACTCCATATGCTTGGAGCTCATGAAAAAATAATGATCTTTGAGTTTCATGAGACAAGAAAAGCTTTGTATGCTTGGAACTCATGAACAAACAAGATGGCTCCATAGGTGAGAAAAGTGTGTTATGCAATGTGGCCATATAATCGATGTTGTAAATGTGAAAGAGATATGTTTAAAGGGATTTTCCTTTGTTCATGTAAGGTCTCTTCTTAGGGAACATTGTGCCTAATGTCTTCAAGAGAGGAAAATTCAAAGAAATATCACAATCTTAGAGGAAATCAAACACAATGACACCACCAAGAAAATGATGTATCTCAAGAAGAAAGAAAATAGCACAATGGAACATAAGTGTCGATGTATGCCCCCACGCTAAAATGGTTGCTAACACCATTACTGTGAGAAATTTCTTTAAAGTAGAAGAAGAAATGAGAGATTATTCGGAAAGCCCTATGCCAAGTTATATGTTTCCAATAAGCTATGTCATGAATATTTATGTCACATGAGAACCAATTTAAGGCATGTCATCCACATCCCAGACTTTCTCTTATATGTATATGAAAGTTGATCGACTAGCCAAAAGAGACAATGACATGTGACATACAAGGAAAAGGCTACAAAACCCCTTACCCCCAGTTAGTGTAGGACAAGGAGGAGCCGAACAAGATGAAAATAGGTTTCAATTAGAGGAACTAGGTGCTTCAACACAAGGAAGAGCACCACAATCCCTAAGATGTTGAATTTTATCACTTAAAGCTTTACATTCATTATTATAGTGACCATGAACTCTGTGATATGCAAAAAATGAATTCTTGTACTAAAATTTATTTTGTGTTCTTGGAGGGAGAGTGTAGCATATATTTTTGGTATCTAAGGTCTTTCTAGCACTTCTAGGATTTTTCACCTAAAAGGAGAAAGAAGGGCCAAAATGCTCATGTCTACACTCAAATTCAATGAAATATGGATGGAATAAGGATGTAATATACTTATATGCAATGTTTGAATGCAAGAAACTAATAATATGGATTGATTATTTATGCAAAACTTAAGAAATGTAACTTGTTTGAAAACACGTCGTGATATGCATAAAACACCTAGAAATGAATGCAAAACTGAACATAAATGTACACCAAACTGAAAGTGTGCACATGGAATTTTGAAGGAGACTAGAAATGGATTCTAGAATGCTACTGATACTAAATTTTATACTTGGTGGGACTTATTCTCCATTTTGGGTGAATCGGTCCTAGTTCTGCAAAACTATTCTAGAACCTGTTTCAAACAAAAGGGTATCTAAAAATGCAGAAAACCAAAAAATGACCTTCGAGTGGGACTCATTCACCATCCATGGGGAATGAGCCCACTTTTTAATTTTTGAATATTTAAAGGTGGAATCTAGAGCTTTTGATTTGCACTTTGATTCTCTATAGGTATTCACTTCTAAAACTTTGATTTACGGGTCTAAAAGTGACTTTTGATGGACATTTTTCCTTAAACAATGAGGAGAAGGATTAAAAAATTTTGTAACTTGATTCTTAATTATTTTCAAGCTTCAAAAGACATAAATCTGTGAACACACAAGACAAGAAGCAGAAATATTAAATGTTAGGGCATGGGGGTTTTCCTTGGTCAAACCCCTTTTAGGTATTTAAACCAAAATGATGAAAGAATGTAATGAAACATGAAATAATGGAGTTGATTACCTTGTCATGATGTTTGATCTTGAAATTCTACAACAAAACATGAAGAATCTGCCCTTGAATGTCTGAAAATTGCTATCTTGGAGATTTGAAATGATGAAGCCCTAAGTTGCTTGACTTGAGATGGAAGAATGATGGATGAATAATGAAGAATGGATATTATTTAGAGTTTAGAGAGGTGATTTTATAGGAAATTCACCTTATTAGCTTAAAAATTGGATCCCTAAGGCCAACATGTGAAAATAATAAACTTAAATTTCAATTTTTCCTGCTCAAAGGTAAAAAATGAGCCAAATGGGACTCATTCGCCACCCATGGAAAATGGGTCACACCTAGATGGCATTGATTCACCATGGATGGTGAATGGGTCCCACAGGGGCCATTTTGACAGCTAGGATGCTAGGAGATAAGAAAATAAGGTTTAAATTGTGACTTTGTTGATTATTTGATCAATTAAGCCTCAAGATGCACATGGGTTAACTGGGGCCTATTAATCATAATGTGAAGGTCAATTAGGGATTGGGACATAAAATTCAATGTGAATGTGTGATTAAATACACTTTACAACACTAAAATGAGGTCCACATAGCCTAGGAAGGCACAAGAACCAATGTGAATGTGTGAGACACATTACAACACTAGTTTAACATTAAGTTTATTTTATAAAACTTCTAGATTAATGTGAGGATGTATTTAAATATTTTTGATGATGTTGAATTAGGGGAAAATGGGCTCATTAAGTCTAGAAAAGCATGAAAGTCCATTACAAGACTTTACAACACCTTTACAAGACATCATTAAAAGTATGCTATTAAATTTGCAAGGGTCCAAGACCTAGTGTGGATGCATAAAATGCCTCACAACACTTGAATCAAGGCCTCATTAAGTTCAATTTATCATGAATTATTCCCATGTCAAGCAAGTTTCCTTTTTTCTATGGTACAAAGAGATATCAAACAATCTTGGAGGAGTCTCGACAAGATACTCTCTTGATCAATGGTAGAAGATATTCCTTTATTTGCACAAGATGTCATACACACACTAAATAATAAGGCTTTAGATGAAAATGGATAGAAGGGATGTAACCTAAATCTTTGTTGAAAGAGTATGGTATGTCAGTTTTCTTCATGTGTTTATTGCAACCACGTGTAGGAGGGAGATGGTATCCAATACCATAACAATATTTCAATTCAAATGAAGGGGGTTTATGCTTTTGAGAAGGATTCATTTCTTCATGATAACACAAATCCTTTTTAAAGTTATGCATTGTCCCCCCATGAGGGATGGGAGTTAGATAGCCCCATCACTATCATGGGGTAATATTGTTAACATAGAACCAAGTTGAGCATATGAAACACAAGGTTGTTTGGGTTTAGATTGTGAGATTTTGCACTCTCCTATAAAGGAAGGTGTAAAATACCAATCGTCATTTGAACTTGTCTCTGAAAATGAATCAACTGTATATGACTCTTTTGACCTTGTGCTCGTTAGATTTTGGATTCTTTATTGAAACAAGGCGTAAAATCTAACGGCCCCCAATTATCGCTAAAGAGTTTTTTTGTAGGTGAAGGATTAGCATCAACTTGTATAGGTTCAACCTTTGATCTTGGAATGAAAGTATTAGAGGAATTTGGAATGTTGTGATCATATGATTTATAGCCTCATTCATCTACTTCAATTGTATATATCTTGTTCTTGTATTCAAATTTCATTGAATGGTGAAGATTGGATGGGACTCCTTTCATAACATGAATCCATGGTCTCCCTAGGAGAAGATTGTATGGAAGGGTACCTGGCATGATATGGATAGGGGTAGGAAACACTATAGATCTGACCTCAATAGGTAATGTGATCATTCCTAATGGTTTCCTATTAACATTATCAAAGCCATGAATATGAATATCATTAAGTTGAATGAGCCTTTTGTCCATGCCAATTTCGTTTAGGAGGTCAATGCTACAACCATTAATATCTGGTCCATTATCTATGAGAGTGTGCTTAACTATGGTTTTAGTAATGATCACCTTTATCATCAAGGCTTCATTTTTATTTTGAATCTCAAGTGAGGGTAATTCATGTTTAGCGAATATGATTTATGACTGTGTGACTTGCATGGGATGAAAGGATGGTGTCACATTATTCAATTTCATATAAGATTGGATCTCCTCCTACTTTATTTACAATATTTCTTGAAATAGACACTTGTATGCAGGTGATAGTTGAATGAGTTACTACACAAATATATTAGTGGGAGTATTTTTAAGGTCTTCAACACTAGGAAAAATATGTTGATGCAATGGTAATGAAGTGGGAGGGTTTTGTGGTTGCCTACATGTTTGAGCAACTATGTTATATCATAGTTGCTGCAAAACATTGTTGTTTTTAAGTTGCATCATAAATTTCAAGAAAATTCTTACTTTCTTATGTGATTCACTAATGGGAGGTGACTAAGGAATCTCACGAGTTAAAGGAGATCCAGCTTTTATCGTCATAACCTCAACAATCTTGTCTTTATTTGCATGATCTCTTAGTGAAGAGGAGTCTAATGTTACTTCATCATCTTCATCTAAGGGATCCTCATTACTAGTGTTTGAAATACATGTGTTAATGTTCACATCTTCTTGTACCATGATACCTTCCCTAGGAGGAGAGTTTTTAGTAGAACTGCAAACTAGATGTTCTTGACATTGTAGGATTGGTTCTTCCAAAAATGACTTCATCACAAGTAGGGGATGATCAATGGTTTAATTATCTTTCTCAATAAGAGTTTCCCTAGGTGAAGAGGGACAACTAAGATTCTCATGACTTTCATCGATCAAAGTATCTTCTTCACAACAAGGAGAGATACTAGGAGAAGTGATGAGTCTAGTTTATGGCCTAATTTTGGGTAAAATTTATGATTTAGTTGTAGGTATGTGCAAGATCATCATGGAAAAAATAGGTCCTTAAGTGGTGAAAATTTTAGAAAAATTAGACTTAGGCAACTTGACAAAAAAATTTGAATAAGTTATCTATAGATAATATTTCAAAAATATGTAAGAATAGAATCTATAGCATATTGAATGTAGTTTCTAAACTACTAGGTTTATTTAATATATATATATATATATATATATATGTTTAGTTTGGTGAAAATTTGAAATTTCAATGTAGTAGTACTTAAATTTTAGGAAAAAAATAAGTAGGTGTCTGTCTGACCACCCTAACCACAATAAAATGATAATCATTTTTTATAATATTTTAGATATAAGTATAGGACTCATGTATGGATGTGATGCATATTTTTTTGTAATTTTTTTCCAAGTAAATAATTAATTATGAGTTTTTAATTACAATTTTGAAAAAATATAAAAACTTGTATGTCTAACCATCTTAACTTGGTCAAAACTTCATGAAATTCATTTTATTTTTTAATCCTATAGTATGTGAAGCATAGAATGTGACACATGTTTTGGATTCAAAAAATGTGATACCGTTTGAAAGTTATGGATGTTTTTCAATCAACATATCAATCAGGACTTTAGTCATAATTCAAATAGAAAATAAATAATAATTATTTATTAAATTAAAATTAAAGCATAATTTGTTTTAGTGGAAAGTTGAGAATCACCTTTGAAAAGCCTTTTCGTTTATCAATTTTGGGTAAAAAAAAGTTGTCAGCCACATACCCTACACATACCCATCATATCGCCACTTTTTGACCCATCATGATCCTGCACATACTCTTGCTAAAGTAATCATGGACTTTGATGTTAAGTGTTGATACTTTTGAGATATTTCCTCAAACTATAGACATTGGGCCTAATCCTATTTCTACAGACCTTTAATGATAATGGCATGTTATATGGACTATCTATATTAATTTTGCATGTGGTTAATGGATGTTCTTTAAGGTGGTTATAGATGTGCAATTATTGTGTGTACTAACATTTCCATGCAGATATAAGTTGAGGATGCTAAATTGAGAAATAAGTCTCTAGTTGCGCATGCACCATAACGTCCAACAAGGGAATCATTCAAAGGTCAAAGGAGGTCAATGGAAAGAGATTCCCTATGGTAAAAAATGTAACAATTGGTGGAATTTAATGCTGTTGAATAGATGCAAGCATTACTACTGTGCTAAATTTGCATTTGGATCTGCATGTCTTATCAGATTCAATGCACATGTAACCTTTGCTGCTCCACTTTCTCTATTTTCCCTAAAATGTATCCTCCCAGTTTGTGGAGTTGAATTCCTTATTTATTTAACAGTATAAATAAGGATCAGATGCTCCTTCTCTAAAAAGGTTGGATGATCTGATATTGTACTAGCATTCTTAAATTATGTTACTCTTTTGTACTCATGTTTCTTGATGAATAAAATAAAGTTCTGTGATAGGGAGTGGGTTGAAGGAATCAATCATTGGTTCCTGCTCTAGGTCTTTCCTTATAAGACCTCCTTGGTGCTTGGCTCCACCAATCTAACCTATAGGCCCCTACTCATGACTAGATGCCCCTGGTTTGTCAGACCAACCCCTCCTATCAACATGCTTCTCTTCTACCAACCAACCTTGGTGCTGCCTCATGTTCTCTCCTTTGGCCCTTAATCTGCCCTAAAGGCCAAATAACCTCAACCTTCTTCTAGGTTCTTGCAGGGGGTTTGAAAGGGTTACAAAGACTTTAAAACATCTCATATTTTACTCTTTAGGACCCTCCTAACTCCACTTAACCATCACTTACACCAAACCCTACTTTTGGTCTACTAGCCAAAAAGCCCAATTAGGCCTCTAAACAGGAATAAAATGAAATTTCCTTTAAAACCCAATGTAAGACTTAGGTTATTTGTTAATAATTGTTGTTTCTTACACCCAAACCTCCAATATTTTTAGGGTATCAACCTGCTCAGGCCATACACCATCCATACACCAAAATGGTCAAAGAACCCTAGGGTTTCTAAACTTTCCAGGTTGTTTTCAGACTGTCAGAAAACTCTCCTATCAAATGAATAGATAAAGTATCTTCCTCATCACCATGCATAGTCAAGACCTTCCCCTAAATTTACAAGAAAAAATTTCTCAAAGATCTCTTTTCCCCTGCAAGTTATGCAACTTTTTCTCCAAGTCTACCCTAATCGGGCCTGCACTGGTTCGCCTAGGGAAAAGATTTTATAGTGCCTCCTGCACTACCACAAAACCTAAATGCTACCATATTTACAATTTGGAAGCCTAGAAACTATTCCCAAGAGGCCGTATAATTTGTATGGTGGGAAGGTGCTCTAGGACTCCATTCTTTAAAAACTGCCTGTTACAGGCCTAAAAATGACAGAAAAATATAAATATTTACAAATACAAGGTGAAATGGATTTAAAAAACCAAAAATATAACACACTAAGCTTGAAAAATGCTAATACTACATTCTACAACCAAAAATACAACAAAGTCACTCCATTAAAGTTCAATACAAATGCAAAACATAGGAAACTTACTTCCAAAATGTTGTTTCCTTCAGCTTTACAAATTGCCACTCTAACAAAAATGCCTCCAACCCTATCTCCTGGTCAAATCTTGCCTTAAATAGGCTTTCAAAACAACTTAGATGCTTGGGTCGAGCTCATAGATGACCTAATAATACAATCTACAAAACCCAATGTGTTTTCAAACACCTTGCCAACTCTTTACAACTTAACACAATGATGTTGTAAAGCTATTGAACACTTGTCACCTTCTTTTCCAAAGTTCAAAAAAAACCCTAAGCACCTAAAACAATGGTCAACATGGCCTTATGATAGCACAACAAAATTAAGAACTTCAACAAAATTCCAACAATAGTCCTTTCCCAGGTGCTCCTACACCATTCTGAGTTTGAGCATCTAAGATTTCATTAGTTTAGAGGATACTTATCCAAGGGGGCCCACTTGGTGAGTAATCCATCCTTTAGTTTAGTATTAGTTTAGTATTATTTTATATTCAGTAACTAGTTAAGAATCTGACATTGACTATTCCTACAGCCACTAGAATTCTATTTTATAACTATTCCTACAGCTAAAGCAGACAGAGTAGTGCCTTGTTTGTTTGCTCAAATTTTCATTCTTGTTATGCATTTTATCTTGAGGTAGTTGTATGATGATTGGAATTTATGTTATTCCTTCTTAAGATTTTTACTTTGAGCATTATGTGTTTCTTAGCTGTAGAATGAAAATGGCTATTTTGGGTTCTTAGTGCACATACTATGCTGACCCATTTCAAGTTCGCGTCCTTGGGTTGACAAGTTAAATGCACCTTTATGATGATTGAAATAGATATTCAGGTTAGATGTCTAGTCACTGAATCATGGTTGTAGAGGCTTAGTTGTTAAACCATTGTAGGAGGCCAACATTTTTGGTGCCATTGTCGAGGATGGTGTCAAAATAGGAAGCTCTTTGGAGTCATTGATAGTTTTCTTGTTGTAGTATTTATGAAGTTTCTCTTAGTGTACCCCTCATTTAGGAAGTAATGATCCCCATATTCGTTACCAATTCTTTGTGTGAGCTAGCTGATAGTGAGTTGATATTGCATGCATAGAGGAAGGAGAAGAGATGCTTATGGGAGATTTCTTCCTAACAATCCTAATCCATTCTAGATAGTTAAATATCAGAACCTACCGAGAGAAGAAGAAGAAGAAGAGCCACACCCCTTTTATGATGCATTTCCCAATCTAACCAATTCTGAAGCTTCCTCCTAAGACCAAAATCAATTTGAGAATCCCTTTGCTTGGTGAATCCATCAAGTAGACATGGGTGATGCAAATAGAAATAGACCTAACCAACCAACTTTTCCTTTTTCCATTTCCCATATAAATGAGGTTGACAATCTCAAAAATATCCCTACTTCAGGCCTTCCAAAGTTTTATGGAATTGTTATAGAATACCCTGATACCTTCTTGTTTGAGTTTGATGTACTCTACAGGAGTTATGACTACACTACCGATTCCCACAAGCTTAAGCTATTTCTTACCACTCTAAAAGAAGCTGCATTAAGATGGTTCGTGAGCCTAGGAAGAGATATTGGGGAAACTTGGGAGGACATGTAGACAAATTTCCTTGAGAAATACAAGGAATATTATAGGGACAATGAAATGAGAGGAGATGACATTTTCAAGATGCAACAAAAGGAGGATGAGAGCCTAGAGGATTACATTTCAAGGTTTTTGTTCTACTTACAAAAATCTCCACACCATGCCCTCAATGAAGACTCACAAAATTCTATTTTCCTGAGAGGAATCAATGACAACTATAGTGATGCCTTGGACCTGATGGGAGGAGGAGATATCTTTCAAGTTCCTTGGGAAGACATCAAAAAGATATGCTAGAACTACTCTAGGGAAGCTTCAAAGAAAGGGAGAGCTTACCAATCCTCTATGGGTAAGTCATCTACTAGTGGAGTCTCAAGCATGGAGATCATACACTTGTTGGTAGATTTCAAGAAAGACATCATAAAAAATCTAGTTACTCAATTGGATACATTTCATGCCAAGAAGAAACAAGAGGAGGCATAGGCAATCTTGGCAGAGTATTGCCCCCATTGCAGACAAAAGAAGAGGGACTGCAGATGCAAGATGGTAGCTAATATTGAAGGCAAGCATATTGCACCTGAGTTCACGACAATTTAGATTGAAGAAGATCAAGTCTACTATGTTGCACAAAGGAGGCCTTGGGATCCAAGACAAGGTATGCCACCAGATCCACTATCTTATGTTGGGCCATATTTTAATTCATATTCATCTGGTAACCAATGGAAGCCCCCATATCCATTCAACTATGGAGGATATCCACCACAACCTTGGGGTAACCCTCCAAATGCTTGGCCAAATCATCAAAAATCTCCACCCTAGTGGAAAAAACCTCAGGGAAATTGGCAACAATATCAAGGGCATTGGTAGCCACCTACAGAAAATTGGAAACAAACAAATCAACGGAGGGGAGGACAACAATGGCCTACCTAGACAACCAATTACATGCATCCACCTTCTCAGCCCCAACAACCTGATATAATGCCTCCACCTACTAATCCAAGCTAAAATCCACCTAAACCTACTCAACTACAAGCTCAACCCACACCTAATCCAAATAACAAACCACAACAATAGTCTGTATACTCTACTAATTCAAATCAATTTCATGCATATGTTGTGAGTGTAAGTGACATCCACTTGTATTTAGGAACTACTTTACTAGTCCCTTCCAAGCCCATTATCACCGAGCTTTCCAGGGAAGAGGAAGAAGAACCTCTAAATGATCTCATTCAACCAAATGCACCTAAAAATCCTGAACCAGTCCCAGCCAAGAAAACTGAACAAGAACAACCATTTCCTGAGAGATTGGAAGTTTCCAAGACAAAAGAAGAAAATGAGGATACAACTTCTGACATCCTCGATTAGTTGAAGCATATATGTGTTTAAATCCTTCTATTCTAGGCCATAAAGGATGTCCCAATCTATTGCAAGACAATTAAAGAATCATGCTTCAAGAAGCTAGGAAGGAAGAAGAAAGACCCCACTATGGTTCATGTGGTGGGACAACTAGTTGACATCATTCTTGGGGAAGTCACTATCCCTAAGTACAATGACCCAGGTAGTCTTATGGTAGAAATTGTTATAAACGGGATCCAAATAAAGAATGCTTTGATTGATTTAGGGACAATAATAAATGTAATGACTAAAGACAACCTACAACTACTAAACATTGCAAGCATGATATCTAATCCTACTAATCTAAAAATTTTTGATAGTTCTATTTTTAAGCCTAATAGTATACTAGAGGATCTTGTGGTAATTCTAGACTCTTGGAAGTACCCAACAGACTGTATGATTCTTTCTCCTAAAGCTACACTAGGCGGGTATCCCATTATTATTGGAAGGCCATGGTTAGTACAGATGCATACATTAGATGCCAATCAAGTGATATGACCATTTTAGATGGGAAGAGCACCAATTTTTTTTTCTTTATCCTCATCCTTAGTCATCTCATGATTAGGATAATCATGTATGGCCACATGTTGGTGAAGAGGCTGAGGAAGTTAATTCTATGGCACATCTTATGATGCTAGGTAGAAGCTCTTTTATGCAACTTCAAGATGAAGATGAAGTATTGGTTAACATTATTCAGAACCATTGTGGAGTGGAGGAAGCATCATCTTCTCATTCTACTATTCTTGTAGACATTCTTCTTGCAACCACTCTTCCTACAACTACTATTCCTACATAAATTCTTCCTATAGTTGGACTTACTACAACAATAGGTATGTATCATACATTGCTTCCACATGAACTAAAGGTACCATGCATTAATGAAGCAACCATTATAGAGTTAACCACACAAGTATAGGTGTTAGAAGGAAAATATTTGAATGTTAACAACAAACTAATTGAAGAAAAACAATTGTTGTTGGAAAACTTATTAAGGACCCACCAACATCAATTTGCATGGGATTATAATGATATGAAGGGATTGGACCCTAAAATATGCACATATCAAATTTACATCAAAGATGATTTCACCCTAGTGAGGCAACCATAAAGAAGAATTAACCCCGCACTAAGAGAAATCATAAAAGGAGAACTGTGGAAGTTGCTAGATGCATGATTTATCTACCCCATTTTAGATAGCCAGTGGGTGTCTCCATTAGTGATTGTGCCTAAAAAGGAGGGAAATGGTGAGTTTGTGTTGATTATAGGGAACTTAATTCTACCACCAAAAAGGACCATTTTCCCTTACCTTTCATAGATCAAGTTTTGGACACACTTGCGAGAAATCAATACTTTTCTTTTCTAGATAGATTCAACGGCTACAAATAGATCCAAATTGCAAAAGAAGACCAAGAGAATACCACCTTTACTTGTCCATGGGGGGCCAATTCCTACTTAGTACTCCCATTTGGCTTATGAAATGCACCTACAACATTTTAGAGGGAAATCCTTAGCATATTTTTTGACATTTCTCATGATTGCATAGAAATTTATATGGATGATTTCACTACCTATGGTGTTGATTTCAATGAAGCATTGGAGAATCTCAAGAGATTACTATAGAGATGTGAATATCACACTCTCTTTAAATAGTGAAAAGTGCTTCATGATGATGTAGGAAGGTGTAGCTTTTGGACACTACATCTCTCATAAGGGAATTCAAGTAGATCCTACAAAGATTGAGGTGATCACAAATATTCGCACACCTGAAAAACAAAATGATGTTAGGAGTTTCTTGGGACATACAAGATATTATAGGCATTTCATCAAGGATTTCAGCAAAATAGTAGCACCATTGTATACTCTTGTCACTAAAGATGTTGAATTCCAGTGGACTGAAGGTTGTGACAAGGAATTTGCTAACTTGAAGGTAGCCTTGACTCATACTCATGTAATCAAAGGACCTAATTGGGAACTTCCTTTCCACATCCATATAGATGCATCAGATTATGTCATAGGAGCAATCTTAGGATATAAATGATCTATTGAAAATTCCATTTATTTTGTAAACAAAAATTTGTAGGGAGTTGAATTCAACTATATAGTGACAAAGAAAGAAATATTCGTAGTAATCTATTCCCTGAACAAATTTAGGCATTACATAATAGGGTACCAAATATTTGTGCACACTAATCATGAAACCATTAGGTATCTCATGAATAAGCCTCTAATCTTTGGTAGGTTGGCAAGATGGTTATTGCTGATGCAAGAGTTTGACATGACCATTGTGGATAAACCAGGGAGGGCTAATGTTGTTGAAGATTTTCTTTAAAGGCTGCCACATCAGGGGATAATCAAACCATAGGTGACTCTTTTCCTAATGAGCATATCTTCTCTATCAGTGTACAAACACCTTGGTATGCTGACATAGCTAATTATTTGGTCACAAGTAGAATTCCTCCTCACTTCTCTCTAAAAGAGAGAAGAGTACTCATTGAAAAAAAAATTCCTTTCTCATGGATTGTTGGATTTTTTTTTTATATTGGACCAGACCATGTCATGAGGAGATGTGTGAGAGAAGATGAGACATTACATTTTGTATGCATGCCACAATGAAACATGTGGATGACATTTTGTAGCCAAAAGGACAAAAATGAAGATTTTGACCATAGGATATTATTGGCCAAAGAATGGGCAGGCCAATCAAATCTAAGGAGATGCCAAAGAATAGGTAGGCCAACCAAATCTAATGAGATGCTACTTTACCCTTAGGTAGTAATCACTCCCTTTGACTAGTGGGGATTGGATTTTTTAGGAACCACTTACCCTCCATCAAATGGTAAGTCCTAAATCTTGGTATGCACTGATTATGTAACAAAGTGGGTATAAGTTAAGGCCATGAAGCATGCAAGAGATAACAAGGTTGCTAAATTTCTTTATGAGGATATTTTCACAAGGTACGAAGTTCCACAAGAGATAGTGACTGATCAAGAGGCTCAATTCACATCAACCCTTGTTGCAACACTAGTCAGTGAGTAGGAAAAAAGACATAAGAAGTATACTCCTTATCAGCCCTAGGTCAATGGCCAAGTTGAGGTGAAAAATGGAGAAATTGAAGCCATTCTGATCAAAATAGTAGCTATCGATAAAAGGATTGGGAAAAAAATTACCAGAAGCTATTTGGGCCTATAGGACAACCTAAAAAACAACTACATGCTTCACTCCATTTGAGTTGCTATATAGAAATACAACCATGATACCCATTGAATTTGAACATAAGACTCTTAGGACTGCAGTAAATTTTGGGATGGATATCTTTGAGGCACAAAAAGAGAGAATCACGCAGCTAAATGCTTTGGATGAGATGAGAAAAGAAGCCTTACATCACATAGAGGTAGTGCAGAATCAGAGAATCAAGTAGCATGAAAATATTATCAAGGACAAGAAATTCCAACCAGGAGATTGGGCCCTGATCTATGACTCAAGGTGTCAGGACAATGTAGGAAAATCGCAGACAAGGTGGCTAGGACCATATGAGGTTGCTGAGGTATTTCCTAATGGTACTGTACAACTGATTACTATTGACTCAGTAAAATTTAGGCTGCTTGTAAATGGTCATTGCCTAAGATTGTATCACAAGCCAACATCTAAGGAGTTCCTACAACAATTCACTTAGCATGCAGCACCTGAGCTTCTTGCAGCTAAAGAAAGTGGACCTAGTGTCCCTTCTTCTAGCTAAGGTATGTACTTGCCATAATAAAGACTTCCACTTCTGTGGGCTCCACTTCTTCACCCATCCACCCATCTCCCCATCCATCTCCACATTAATCTCTCTTCCATCACTTCACTTCATTCCACTCCACCTCATCCCAACTCATTTTCATTAATTGCTCAAATTATTTCCTAAAAAGATGACTAGTACTTTCTGCACAATCTTTGTAATGAATCCTCCACACATTTAGGTATGTGCACATTAATTGCTCTATCTTAATTGTCTTTAAGTGCATTCATTTAATTGTTGTATGATTAGTATGGACGTTCACCATAGCATGCCAATATTCCCTACCTTGTCAAATAATCATTTCACATGTGAGAACACATGCCCAAATTAGGTTGAGGGGGAGGAAAGAGATGTCAATATTTTTCGCACGTGTTAGTTCATGTTGGTCTATGTCAAAAAAATTTAAATTGAGCCGATTTGAAAGTTGGATGAGAGGATGGGTCACATGTGTGAGGTGACACCAACTACTACCACCATTTATCCCCGTCATAGCTTTCTTTTATTACTCCTTGCCATTATTGACCTTGTCATATCTCAAGTTGGAAAAAAAAGCTAAATTAGGAAAGGAAAATATAGTCAACATTGGAATTGGGAAGTTAGCAAGTGTTACAAGAAGGTGAATTTGGTTTTTAGATGAGAATTGCAAGAAGGAAATTGTAGAGTATTTGTTTGATTGCAGACAATGGGAGGTGGGTTAATTTGAAATGAACCCACGGTGCATGATGTGTTACTATAGGATGCACCTTTCCTGGATGAATTCAAAAATTGCAGGTGGATAGACTACTTCCTGAAGTTGGATGATTTCAATGAGGACATTGCACTATAATTCACCCAAACATTGTTTGAAGGGAAAGGCACAATAAATGGATTGGAGGTCATAGTGACTGAAGAAAGAATTTTAGAAGTTACAGGGTTACCTACTGATGGTGAAAATTACCCTACTTCCAAAGACACTAGGTTAGCCAAGGCCAAATTTATAGAACTGAGCAACCCTCCATTGAGCATAGATAAACATGGTGTGAAGAGAATGTCTTTTCCCGAGCCATGGAAGTAGATAGTTGTTTATGTCATAAAATACATCACTTCTGAAGGTCGCCAGTTGAATTTGCATTCCATGCACTTCAAGACTTTCAATTACAAGAGGCACAGAAGGAGGATGAATGTGTCAAAAATTCTATACAACCTTCTTTCAATCATGGTGGTCGAGACTCAAAAAGGTAGGGACAATTCTATTTCCCACTATTGTCTGATTAAATTGTTAGTTGAGAAGTCTTTGCATGATGTGTCTAGAATGACCTGGGAAGAATTCATAAAAAATGATAAAATTAGACGTGAGAATTTGTAACCTAAGGTTTTACCTCAACCTCATAGGTCTAGTAGGAGATTGAGCATGGTTGAAGCCACTCTTGGTGCTTCAACCTTTGGTGCAGGCCCTAGTGCAAATCCTCCTGTAGCAAAAGAAACCATAGAAATTATCTCTTTTGGGATAGAGCACTCAGACAAAAAAAGTTCTTCCCTTGACTCTGATGATGATGTTACACTTGGAATTTTAATGAAAACTAGGGCACAAAAGAGAGAGGTAGAAATGAGAAAAGGAAAACCCAAAAGGTAGCCAACAGAAAAAGAGGTGCCCAGCTCTAAGAAGAGAAAGGCTGAAACTGTTCATCTTGAATCCAAAGAAAAACATGAGAGACCTTGTAGGAAAGCTAGACCAACCGGGCTAGCCTTTGGTATGCCTCCACAGGAAATCCCTAAATCTAGGGAAATATATCAAGGTGACACAAAAGCTCCAATGGGGCATGAGAATGTCAAAGAAGAAGACATATTTGAGAGCACTTGACAAACATAACACTGGAAAATCTTGTTAACATTATAGAACAAGTGGAAAATCAAGAGTATGAGGAAAATTAGGAGGTACTACAACAAGATATCTTCTAGCATGAGCAAGAGGCCCTATAGCAAGAGATCCTGCAAAAAAATCTGGAACAAGAACGAGAGCAGGAGTTCCTACAACCACAATAGGAATTGGGAGAGCAATTAGTACCCCTATAGCCAAAATTCATGGGACAGCCCGAATCCTTGTAATTAGCATTAGTGCTAGAGAAAATACTAGTACTAATACATAACCCCCATAATTTTTTAATGCACATGGTATTCATGCATTTATAGAAAGAGATGCAAAGAAGAGAAGAGGAATGGAAGGAGGAAAAAAGTAGGTTGAAAAAGGAAATTCAAAAGAGGGATGAGGAGATTAAAGACAAGGATGTAAAAATTGCTACCTTAAAGAAGAAAGTGGATGATATGGCAGCTTTGGTACCATAAATATTAGAGTGAAGGACCCCTCCAAGGGTCTATGCTCTACATTTGAAGGAAAAATATCTTTGTTTTAGGCTGGCAAGGATTGTCTCAGGTTTGAACCCTTCTATTGACACTCCTGTTGAATTTTTCAATCCTTATCAGAATAGTTCCCCTGAAATGAAGAATTTGCTATGTGATTTTTATTTGCATAATTATGTTGTAACTCAAGACCATGATTGGAATCCATTGTTGTATGTTGGGGATGTCCAATTAAGGGTATTTATGTCTTGGGTGCAAAATGAGATTAGTTGGGGTCAACAATATGGGGCTTATAAGAAAATGGAATCAAACATCCCTCTGTCAATTAGGGATAAATCAAGGAATCTAGGGGACATTTTCATGGAATGGAAAAAAATTCTTTTCAAACCTAGCTATGGTAATACGATTATGCCTTGGATAGAAGAATTTTATAGTGAATATGAGGCAAAGGAAAAATAAAAAGAGGAAACTATGAAGAGATACCTCTCACAAAGATGGAATAGCCTAATTGATGATCTCAAGCAGGATGAGCCTCATTCCATCCTGAACTATGTTGTAGCTCTTAAAATAATTGATAGATATATTCACATTGGAAGGACGAAAGGGTGATTCTGGCTTCCCCTAACTTTTCAACCACCCATCCTAATGTGGCTTGTACTAAACTTTAGGTTCTACCACTATGATATTACTGTAGAGAGACAGAGATGGAGAAGATTTGACAGATCGAGAGGATTCTATTGGGACCCTAATTCACACACAATACACTCTAATGTGGGACAGTTATTAGTTGATAATTTTAGAGCATTGACCAAGCAAAAGAATAACTCTTCCCCTGTTGGAGGACCAACAAGATCTTAGGTTTGGGGGAGTGATGTGACAAGTTTATGGCCTAATTTTGCATAGAATTTATGATTTAGTTGTTGAAGTTATCATGGAATTTGATGTTAAGTGTTGATACTTTTATGATATGTCCTCAAACTATAGACATTGGGCCTAATCCTATTTCTACAGACCTTTAATGATAATGGCATGTTATATGGACTATCTATATTAATTTTGCATGTTGTTAATGGATGTTCTTTAAGGTGGTTATAGATGTGCAATTATTGTGCGTACTAACATTGCTATACAAATATAAGTTGAGCATGCTAAATTGAGAAAGACATCACCAACTGGATATGCACCATAATTTCCAGCAAGGGAATCATTCAAAGGTCAAGGGAGGTCAACGACAGGAGATTCCCCATGCAACCAAATATAACCACCTTATGGTGGAATTTAATGCTATTGAGAAAATGCGGGTGTTATTACTATGCTAAATTTGCATTTGGACCTGCATGTCTGATCAAAGTCCATGCACATGCAACCACCACCGCTCCACTTTCTCTATTTTCCCTAAATGGCATCCTCCCTATTTATGGAGTTGACTACCTTGTTTAGTTAATAGTATAAATAAGAATCAAATGCTACTTCTCTAAAAAGGTTGCACGGTCTGATATTGTACTTGCCTTCTTAACTTATGCTACTCTTTTGTACTAATTTTTCCTGATGAATAAAATAAAGTTGAGTTTGAGCATATGAGTTTTCATTAGTTTAGAGGATACTTATCCAAGGGAACCACTTGGTGAGTAATTCATCCTTTAGTTTAGTATTAGCTTTGTATTACTTTTTGTTCAGTAACTAGTTAAGAATCTGGAACTGACTGTTCTTGTAGCCACTAGAATTCTATTATGTGACTGTTCCTGCAACCAAAGCAGACAGAGTAGTGTCATGTTTGTTTGCTCTGATTTTACTTCCTGTTATACATTTTAGCTTGATGTAGTTGTTGTTTGATGATTGGAATTTATGTTATTCCTTCCTAAGCATTTTACTTTCAACATTGTGTATTTCATAGTTGTAGAATGAAAATGGCTAGTTTGGATTCCTAGTGCACATACTGTGCTAAACCATTTCAAGTTCACGTCACTAGGTTGAAAAGTTAAATGAACCTTCATGATGATTGAAATATCTATTCAGGTTACATGTCCAATCTCTAAATCATAGCTTTAGAGGCCTAGTTATTAAATCATTGTAGGAGTCCAACAAGAAGGAAAAGTATGATTTTCATGATCATTTATGATTTTATTCCTTTGTTCCCTAATTTCTTCCAAAATAGGATAGATAGGAGAAGGATCACAAAGAGGGTTGTTATAGACCTTAAAGGTTTGATCATCTAATGAAAAAATATCCTCATCATTTACAATCGCATCCACAACCTCTAAATCATTATCATAAGGAAAGGGGGAATGGCAATTATGTTGGATCTCAGTTGTGATCATATGGTTTGTCCTTTATGACAAAATACTTTTCAGTTGATTCTACTTGTTGACTATTTCAGATTGGTTTCTCATGCTTTATCTTGGTACAACTTTGTCTATATGGCTTACATGTCTTGGCCTTTAGTGGATAGTTTACATTCAAAATTTTAATTTCTTATGGTACTGATCAGTTTGAGCTTCGTGTAGTCATAGGTTATCTTATTTTTACATTGTTTCAGTGACAAGAAAGAACATATCGGCATGAGAATGCTTGGGTCTCCCCAATCCATTTCTCTAATAAACGTCTATGTTGCCTATTAGTAAGACGTTTCTGATGACAACAATTTTATTTTACATACAAGTAGCTTTTGGCATGACATTGATTGTGGTCTTGGTGAAAAAATAATAGTCTATCGGCATGAGTATCTTTCACCACTGAGAGGTCTTACCGAATGAGTCAGGTCTCACAGACTATTACATGAGGTGGTTCATTAGCATAAGAAATCCCTATCGGCATGTTGTTTCATTGAGCGCTTTGTGTCTTGCTAACTGACACAAGAAAGAACATATCGGCAAGAGTTACGGCATCAATATGATGTCTTAGCAAACCCGTCAAGTCTTAGTGACTAAGTATTATGAGGGGATTTTGGTGAGAGGATGGTATTGTCTTAGCAATAGAGGATATATCAGCATGAGTTTAAGGCTTCGGTATGTGGTCACAACAAAATTGCTTTGTCTCACCAATCAGAGGTTGAATGGGAACATATCAGCAAGAGTTTAAGGCTTTGGTGAAGGGTCATAGCGAAAAGGGTTATGTCTCACTGACTAATGCATGTGAAAGTCTATCGGAAAGAGCTAGGCAGTATCGGAATAGGTCTTGGCAAAGTGGTTTTGTCTTATCGATAGGGGCTCTTCATCAATAGATTCTTGGGGAGTGTCTTACCGAACATCACATCTGGGGTTTCTCTTCGGCCACACTTGGCGTATTCAGTCTAGTATCTCAGCGAATTCAAGTGTATCTCACCGATCATATGCATATGGAGTCTTATCGGTAAAACTAATGGCTATCGATATAATGTCTTGGCGAGACCTTGTTGTCTTACCGATAAAAAACAAATGGGTACTTTTTGGTGAGAGATTTCATTCGATGTAATATCTTGGTGAGGTATTCTTTTCTTGCTGACTGACAATGTAAAGGTGTGCATCTCAATAAGAGTTGGGGTTTTCGACGTGAGGTCTCGGCGAGTGACCTTCGGTCTCGCCGATGGAGCACAATGAGGGATTTTGTCGCTATTGGATTTGACTTGTCTCAATAACACACAAGTGGATGAAGACTTTTAGAAAGACATAGTGTGCTCTACAAGAGGTCTCCCCGACTTTGATGTGTCACCGATGGAATTCTAAAGGACTTTATCAATGTGAGATTTGTTCTCTCTTGGTGATCTGAGGTGAATTCAGGGTGTTTTGGTATGACACAATATATTCTATGAGAGGTCTCCCCGATGACGGTATGCTATAGTGACTCTCATAAGGTAGAAGGATGCATGGGTGAGAGAATCATAATGTCATAGTGACACACAAGGGATAAAGTCTTTCGATGAAACTTAATGTAATCTACATAACATCTCCCTGACAGCAGGATGTCACAGTGACTCAGAATGACTTTTGGTAAAACAAAGACCTATCTACAAGATGTCTCTCCAATATCAAAAGGCTATAGCAGTAGTGAATGGAACAAAAGGGCATCGCGATGATCTTGTGTCTCGGCAACTGAAACAAATATAATAGAAATGTGATCTTGGGGAAACATAAAATATTTTTGATATGGTTTCTCCTCGATGGTAGAAGGTCATGGCAATGCACAGGGACCAAAGGAATAATCACACGTTATAATTTCCTTCAGCATACTTGTCTGGATGTATCAGCGAACGTTTAACAAACTCTGTCTCTGTGGCCGATATGTGTTTTTCTAAAGTATAGTTGCATGGTGACATCTTTTGTTGGCATCAAATCTCTCGAAAAATATTCTCTTAGATTTCAAAGGATATGATTTTCTGTTAGTGGGCTGTCATGACTTCATTAAAATATTTCAGTTACAATTTGAAATCTCCTGATTTAGCACAAAAATTAAAGCTCTCTCGATAGGTGTTCTCTAATTTTTACCATCATCATTATTCAGCTTCAGATTCTAAAAATAGAAAAAGAGTTTCAAAATCTTGTGAAAAACACTTGTTGAAGATTTCTTGATAACTGACATACTTGAAATATATATAAAAACATGTGTTTAAAATAGTGAGGGTGATGCTAACCAGTAATTCTGAGAGATAGTTATTTTGGCCGTATCAAGAGATGTATTGGAAAACTCTGTAATACAAGAGTTAGATTCCTAGGGTATTAGAAGCAGAGTGTTATGAACTTAACTGAAAATAGAGAGATCATCTGATATATTGTTATTGTTCTGAAAAATAATTTGAGGGGTTGGTGCTCCTTGAGATTGGTGTCTCTAAATGAGGGGTTGATGCTCCTTGAGTTGGTGCTCAGAAATTAGCCTATAAGGTATTGTTAAAAGTGGTTTTTGAAGATTAAGCCAGTAAGGTAGTTTAGGAGTGGTTTTTCTACCCTAGGAGGGTTTTCCACTTAGAAAATCTTTTGTCTCTTTGTTCTTCTATGTGCTCACTGCTTTTCTGTGTTATTGTTGTTTTAGTTCACTATTGGTATTTTTACTATTCTCAATTCTATTTATGAATTATTACATTCAACTCATGAACGCATTAATTAGAGTAATATTGAGATCAAATTTGAGCTATGTTTTGGCAAATGCAAGATATCTCACTCAAATCATATTTTCATAAGTTGTCTAATAGACTGAGTTGATGTTGTCATATCTTTGTGCTTTCAAAAGTGATTACTCTACTCTATTGTTGAAAGAAAAGGAAATCAGAATTAAAAATCTTGTTAGAAGTTGAAAAAGTTTAGACATTGATTCCCCCCCCTCTTAGTGTCTATCCATAACTCCAACAAATTCTGTAAGGTGATGTTTAGAAATGTGTCTATGATGTCATTCTATTGTGCTATAATATCTTCCAATGTAGGAGAGTTTATAGAAAAGGAGCTTTCACCAATGTCATGATTCTCAATGAGTGCATCTTCTAATACCAAAATACCTTCATCACATGTAGGATAGGTATCAGGAGAAGAGGAACTATGATCATTGGGATTGTCTATATTTTCATCTTCTTCTACCACATATCATTCCCAAAAAAAGGAGAGATAAGAGGGGGTGTTACAAGTTTAAGAAAATTTTCAACATTTGCACTCTCTTGCACTAAGAGAATCTCATAAGTAGGAAATGTATTGAATGAATGACTAACATGCTTATTGACTAGCTTTTTCTTTGCAAACTTGGAAAAGATTGAAACTAACATTTTTGAACAATAATCTATTCAAACTTAAAATACAATGTAGAGGCCAAAAATGAAATGTGTAGATGCAATTTTTTAGATTTCAAGCAAGGAAATTTACTAATTACACTATGACAAATTTTGAAAATGAAATGTTGTAAATGAAAATTTGGAATTGAGCAATGCATGAAATGAACCACTTTAAGCTAGATTTAGTAAAATGCATGAAATAGAAAGTCAACCCATTGAAACAGATAACCAATGGAAGCAAACATAAGTACAAAAACAAGATTTTTAATGTTGTAAAATGCAATTTTAGATGTGCATTGGAGCTAGTTTTCCCAATGGGGCGTATGAGTCCTAGTGAGAGATTTTTTCACAATTTTCAGAGAATTTTAAGTGATTTTTATGATTTTTGGTTTGTATGATATATAAACTAAATGAAAATGTAGATTTCAATTCATTTTAAATGATTTTAGATGTAAAAATGCAAATTATATTCAATTTCTGTAATGCAAAAATTAGAAACCCTAGAATTCCAATTAACAAATGCAAAGTCAATGCAAGCTATATCTAGGATGATGATGCACTCGAAATTTGAAAATAAAATGTTCTAATTGTAGGTTCACTAAAATGAAGCAATGAAAAATGGGGTAGGATGTTTTTGTATGGTTTAGAACATAGAGCACACCCACTTTCCAATTATTTCATTCAATGATAACCCTAGATATCTCAATCCAATGAAGATACATGAAAGAGACCTAACAATAGGGTACCATAAGGCATGTTTAGAGACTAATTGAGGCTAAATGAGGGGTTCACCACCAAACTAGGACTTGGAAAAATGCATGAAATGGAAGATCTACTGATTGACCTCAATGATGCATAAAACTTGAATGTATGACCTAGAAATGCATGCAAAACATGGCAGAAAGGCAAGAAATCAAAATGGTGCACCTAGGAAGTTGTCAAGGCTTGGAAAGAATTCTAAACTACTAAAAAACCCTAATTTTGAACACACTGGGACTCATATGCTAGCCTGGGTGTATCATTCCTAGATCAAGGTTTCTGGTCCAAAACAAGTTTCTAAAAAAAGGGTATCCAAAATTGTAAAAATTTGAAAAAAATTAACTAAAATGGGACTAATACGCTAGGCCTAGCATATGAGTCTAGTTAGGGTTTTCTAGAACTTCAAGGTTTGAATCTATTCTTTAATGTCTGCTCTTTTTGTTCCACTTTGTTTCCGGATTTGAAACCTTGATTTTGGGGCTATAGGTGACTTTTTAGTGAAGATTGTTACCTTTTAGATGAGAGGACAATTCAAACAACTTTCTCTAAGCTTGTAACCTAATCTTCAAATTTCTTTCATGATCAAAGACACCTAGATCTACTATCACACATGTAAAAAATAGAAAAACATGTTGATTGTTAGGTATTGGGGTTTTTCCTTGGTCAAACCCTGTTTAGGTAATTAAATTAGAATGAAGTAATAAGATAATAAAGCATGAAATATGAAACAAAGCAATTAGAAAATTTCCATGATGAAGGATATTGAATTGATGCAACAATGAATGAAGAATATTTCTCTTGAATGTCTTGATGATTTTCTTGAAGATTCTTCCTTGTGAAGACTAAAAATGCTAAACCCTAGCATGCTTGACTTGAGATGAATAATGAATGATGAATGCATGATGGATGAAAAATGAATGATAATAATAAATTAGGGTTATAGGTCTCCTTTTATAGAGAAGAGTTAAGAATAAGGATCATGATCAAGGGCCAGGATTAAATTAGGGTGAGAAATCCATAAGGTGGCTAGATGGGGAAAATTCATGCCTCATAATGGGCTTCCCGCTCAACCATATCAAAGTTATACCTCCTAACAACTTTAATAAGGCTTCACAAAGGAAAATTATTTTAAAGTTGTATGAGGTAAGCAAAACTTTGTATGCCTGACACTCATAGACAAACAAGATGGTACCACAGGCATGCAAGTGGTATTATGCAAGGTGGCCATATAACAATTGTTGTAAATGTGAAAATTGTGTAAGGTGTGCTCAAAGGGAATTTTCTTAGTTCATGCAAGGTTTGATCTTAGGAGACATTGTGCTTAATGTCTCCAATATAGGATGTGTCAAAATAAGTATCATGCTCTTGGAGGGAATCAAGCCCAATGATACCACCAAAAAGAGGACACATTGCAAGAAGAAAGAAATAACATAATGAAATGTGAGTGTCGATATATGCCCCCACTTTAAAGCAATTGTGAACACCATTACTGTGAGAAATTTCTTTAAAGTAGAAGAAGGAGATCATGAGAACTTACTCTGAAATACCTATGCTAAGTCATATGTTTCCAATAAGCTACATCATGAAAAAGGTAGTATGTCACATGCGATCCAACTTAAGGAATATCATCCACATCCCAAGCTTGCTCTTATATGTTCATGAAAGGTTAATGATGAGTCAAAAGAGGCAACAATAGGTGACAGATGAGGACAAGGCTGCCTAACCCATTTCCCCACCTAGTGTAGGACAAAGGTGAGCTGAAATGACGCATGCTAGAGTGAAAATCAGTATCAATTAGAGGGATTAGGTGCCCCCACATAAGGAAGAACACCAAATTCCTTAAAATGTTGGATTTTACAACTCAAAGCCTTACATTCATTAGTAGAATGACCATGGAATCTATGAGAGGCACAAAATGAAGTTTTGTAATATAATTTCTTATGAGTTCATGGAGGAAGGGTGATCAAGTGATCTTGGAGAATTCTTGACAAGATACCCTCTTGATCAATGGTAGAAGATGTTCCTATAGTTTGTGACAAAGATACATCTTACTTAGTACTAGTTGTCATACCTATGTAAGAATCTTTAGATTGTGAGATTTTGTTCCCGCATTTGCAAGAGGCTATAAAATCTAACAAATTCAAATCATTAGTGGTTTTTGAGATGACATTGAAATTAAATGAATATTTGTTGATGTTAAGTGAAGGGTTGGCGATTTCAATCAAAGGACAAAAACCAAGAACATAAGTTGTTTATTTTATGATAAGATCTATAGGGGTGTAGATACCTTGTTCATTAGCACCCAATCCTTTTCCACTATATCCAAATTGTTTCATAAGCTCATAATGTCATCCATAAAGATTTTTCATTACTTTTGAATCAGGTGGTTATTCATTATTAAGTTGGTCAAATTTTGTTGTGTAATTTGTTGTGTTATGTTCTACAGTGGTTGAGGTGGATGCTTTCGAAGGATCATCCATGAGTGGTGGTGTGAATTCTAAGGAACTCCAATCAGCGTCCAATAGCTTTGTGTGCTATTCTTTGTTTTGTTGTTGTAGGGGTTCCACATGTGTAGTTGATGTTCATGTGTGCAATGGATTTTCTTTATGTTTTTGAAGCTATTACACACTATAAGGCTCAAGATCAGTGTCAAGGGTGTATACTTTGTTGTTGTGAATGCATTTCATTTTTCAATGAAGAGTTGAAGGCACACCAATCATTGCATGAATCCATGGTCTACCGAAGATAAGATTACATGAAAGTTCATGAGGCATAACATGGATTGGTCTATTCAATGTGGCCACTCCAACTTGAAGAGGTATAATGATCACCCCAAGTGGTTTTTTTTGATATTGTCAAATCCTTTAATAGATAAAGAATTAGGTTGAATGTTTGATTGATCAATGCCAAGCCTATTTAGAAGGCTCGTGCACTACATGCATTAAAGGCAGAACCAATATCTACAAGAGTTCTCTTTATCCTTGTGGTAGTGTATTGAGCTATGATCATGAATGCATCATTTTTCTTTTACACGTCCAATGAGGGGAGTTCACTTTGGTGGAAAACAATTTCAGCATTATGTCCTTGGATTATGGTTGCTATGTCAATTGGTTGCACATTAGAAAGGATAGGAACTTGTTATAAGGTCATTTGAAGCATAGTGTGATAGGTAGGTGGAAGTCTAAAGAAGGTCCCAAAGGGATATCTTTGTAGGAGTGCTCTTAAGTTTCTTAATAAGATCATACTCCCATAATCAAGGAACACTAGGCAGTATAGAATTGGGAAAAGGTAAGGAGGTTGGGGTTAGTTAATTGGGTTGCAAATTGTTTTTAGTATTATATGTATGAGCAACAGTATTATGACATAGTTGTTGCAACACATGATTTTGAGGTGGGTAAAGGGTAAACTCGGGTGTAGGTGGTGGAGGTTTATGTGAAAATGGGTAAAGGATGAGTTCAGGTTGGTGAGGATTTTGTTATTTGTGTGAAGGGGGATAAAGGTTGAGTTGAGGTTGAATAATATTAACATCCCTTGGTGAATGAGAGTCCAACATAGGCTCTTAATATTTTGTTAAGGGCATAATATCATTATTTTCAATGTTAGATTTGTCTTGTATCATGATATCATCCCTAGAAGGAGAGTTCTTAGGAGAACAACAAACCACATCTTCTTGACAAGTAAGGCTTGGTTCTTCCAAAATAACTTCATAAAAAATAAGGGAGTTATTAATGGTTGAATTTTTTTGATTATTGATAGCATGGAGATTAGAAGAAGACTCTATTTATTTTCATACTTCTCTAAGGTCTCATTCACTTGTTCCATATTATCTACCCTAATAGGAGAGCTTGTAATATGTTCACCAATAGCTTCATCACAAGTAGCAGAGGCATCAAGAGAAGGACCACTATGATTTTCAAATAGATATAGGTCCCAAATGATAGGAGCATTAGGGAAGGGAGGGTCAATATTTTCATGACTCTTAATAGGTATATCTTCTAACACCAACCTATCCTCATGGCATCAAGGAGGTATATTAGGAGAAGGACAATGCTGATGGTAATGGTTATGGAGACTAGTTAAGGTTATATTTATAAATTTTTCTATGATCTCACATTCTTGTTGTCTAACATCTTGCAAAGGGGAATGAGGAGATGGACAATCAAGATCCTCAATGCTTGTATCTTTATTCACCAAGATACCTTCATCACTAATAGGAGAGGTATTAGGAGAAGAACAAGTGTGATTGTTATGATTGTCTACACTACTATTCTAACCAATGGGAAATGCAAGATTAAGGATTGTACCAAAGGTTTGTTCATGTTTCTTAAAGACCTCATTGTTGTAATCAAAATTGAACTCATAAGAGGGAATGTTATATTTATGTAATCCATTTTTAACCAAATCAAAGCCACGTCTTTTGAAAGAAAACATGCTATGATGAAAAAGAAAAGTAAGTGAAATGCAATTTTTAGATGTAAAACAAGAAATTTGTTGATTATAGTATTCAATAACCTAAAAGATGAAATGTTGAAAATGCAAATGTGAATTTAAACAATGCATGAAATGAGCTGATTAAGCTAGATCTAATGAAATGTATGTTACAAAAACTCAACGAACTGATATAGGTAGGTAATGGAAGCAAACAAAAGTGTAGAAATAGGGTTTTTAGCTCTATAAAAGGTAGTTTAAGGGGTGAAAAGGGACTAATTCGCCCAAGGTGGTGAATGAGTCTTAGTAGGGATTTTTTTAGAACTTTCAAAAAAATTTGAGTGATTTTGATGTTTTATGTGCTCTATGATATAGACCTAAGATGTAATTGTAAAATTTAAAAACAAATTAATGATCTAAGATGCAAAAAAAGTAACTTATATGCTCTTTTTGTTAATGCAAAATTAACTAATGAAAACCCTAATGCAAAGTCAATGCAATATAGATCTAGGATGATGAAGGAATCCAAATCAGAAAACAAAATTATTCTAATGGAAGGTTCACCAAAATGTAAACAAATATTTTGGCACCCTAGGTCTTTATTGTCCTTCTAGGGTTTTTCACCTAAAAGGATAAAGAATGGGCCAAAATGCAATGTAAACATTCAAAGATTAATGTGATATGGATTCAATATGCCTATATGAGATTATTTAAATGCAAAGGATTGATAAAATGGATTGATTGTGCATAGAAAACTAAGAAATGTACAAGGTGCTTGAAAACATAGTGTTGTATGTAAAAAGACCTAGAAAGATGAATAGAAATGTAAGTAAAACAAAATAAAAAGCTATAAAACTGAATTTTTGCACTTGTAAACTTGTTGAGGATTGGAAACGACATTGAAATTCTAAAAATATTGATTTTTAGGCTTGGTGGGACTCATTCACCATTTTGGAAAAATCAGTCCCAGTTCTAGAAAACTACACTAGGGCCTATTTTAGCCAAATTGGTGTCCAAATCTACAAAAATCTATAGAAAATATGTTTAGTGGGACTCATTCGCCACTATGGGAAAATTATTCCATTTAGACTTTTCTAAAAACTCAAAAATGGAATCTAGAGCTTCCGGTCTCCTCAATTTGCACCTCTAAGTGTCTAGATCTGAAACCCTATTTTTTAGTATTGTTGGTGACTTATTGTTTTTATTTTGGCCTTGTAAAAGTGGAGATGACTTCAACAAGTTTGTAACCTAATCTTCAATCATGTCCAAGCCATCTAAGCACCTAAATCTATAATCACACAATGGAAGAGAGAAAAAAATGTTGATTATTAGGTATTGGGGGTTTTCCTTGGTCAAACCCCGTTTAGGTAATTAAACAAAAAATGAGGTAATAAGATAATAAAGCATGAAATATGAAAAAATATTTTAGAAACTTGACATGATGAAGGATATTGAATTGATGCAACAATGAACGAAGAATCTTGGTCTTGAATGCCTTGATGATGTTCTTGAAGATGCTTCCTTGTGAAGAATCAAAATGCTAAACCCTAGCTTGCTTGAATTGAGATGAATAATGAATGATGAATCCATGATGAATGAAAAATGAATGATAATAATGAATTAGGGTTAAAGGTCACCTTTTATAGAGAAGAGTTAAGAATAAGGATCAAGATCAAGGGCCAAGATTAAATTAGAAAATAATTTAATCAAGGGTGGAGGTTAATTAAGAGAAGGAAGTGATGGATAGATAAAGGCTTGAGGTGGAAGATAAGATTGGCATAGAAAAAGAGGTGATAGGAGAAATTAAATAATAAAGATTACTTAATTTAGGTGGCCAACATAGGAGAAATAAACAAAATATTAATTTTATTTATTTCAAAAGAGAGGTGAGAACAAATTATATAATTAAAAATAATTATTTAATTAGGGAAATAAAGGAATGATAAATAATTAAATAAATATAACATTTATTTCATTATAGAGAGAAAAGACCAATGAACAATTAAATAATTGAAATAAAATCTATTTAATTATACAAGAGGGAAAAGCTAACTTTTGAATTAAAATAATAAAAGTCAAGAAAAGTGTGAAAGTCATTTACAATTCTTTACAAAACCTTTACAAGACATGTATTTTATTCAATTAAGGGTCCAAGAATTAATGACGATGTGTAAAACACCTCACAACACTAAATGAAGGCCTCATTAAGTCCAATTTATCATTAATTAATCCCAAATCAAGCAAGAAAAAAAGGATAATTTTTTCATGTCCATAGTGTGCATATTAGAACATGAGATACAAAAATAAAAAAGAACACACACAAAATATCACATAACACAAGATATAAATGAAAAACTCAAGATGGGAAAAACCATGATGAGAAATGCTGCTAGGAGCTAGTCTCCTAATCTAGCCTCATAATCAAAAGCTTTGTTACAAATTTTAAGGGCACCAACCCTAAGGAGACACTAATCCCCTAATGTAGGAGCACCTACCCCAAGGAAGCACCAACTCCCTACCTTGAGCACCAACCCAAATATTTGATGGAACCTACCAATCAAATTTAAAATGCAAGTACTACAATCTATTCCTAAGAAATCAATTCAATGTTGCAACTTGATTTCAAACTTCTCAACAGTCTGTTGTAGCCTCTACAACACACATACTCTACTCTGTGCTAACACTACTTTGTTTTTCACCTTATTTTGTTAATGCATTCTCTGTCCACCTTAAGGGACCCTTTTTTTACATCCACATAACTCTATTCTCACACATAGCCAATGTTTTGATCTTCTATTCTTTATCTCTTACACTGGAATACTATGACTACCTCAAGATCCTCTCACACATATAAATATTTTTCTCATTTTTTTGTGATATCTTATTCAACATCTTTACTTAATATTGAGCCACACACATGCTCAATTCTGTATACAAGTTCAGTGAATTTTCTAATTATAGCAACTTGCAAAACACTAGAATTGTAATATGCATTAAATTCATTCCTCTATTTATTCAATCTAATTTTGATCTCAATATCTATCACTGTCTATGCCATTTTTATCCCAATCAAATCTACATTCATGTTGGTCACTAGTGTAGTTGGACCAATTAATTTTGAGCATAGAGTCAGTTTTAGGTTAAAACCATTATTCACACTATCATAGCCATTAACCATCTCCATTTTGAATTTAGTCGTTGATCCCAATTCCTTGCACCACGATCCTACGATCTATGTTTTATCACTTATGTTCAAATTTTGACCTTTAGATAAACGGTTCCACAAATCTCTTCCATTGATTTCCTTCATCTGCTACTTGTCCTCCATAAGATCCACCATAGCTTGTGGCACAAACTCATCGCACCACAAGCTCAAGAAATGGGCCCACTAAATCATAGTGGGCTAGTGGGCTAGCACCAACTATCACCCTTGTCAGCACCATTCAACTCACAATAGTGATGTGAGTTGACACATTGTCCAAAATTTTTGCACCACCTATCAACATACCATCTCCTTCTTATATTGTTTCACATTTTAAATAGTTTCATCATTTTTACCATTTGATCAACATTGTTTAATATCCACCATTTCCTGCTATCCTATGAGGTTGCACAGGGACCCACCACAAATGTAGTGGGGTGGTGGGGTAGTGGCTAGATCTCCAACATTTAATCACTACCATCGATTACAACGAAGAAAAATATTATGTGCTAGCCTTAGGAAGTGTTAAGGTTCAAAAATATTATCTAGGTCAGTAAACGCTAGGAAGGAGGGCTAGTTCCCTAAATAACTCAAACGGCTTAAGTAGTCATTTAAGCAATCTACAATGGTCGATTGGAAGTTAGCAATGAAATAGAAATCCTATTCACAGTGCCATGACTACAACCCTAGGGTTTATCTACCAAACCCTAATTCTATCTGAGGGAAAACATAAAATAATTATGGATCCATCAAACACCAACCAGATTTGCAAAACACATTTCTAAGAAGCTCTCAAAAACCCCATATCAAATATGCAAGTAGATTTTTCCTTTTCCAATTAGAAGAAGCCCTTGCAAAATTGTGACAACATACGTAACATCTTTGCACCTTTTTCAAAATGTTACAATCATTGCAACATCTTTCTCATCTTTCCTTGTGTTTCATCAATTCTTCCAACACCCATTCTCTTGAATCTTCCTTCCAGGACGTCACCCAAATATACCTTTTTGAGATCAATGACAACAATATACCGAGATCTCCCCAAATTTTGAAGTTGGGATATTCTTTAGGGGATGTTTTAGATGTGGAGGCTTCATTTGATTGAAGACATCCTTGTGATCTGGGAGATTGTGGTAACTCTCCTACCACAAAATCATTTTTGGGAATCGTATAGTTTCCGCAACCATTGTCCTGGATGATTAATTTGATATCAGAGATGGTGGGGATGGCAGGAGTGGCAGGTGTCTCTGTCATAGAAGTGGAAGTGAGAGTGGCTACATCAATGTACGGTGTTGATGGGCCTTCATCATTTTTAGGCACTTGAGGGATTTTGTAGTATTTTTCCTCAAGGTTCTTGTAGTAGGAGAATGGTTTAGGATCTCCATGGATGGTGACCTCTTGTCCTTCATATGTGAATTTGACATATTGATGGAAAGTTGATGCTACTACTTGCATTGCATGGATCCATGGATGTCCTAGGAGAATGTTATAAGGCAAGTTGAGGTCCAGGACCCGACAGGTAGTTTCCATGATAGTTGGCCCCAATTGAATAGGGATTTGGATTGTGCCTTGGGACACTCTTTCTTGATTATCATATGCTTTGATTGTAATACCTTTGCCTTTGTTGATGGAATCCTCTGAGATTTTTAGGTTCTTAATGAGCTTGAGGGAACAAATATTCAAGCCTGCACCTTCATCCACCAAGACTCACTTGACTTTATTTTTATGCACCAGGACCTCTAAATGGATTGCACGATTGTGAGATGGTTGAGTGGGAAAGTCTTGATTGGAGAATGTAAGGAGGTTTGGAGTGATGATGTTTATGACCATAGCTTGGAATTGTTCCACATCAAGATCTGCAAGGATAGTGGATGAAGCCAGTGCTTCCTCAAGGATTTTCTTGTGGGTGGATGATATTTTTAATAACTCCATGATGAAGATTTGTGCTGGGGTTCTTTTTAGCTAATCAAGGACATTGTAAGCATTGGGAACAGATCTATGGTTGGGTGTGGGTGCTCTATTTGGCTAAGATGACCCTACAATGGTAACTTTACCACCTCTTCTGGTGACTCCACAATTGGCATGGGCTCCTTTGATGTTGATGGTAGTGTAGTAGTCATCCAGGGATGCAATGACATGGTCATACACATGATTCATGTTCTTGAAGGTGCCTTTCCCCTTATTAGTGTTATTCTTCCCTTTATTGTTATGGCTAGGCATAAGATTTGTGCATATTTTGAGATTCTAATTTCCTATTGGTTGTTCCACATTTATGACTCTTTGATCAATGAGGTCTTGGACTAGGTTCATTAACCTCATGCAATTATTAGTGGTGTGCCCTTTGATTTTGTGGATTAAGTCACAACGCTTATTTTCATTGTACCAAGGAGGTTTCACATCTGGCTCCTGGTAATTCTCATAGGTGGGAGCCTTGATGGGGTTTTCATTTATTAGTTTCTTCATGATGACTTTGAGTGGTTCCCCAAGGTCAGTGTACTTTCACTTGGTGGAATTATTGTTTCGTTGGGATGGTCCCCTTTGATCAATGGCATTATTGATTGCTTGATTGTTTGGATGCTATGTTGTTCTATTCGCTTGATGTTTTTTTTATGATGGTTTTAGATTTGTTTTTGTGGTGCAGGTGTGTTTTTCCAAGAAGCACTGATGAAAATTTTTGCATCGATGACACCATCATGTGTAACATTTTGTTTCTTGCCCATGTGTGAGGTATGTCATTATAGCTTGTAGATGGGCCATTGTTTTGTTGTTCAGGATATGAAGTTGATCGTTTCTAGGTTGTGTCATAAGGGCTCGTTTGATGCTAAGCACCTTGGAAATCAACTAGTCATATGTGGTGATCCCTTGGACATTAAGATGGAATTCCAAGAGGCTGTCAAGGTTGGATATGATAGTACACATTTGTTGTTCCTCGGGCATGACCCATTTGCTCTGATTGGCCTTGGATCACCATCATTGTAGGAATGAAGCAAATGATTCATTCTTACCTTGTCTTAGAGCCGATAGTTCCTCTAGACTGGCATCCATGGCGATATTACATGTGTAGTTTTTGATGAATGCGTCTATGATTTCTTGGAATGTCTTAATTCTTGTAGGTAGGCGAGAGAATCATTCCATAGCATGGCCAGCCAAACTCCTAGTAAATAGCCACATTAGATAGGTATCATCATACGCAATTTCCATGCAATGAAATTTGAATTCCCTAATGTGATCTTAAGGGTTTCCTATCCCACGGTATTTGTAAAATTTGGGGATCTCAAATCCCTTTGGGAATGGTTTCATCACAAGGATCTCGTCGAACGGATAAGGACACAAGTTGCTGGGTGTTTTCGTGGTTTTCCCTAATTGAAGGTCAACCACTTGTTAGGAGAGCAAACTGATTTGTGTTGTCACATCATTTTGAAAATTAGGCGGTAGGATGAAAGTGTTCTGAGGTGGTTTGATTTTCGGTGGGATGGGTGGATTTGTTGGTATGTTAATGGATGATGTTTGCATGTGTTGCTACACCAAATATGCCTACAATTACTATTGTACCAACAATGCTTGTTGTTGGTCTTGTTGTTGCTATGCTATTAAGGCCTATTATTGAGCTTGCTGTTGCTTTTAAGCAAACAACACTTGTTTTTGAGCTGCTAATTGGGCTACTTATTGCTATTCTTGATATTTTTTCAGCACTTGTTGATATTCTTGATGTTGGGTTGCTTGTTGTTGTGCAAGATACTATGCTAGTGCTTGTGATTGTTGTGCTTGATATTGGGCTTGTGCTTGAGTGTGCATTTGAGCTTGAGCTTGTGCAGCTTGAGCTTGTGCTTGTGCACGTGCAACTTGTTGGGAAACTTGTACAATTTGTGCAGCTTGTACTATTTGTGTGGCTTGTGCAGCTTGTGCTGCTTGAGTAGCTTCTTGTTGTTGTTGTTGCAATAAGGATTGGGCTTGTGTAGCCAATTTTTCTTGTTGTGTGACTTAGGTAGCTTGAGTAGCTTGTGTGGCTTGAAAGTCTTGCTAAGTAGCTAGTTGCACTAGTTATTGTTTTTGTACTTGCAGGAGTGCCTTTTGATAAGTATCTTGCTAAGCTGCTTGCAATGTAATACTGTATTGGCTTGATGTGTTTGAGTTTGGTGGTGGTGGTGGATTTGGAATGGTGCTTATTGTGGTGATGAGAGGCACCGTCATGTTGATGATCAGGGTTTGAGTAGTAGATGGTGCAATTGATGTGGTTGGTCCTTGAGAGACCATGTTTTGAGATGTTATGGGGGTGGTTGATGATGTGATGGTGGTGGTTTGTGTTATTAGGATGGTTGTCATCTGTTGTTGCGATGTTGATGAAAAGATGGAAGTATTTGGAATGACATTCTGATTGATGCTAGGTGGGTTGATTTAATTTTGTTGATTGATGCTTGGGAAAGGGGGAATTCCTAAACCAAGAGATTATGTGGATATTGATTGAAATGGTGGAAGTGGTGGAAATGTGAGTGGTGTAATCTCCTAAGGAAACGGTGTGGTGTCAAAAATTCCCCTAGTCCAAATATGTCACCCTCTCCTTGTGAGGTTATGGGGAGAGAGGTTTGTGGTGTTGCATGAAATGATGATGATGATGGGTCATTTGGATCATGAAAGGTGAGAGGGACATATGAATGTGATGGATTTTTGGGTATGGTTTGTCCCAAGATGGTGTTTGCATCCAAATCCTAATTGTTTATGAGGGGGTGTGTTTGCAATGCATTGAGAAATGCACTTCCCTTGTTAACAATGGGTTGAGTTGGAGCAATGGATGATGTGATTTGCAAGATGTTTTGAGTGATTCTTTGAAATGAGGGGGTAGATGAAATGGGGATGGTAGATGAGATTGGAGGCATGACCCCAAAAGATGGTTCCACAATAGTGCTCACATCGAAATCGGAGGGGAGTTTAGCCCCTTGCTTTGCTAATTCAAGCATAAATAGTGAGGGATTGATTCTCATCATGATGTTGATAATATTATGATTCTCTGAATTTTAAATTATTTCAGTGATTTCCTCATGTGACGTTCCAAAGGGATTACTGGTAAGATCCTCCACTTAGAAACCTTCCTCTTGATGGTCTTTTGAAAATGGAGGAAGGTTAATTGTGAGACGGCCAGACCCAACAGGATTCATTTCAGGAGTGGTCTGACTCAAGTCACTCAAGGTAGATGTTTCTTTGTTGGCTTCCATGTTCCTCTTGTGTTGAGATCTAGTTTGTACCATAAAATAAGGATCAATTGTCAAGAATGTGGAAGGTGAATTCTCTAATTCTTTGGATTGATCTAACTTTTAGGTACAAAAGAGAAAATTTTAGAATGATTTAAGGATCAAACGATGATAATGATATGGATGTAAGATGGATGTTTTATGGATGATTGGAACTCTTGAGAAAATATTGTTCATATTTTAAAATTTAGGACTTGATTTGGGATGTTTACTTTGAGATTGATTTTGATTTTGGATTTTGATTTTGATGGTGAAATCATAAACTCTAAGAGGTTAGATGTCCTAGAATAGATTTTTTTCAAAATATGTTAATTTATCTAGGTGTGAGAAGAAGGATTCATCTAAACACTCATATCCAAACAAGATGATTTTGATTAGTTTGATAATGAACTCCTAAATCCCAAGATGTTGGATGTTATCAAGGGATGAATTTGTTCACAAGGTTTGATAATTTGATCAAATATGTGGAGACGGATACATCTAAACATATTCAATCAAACAAGATGATTTTGGATTGGTTTCAAATGATTTTCCCAAAGTTTAACATGAGGTATTTTTCCAAGACTTTCAAAGAGTTGATGATGAGATGATTTTGGTTTTGATGTTCAAAGATGCATGAAGGTTTGATTTTTGTCCTATGTTTACCTAAAAAGACACTTACTAGACCTTAGTTTTGAAGAACAAGCTTTTCTCTAAAAAAGATGTTCAAACTCCCTAAAAAGATTTGGGTTTTGTCAGTAATATAATGAGTACAAACTAGGATTGTTTCTTGAAGCTTTTCTGTAAAAGTTAAAAGCAATCTTTGTCTGAATTAGTATAGCATTGAGAGGTGCTTTTGGTGATCTTTTAGACTAAGATATTTTTACCTAAATGGTTTCTTGATCTGTATCTTGCATGAAATCATTGGAGACACATGTGTGGGTTCAATTGTTTTTAGTCTTTGCTTAATGTATTTGTTTTATCACAGACACTTCTTGATTTATTTTTCAAACAAGATGTCCATTGTCTCAACTTCTTCTCATTTCACAAGGTATATCATGAGAAACTTTGATGAAATTAAGTAAAGGGTTACCCATTGTTAACTTTAGTGAACAAATTGAGATATAATCCAAGTGTTTAGAAACCTCTAATGATAAAATCCCAAGGGCAAGCAATAACATATGAATTTGGTCAATTGCATTTGCTTCCTAAAGGGTTTGAAGTTTTGATGACAATGTTAAATGTTTGTTTCCAAATGTTTTCAAACAAGCAAAGTGTTTTGTAACCAAGAACAAGCACAATCCTATGGATATGAAAGACTATATTTGTTGAGTCCCCACTTAGACAAGTCTAGCTATGCTTATTTTTAGTGAATGGTTAGATGCTTGACCCCATTGGCTCCCCTCCACGACACTCACTTCTCAGGGAAACCAAACATCAGTACCCATGAAACTCCCATGGCATACTTTCCATTTCTACTAAAAATCATAAAAGTGTGGGGCGGCTTCAGAACAACCATTCTTGCACCAACAAATATCTAGGGATTTTGGCCTTTCTAAAAGGGTTTTAATTCAAACTTTTCGTTCATAGAAGTTGACCCAACATGGTGAGAGACAATTGCTGCCCTTCTCGTCAGAGCCAACTGCATGATACTGGCCTTTGCTCTAGTACCCACTTTTCTATCCTGGTTGAAAATACTCTTTGCTTTAGAGTGTTACCGGTTGGGTCATTCCCTTGGGTGAGTACCTTTTCCCACAAGGCAGACCCTCTAAGATAAACAAAGGCAAGCAAACATATCTGTAACTTGATCGATCTTTTTTGAGAAACAAAGAGAGAATACATGCGATAGGTTTACTCACACTCGCAATATGTTTTGTGCAATTTTAAACCCAAAATGAAGTGTGGAGGAAATCAGTTTATCCCAACCTAAGACCACCAAAAATACTTTTGATTCTCAAGATCACCGAGAGGCACGAGAGAAGCGTAGACATCTCTTCAATGGTGTTAGTTTGAGAAAACAATTAAAAAAACAAAGTAGCACATATTCTTTTTATTCCCACAAAGCAATGATTTTGATTCGTTTTAAAGCACCAAAATGAGATATGAAAGTTGCCTTGTTCAATTGTTAAATCTGAAAACCAACTCTAGTAAGTTTATTTCCTAAAGTTCATTTTAAGCCCTTTTGTAAGAAATTGAAGTGTTCTTTTTAGAGCCCAAAAGGATGTGAATTGATCTAGAATAGAAAACTAAAGCATAAAATGGAAGCCCTTTAAAGCATTTAAAAATGCTTTGTGAATTTCAAGTTTGATGCTCAATTCTTCAACTCCAAGATTCATCCAAGATCGCCTCTTATCTTCCAATGCTGTAACTCCTTTGAACAAAAAATCCTTCCTCCTCACTTTTCCTTCATTTTCCTTCCTTGTTTTCTTACAAACATCACAAATAAGAGTTATGCATGTATTGCAAAATGATAAAAAAAATGCACAAGACATGTCAAATATTTGAGGAAACCTTTTAAAGAAAGAATTGAAAATAATATAAAATTGACAAGATATAAATGTCAATACATTTTCAATTTACATCTACTTTCATCTCCATGACATAATTGATAGCCATATTAAAAGATTTACCTTTCGACTAAGATGTGTGATCCAATGAGAAGATATAACTAAATTAAAGTTAAACACATAAGATGGTTTTCAAAAAGGCTAATAATAAAGATGGAGCCAAAAAGTCACTTTTAAATGTTAGAAGTCCAATAGATAATAAGCATGAAAGGACAGTTTTCTATTATAGAAAAAAGGGCACCTATCATTGTGGAAACAATAATATCAATGAAATATAAATGACCATGATAAAAAAAACTTTTCCTCTTTGTGCGCAGCCAATCTTTAATAACAGAAGCAACCAATATTAATGAAAATAAGACCCTTCCCACTCTTCGCAACCAATCCATTTGACAATGTTACTCTTTGACATGACAACATTGCTATTATCTTATTCAAACATATGGAGACAACTTTGCCACCTCTATTGTTAGTTTTGCGATCAACAAAATTTTTTTTAATCATTTCATCTAACTATTATGAACAATGGGCAGCAAGAATATCAATACCAAAAGATTGGAAATTTTTTTTAAAAAGAAGGTTCTATCAGGTGAGTAAAGCTTTATGGAGAATTAAGAAACCAGCTACACCATGAAATACGAGATACAGAGTAAAACAAGATAGTTGGTATCAACATGCTGTCACTTCTTTTTGATGAACATGAGCTCATTAAATTTTCACTTCTCTAATTTGGCGAGCAACAACCTTTAAGTGTGTTGATTTCTCTAACTTGTGGGCTTTACCATGTTCAAATTCCTATATGGTTTGTTAGTTCTCATATTGTAAATCACAAATTCTACATCAATAAAATCACACAATCTAGGCTTTAAAATCTTGTTTGCAGCGAAAGAACATAGGGAGCATTCCATCATAAATTTCACTAGCAGCCCCAAGGTTCTAAATAAAGTTATAAAGACATGCTATTTGGCTATACGATGGAGGAAAAACACAACATTCCCTTGATGGTCGAAAATTGTTTGTTATTCGATGCATCCAAAGCCCAAAATGACAGTGTTGTTAACTTTCAGCCTTATCGCCAGTGACACAAAGCATTTTACATGCAAATAAATCATCATTCATTCACTTCCTTTGGTAACCACATTCGCAGCAACGAAAGATAGGTGGCCTAGGTAAGGTAGAACGCGCTTGGACAGAGATCCTCTAAGAAATTTGTATTTACATCGCTAAATGGGAACTAAGCAAAGCTAAACATTATAATCATGCATGTGATTTCAATCTCATTTCAATGTAACTAAGCTATACATAGCATTTCATTTCAACATACATCTAGTTCCTTTTTGAAATCTACAAAATCCACGATTAATGAAACCCAAAGCTGATACAACAGTTGAAAAAAAATGTTAGAAGATAAAGCTCTATTAAATGTGCACCAAGTAGGATTCAAACTTTAAATCGCACCTATAATATCATTTTATTCCTGCCAGCTTTTATCCATGCGTAAGTACGTGGTCTAATCTTGATGTAGTTGTCGCTGGCAGAGATAACAAATACTAAGAAAATATTTGACAGGAAAATCTAGAGTATCATGTAATGGTTTTGTGGTCGTGGGACGTCATACATGTATAGCTCTCAGAATAGCTTTTTATGTGCATTTGATCTTTGTATCCCCTATACTCTTGCACTCTCAAAAAAAGCCAAAAATGTAATTGGGAGGTGAAAGAAAATTGTGCCACGAGTGTTATTAAATGCAAATGGCATGTGTAAAGCTGAATGCCATAATCTTCCCTACTTGCACGTATGAATATTCATCAAAGCATAAAGCGTAAGTTAACTCAAATGCTTCTGCAAATGAAAACATCTTTCTTATGTTAGAACTTGAATAGGTAGACTTTGATTTGGATACTAATTTCTGATTGAGGTCAACATGAGTTCAGTGCATGGTACCCACACCATATGGTGAAAGTAGGGAGATAACTAAAATAACTACTAAAATTTATGAATGTTTGTCATAAGAGTACATGATGCAAGGATATCTATGGTGACCAAACATCTAGAGATGGACTTATGGATCAGTGATAAGAAGAAAATTTTAGCTTTGAACAAAGTAGACATGATATCAACCATAGATAAGAATGAATGGACTACGCATTTTGTTTTAATATGCAACAACACAGTAAAATTACATTCAAAGCCAGAGTATTTAATGACAACGCATCAAGTTCAACTATGTTCAAAATGAAACCAAACGCATTAAGCAAGGAAATAATGAAAAAATTACTCAACATATGTATGGCATGATTTTGAATAAATATGGTGTGCAACATCTATATGGAGCAACAATATCGATCAGGAAAATTTGACTTTGTTTCAAAGATAACATCGATGGAAAAATCCATGATTGCATAACATAGAGACATGTTTAATATGCTAACAAACACAATGTTTGAAGAAAAATCAACAAAGTGAAGTGCCCTCCTTCTAGCGCCATATGTGAGCACCCCTAAATATGCACACAATCTAAAATCCAACACTCATTAGCAATGGGGTTAGTTCATGAAAATAAAAATCTACAAATACTCCTATCAAATAATGGATAATGGCTCTCAAACAAGATAAAAAAACAAAATAATTGGAAACATGAAAGAAGCACAATGCACAATTATTCCATAGTGGATTGGTGTCGCTTTGTTGTGAAAAGTGACCCTTTCCCAACCCTTGATAAGACAATGATGAAAATGCAATGATAATCGAAAAAATTAGCTCTGAATGTGAAGAGAGTAACTTTGCATGAATTGTGGATTGTCGATGAAATGCAAAGGATGAGTTCTCTATTTACAGGAGAGAATGATGGAGAGACATGGAAAATGAGTGAATGTGGGACAAAGATTCAACCAATAGGAAGGAGCCACTTGTCCAAAGGTGAGTGGATGGAAAATGTGCAAGTTTTGGTCAATGTGCCAATAAATGATATTAGGTGGCCTTTTCAAATTTCAAATTTGGCTTGTTGGAGGGAGAAGAAGGGGTCTTAAATGCTTAGTGGGGGACATGTAAGAGGAGAATTAATGCTATGTTGGAAGGGACAAGTCAACTTGGATTTTAATTCAAAGTTGAAGGAATTTTCTCTTTTTTTATGCCATGTTGATAGAAAATGGAGATTGAATAAATTAATTAAAATCCTTTATTTGAGCAAGTGGGAAAAGCTAGAGGATGGGACTTGCAGTAAGATTAGATTTAATCCTGATTTAGTTAATTTAAAAAAGGATTAGGTGATTTTACCTTTTTCTTTAGATTTATGGATTAAACTAAATAAAAAAGGAGATGGAAAATGATAAAGATTTAGTTAAATAAATATTTGATTTATTTAGCCTCGGGGGATAATGTTAGTGTTTCTTTAATTTAAATGGAGGACCTTAGAGATAAATCAAATAAGCTTGATTTATTTAATGAATGGACTTCATTAAATGCAATATGCTAATTTTGCATGTGTATAGCCCTCAAAAGGCTGTAGTTCTTAAACTAACTTCCTAAGTTCCCAAATTAGCACTTCCCTAAACCCCCAAATCACACAACCCATAAATTTTTGGATGTCTGATGTGGAAAAAAATGGATCTAGGGTCTAAATCACACATTCTCCTACATCATAATGGAACTGTAACTAAATATTTTGGTAACCCAAAATGCTTGTGACCCTTCTAGGTTTCTTCACCTAAAAGGGTAAAGATTTGGGGCCAAAATACAATGTTACATTCAAAGATGGATGTGATGTGGGTGAAATATGCTTAGATGAGATAAAATAAATGCATAAAACTAATGAAATAGATCAATTATTGAATGTAAACTAGGAAATGCAAAGTGTTGGAAAACATAATGTTTATGGAAAAATGAATTAGAAACATAAACAAATGCAAACATAATTGAATGAAACTAAATGGCGTGCACCTAGAAACTGAAAGAAGATCTGGAAAGGCTCTGGAATGTTGTAGAATTCAATGCTGATGCCAACTGGGACTCAATCACCATAGATGGAAAATCGGTCCTACTTCTGGTAAAATCTGTCGAAATAGGTTTTAGGATGTTTGGAACTCAAAACTTCAAAAAACTCTTTTTCTAGCCTGGAAGTGGGAATCATTCACCATAGATGGTGAATTAGTCCACCTATAGAAATCTGCAAAGTCAAAGGTCAACTCTGTGGGTCCTCGTCTATACTTTTCTTCTTGTCGGGTTGTTGGATCAGAATCTGTAGAAAATGGGTTGAAAAGGGTCTTCAAGCTCCAATTAGGGTTATGTTGATTTTGATAACTTTGATGACTTATTGACCACTTTCCAACAGCTCAATCCTTGAAAAATCTACCTACAAGACCTGTAAACACACATGAAAAGAGGGGGGAAATGGTTAAGGGTTAGAGTATAAGGGTTTTCCGTGGTCAAACCCCACTTTGGTAATCAAACCTTTGATAATGAAAGAAAGAAGAAAGGAATTATAAAAAATAACATGCGAATGTCATAAACTCACCAAACCCTCGTTGTTCAAGTTTGAAGATATGTCAATAGCTACTCCAAGATGGTTGATAATTGCTTGATTAAATGATGCAATGATGCTTAAGTGAATGCTTAGATAGATTGGATGCAAAAATGAATAATTGAATGAATGGGGGTTAAAATGAATAGAAATTCATGTATTTATACACACCTATGCCCTAATTTTCTGAAAATACAACATCACAGGCCAACCTTAGGTCTTTAGGAATAAAAACCCACTAGTAATTTAAGTTTATTTTTATTTTTGTCCCAAGAGGGACTCATTCACCACCTTGAATGAATGGGTGTTGGGAATTAAGTTTTTTTAAATAATGTTTGTTGGGTTTGTACTAAAAAAATATAGTTAATTAAGGCCTATAAGTGCATAAAGGGGCCAAATAAAGCATAACAAAGGTGTATTTGGTGATGACAAGTCTAGAAAAGCGTAAAATTTTGTTACAAGACTTTACAACACTTTAAAATAAGACTTGGTAAGTGATAAAAAGGGGGTATGTAAGTTAATTATAATAAGAAGAGTCTAGAAAAGTGTGAAAAGATCTTACAACACTTCAAAACACCTTTAAGACATCATAAAGTCTTAAAGATTCATAAAGATTCATAAAGATTCAAGACCTAATGTGAATGTGTGGGCCACATTTCAACATTAAATCAAGGTGAAATCAATCCAAATAAGCACAAGGAGGGGAAAAATAAGAAAAAGTAAAAGGGTTACATTTTTTGTGTCCATAGTTAGCCTCCACTTTAGTGAGAGGATGAACTTGCTTCAAAATTAGACTAAAGTAGCCAAACACACAATCAAAAGGGGTTTGAATGCACTAATTCCTAGTGAGATGAGACAACATCAATCAAGAGGGATGATCAAGCCCCCAGGATCAAGATCTCATGGCAAACAAATCATGAACACAAAGGAACACACATGAACATGATGAAAAGGAATGAAGGAAAGAAGAGAAAGCTTCGATCTTCTGTCCAGCTTGTACTGGATCAGATCTAGGTTGTTTGTTTGGAAATGTGTACTCACTCTGGGGCGAAAGAACTCATGGTTGTCCATCAGGTGAGAAGGCCTAAGTATACTCACTCTGGGGCCACAAAACTTCTGGTTATCTATAGGGTGAGAAGGCCCGAAAGGTGAGAAACATACACCCATGGTTGGTATGCACTCACACACAAGAAGGTGGCTATGGGGAAAATTCATGCCTTGGAATGGGTTTTGCCGCTCAACCATAACAAATTTATATCTCTTGATAAATTTAATAAGGTGCCACAAAGGACAATTTCGTTTCGTGCTTCATGAGACAAGCAAATATTTGTATACTTAGAACTCATGAACAAATGTGATGGAACCATAGATATGCAAGCTGTGTTATGCAAGGTGGCCATAAAAATGCAACATACAACATGCAAAAGAAATGTTCAAAGGAGTCTTTCTTAGTTGATGTGAGGTCTTTAACTTAGGAAACATTGGGTCTAATGTCTCCAAGAGAGGACCAATCAAAGAATATAATATTCACATCTTAGGGGATGCAGTGCATCACATCAGGCCACTAAGAGGAATGCAATATGCTAAGAGAGATCATGCTCATGAAAGACATCATACCCAATGTCATCCACAAAGTGACAAACACATTGTATAAAGTAACAAGGCTGCACTAAGAACCAAGAAGAAAAATTCAAATGAATAATTCCAATCTATGCCCCCACTTTGAAGGAATTTCTACAAACAGTTCTTTGAGAAATTAATTTAAAGTAGCGAATGAAAAATGCAAAAAGAAACAAGACATGAGATCCAACTTGGAAATCCCCTATGCCAAGTCATATGCTTCCAAGTACGGCTACGTCATTCGAATGAAAAAGGAACAAAAGAAAAAGGGGTTTCCCCCAAAAGGAACATACCAAACACATAAGGGATCTATGTCATGGGGTCAGCATGTTCATTGCTACAATGTTGTGATTAAAGAGCTCCAAACTGTCATCATTTCCCAAATACACAGAGAATGGGAAGAATGAAACAAAGAGAGAAAAAACAAAAGAAAAATAAATATCCATTTTGGGTAAACATGGAAGAGACATTATTGTCTCAACACTTTGTTTCATCCCCAAATGGAAAACACAAAAAATGAAAAAAAAAATGTTTTGGGTCAACATGAAAGAGACATTTTCATCTCAATTCCTTGTGTCATCCCCAAAAGGAGAATAAAAAACAAAAGTGAAAAGGAAAAGGAAGGACTGTTTGGGTGAACATGGAAGAGACATAGGGTGTCTCTATGCTTTATGTCATCCCCAAAAGGAAAAAACAAAACAAAAGCTAAAAGGAAAAAGAAAGGAAGATCTTTTGGGTCAACATGGAAGAGACATAGGGCATCTCTACACTTTGTGTCATCCCTAAAAGGAAAACACAAAACAGAATTGAAAAGAAAAAAGAAAGGAAATTTTTTTGGGTCAACATGGAAGAGACATAGGGCGTCTCTATGCTTTGCATCATCCCCAAAAGGAAAATACAAAACAAAAGTGTGAAAAGGAAAAAAAAAGGAAGACCTTTTGGGTCAACATGGAAGAGACATAGGGTGTCTCTATTCTTTGCCTCAGCCCCAGAAGGAAAACACAATTTAACAAAAGAATAAAGGAAAAAGTGAAAGTGATGTACAACATATAGAAGAATGAAGGTACAAATAGAGGAATGTCACAAAGAGTGGATAACATAAAAAAAATGTTATGGGGGAACACGATACACACATACACATGCAAAATAAAATAAAAATACTAGTAATGCAAAGGAAAGTTGACCATCAAACAAGTCATCCACCTCCCAATCTCAGTCAGGATAAGTGGAAGGTGAAAAACATAGCTAGAAGACAAGGAAAAATGCATCACTAGGACAAGGCTAACAACTTGTTGCCCCCACTAAGTGCAAGGAAAGAATGAGACGAGATGGGTGATGGGAAAGGTCATGCAATAGTGAGCATGGAGATTCTACAACTATTACATGATGAGGTGTTTGGTAGTTGTTTATGGATTTATTGGATAGCAATTATTGCCATCAAAATGATAAGTATTGCTCAGTATTTCTTTCAATTGGCAACACTCATCACTTCTATGTCCAAGAATGTGATGATATGTACAATGTGTAACATTAACATCTTTAGGATAGATTACCAACCTATTCATAGGTGGTAATAAAATGAGTTCTTTATTTAAAAGGATTTGCAATTTCCTTTCACATTCAGGTGGTGGATGGGGAGGAAACTTTAGTTTTTTCAACTTGTAAGGTCATTTGTGTTTACTAGATTCACCTTTTTCACGGATTGAAGGAGGAAGAGGACCCATGAGGATCTCATCATCCTTGTTATTGGTATTATGTAAGGGTTGATCAGGAGGAAGGACATTCAAATCGGGAGTGGAATCAAAGATCACTGTGCCATTATCACGAAGTCTCTAATATTATAATGGAGGCTTGTTTTCATGAGGAGGATCTTGATAGCCTAACCCTATTTTGTTTTCATTTGTTGGTATTTTTTCTAAAATTTGATGAATTTTATAATTAGTTGTTTTGTCACATCCTTGTTTGCTTATTATGGTAAAACTTTTTCCATAAGTTTCTTCAAGGTTGATTGGAGTTTTGGTAACTTTGTTATCATAGAATGGTGGAGGACTTGTGTGGTGAGAGGAACTAGGTCCACTTGTTGGAGGAAACTTAGGTCCTTCATTATTTTTAGGATGTAAGTAACCAAACATATCAGGAGGTGAGACCGTAGTAAGGTCTTGTGGTTGCATGGATGGGTAAAAGGATGCATTGGATTCAAGGTTGTTAAGGAATTCATTTAAGAACTTATTCATGCTATCATCATTTTCTCTAATGATGTCAACAACATGTGGAGGACATTCATGAGGAGTTGAAGGAGCATGAGGAAGCTCAAGGTCATTAGGATTAGTTCCAAAGGTACAATTTGACATGTCCACTAAGGATTTTAATGACATCCAAAACTTATTAAAGAAAAAATCCATGATGTTCAAAAATGAATGAAAGTACACTAAATGCAAGAAAACAACAAATCTAAAAGTATGACAAAATGTAATAAAATAAAATTGTAATGCAGAAAATGCCAAGAAAATGCCAAAAAATGCAATGTAGAATGTGCAATTGGACTAATTCGCCTAGGGTGGCGAATGAGTCCAAGGATGATTTTTTAAAAGTTTTTTCATAAATTTAAAATGAAATTTTATGTGTTTCAGATTTTATGATGCAAAACTATGATGTAGATCCAGAATTTCAATGTTTTGAAATGATTTGAAATGCAAAAATGAAAAGTATACGATCTTTTCACTAATGCAATTTTGAAAACCCTAGGATGCAAAAAAAATGTAAAACCTAATGCAATGTTGATGCAAAATAAACCTGGGATGAAAATTCACTTTAAATAAGAAGTAAAAATTATCTAAAGTTAGGATCACCAAAATGTAACCAAAGATTTTCGCAACCTGAAATGCTTGTGACCCTTCTAGGGATTTTCCCCTAAAAGGGTAGAGATTTGGGGCCAATATGAAATGCTACATTCAAATATGGATGTGGTGTGGGTGAAATATTCTTAGATGAGATAAACTAAATGCAGAAAAATAATGAAATAGATCAATTATTAAATGTAAACTAGGAAATACAAAGTGCTGGAAAACACAATGTTGTATGCAAACATAAACTAGAAACATAAACAAATGCAAATAAAATTGAATCAAACTAAATGGGGTACACCTAGAAACTAAAAGAAGATATGGAAAGGCTCTGGAATGCTGTAGAATTCAATGCTAATTCCTACTAGGATTCATTTGCCATAGATGGTGAATCAGTCCTACTTCTGGTAAAATCTATAGGAACAGGTTTCAGGATGTCGGTCACTCAAAACTTCAAAAAACTCTTTTTCCAGCTTGGTAGTGGGACTCACTCACCACAGATGGTGAATTGTTCCACCTATAGAAATATGCAAAGTCAAAGGTCAACTCTATGGGTCCTGATCTGTACTTTTCTACTTGTCAGGTTGTGGGATCTGAATCTACAGAAAACATGCTGAAAAGGGTCTTCAAGCTCCAATTAGGGTTATGTTGAATTTTATAACTTTGATGACTTATTGACCACTTTTCAACACCTCTCTCCTTGAAAAATCTGCCTACAATACCTACAAAAACACATGCAAAGAGGGGGAAAATGGTTAAGGGATAGAGTATAGGGGTTTTCCTTGGTCAAAACCCACTTTGGTAATCAAACCTTTGATAATGAAATAAATAAGGAAGGAACGATGAAAAAATAACATAAAAATTTCATAAACTCACAAAAAAATTGTTGTTCAAGTTTGAAGTTATGTCAATGGTTGCTCCAAGATGGTTGATTATTGCTTGATTAAATGATGTAATGATTCTTAAGTGAATGCTTAGATAGATTAGATGCAAGAATGGATAATTGAATGAATGGGGGTTAAAATGAATAGAAAATCATGTATTTATACACACCTATGCCCCTATTTTCAAAAAATACATCATAGGTCAACCTTAGGTATTTAGGAATAAAAACCAGCCAGTAATTTATGTTTATTTTGAAGTTTGTGCCAAGAGGGACTCATTCGCCACCTTGGGCAAATGGGTCCCACTTAAGGCATGTAAATGGATGTAGGTAATTAATTTGTTTTAAATGATTGTCATGTTTGTACTAAAAAATACACTTAATTAAGGCATGCAAGTACATAAAGGGCAAAATAAAGAATAAGAAAGGTGTATTTGGTGATGACAAGTCTAGAAAAGTGTGAAAGTTTGTTACAAGACTTAACAAAACTTTAAAATAAGACTTGGTATGGGATAAAACGGGGTATGTAAGTGAATTGCAATAAGAAAAGTCTATAAACGTGTGAAAATGTCTTACAACACTTCACAATACCTAAATAAAAGACATCATAAAGTCTTAAAGATTCTTAAAGATTCAAGACCTAATGTGAATGTGTGGGATACATTTCAACATTAAATTAAGGTCAAATCAAGCGAAATAGGCACAAGGAGGGACCAAACAATTAAAAGTAAAAGGGTTACTTTTTTTGTCTCCATAGGAAGAAATAAAAAATGATCACAAACACTCACTTGGTTATTAACCACTATGGAAGAGCTAGAATGATGGATCAAGATTTTGGTTCTTTCTTTTAGGGGTTGATTGATTGATTATTTACTTAATTTGATGATGCAAATGTGTACCTAGGTTAACTATGCTATTTTAAAAAACTATTATGATTTTAAAGAAGCATAAATCATAAATATAGAAAAGGATTACAAAATAGTAGTGTAGAGACAAAGGAACTTGACATTTGAATTCAAGCTCAAACTAGGTGGATAGGGACATTGGCTCCCTAGACCTGGGAATTCAAATATTTAGAATCAAAAAGTACATCTTAAATAGTCACTATCTCTATTGAACATACACTAGAATACTAAGATGAGGGTTAATCAATATTCTAACAAATCTCAAACCATCCAAAGAAAATTGAAACTTAAACTTTATAGGACCAAAAAAAAAGTGAAATATAGAAATAAGGCACAACACAACACAAAAATATAAGTGCATGGAAAACCACATAGGGGAAAATTCATCGTGAGAAATGCTACTAGGAGCTACTATCCTAATCTAGCCTCATGAATGAATAAAAGTTACAAATTTGTTTTAGGGCTATAACCCAAGGAAGCTACTACTCCATGCAAAAATTTTTTAGGGTCACTCCCAAGGAAGTTGCAACTCCATATAGAATTTTTTAGGGTTTCAACCTAAGGAAGCAACTACTCTCTGAACTGAGAAAAAATTCAAAAATGATTATAGCATGACAGTCCTTCTACTATTTGAATCTAACAATGGAGCTCAATCCTTTTGATGATTGAAACTCTATTTTTTCCTTTCCCTTTTGATGATTGTAATTCTACTTTGACAATTTTTGTAACTTCTTCAAATGTCTTCTCTTTAGCTTACTAACTCATTGATTTCAACGCTCAAGAAGTTTCACCTTGGGCTCACTACCTCCAAAAAATAGTCAGGCACACTCTTCACTTCCCTTTTGTCACAAAAATATGATTATCTTGAATTTGGACAAGATCTCCCACTTCTACTCTTTCTCTTTTAGTCACTTACATAAACATCATAATGAATTGCACATCCTCATTCGAGTAAACCACATCACCTAGATAAACTAGGTTTACAATATATACATGATATATTACATTGATTACATTACATATCATCCAAAAACAACAAGAATATTACATTTACAATTTGGCCAAAGATCAAACAACAACATGAAATGTGTAGAAGGGAAAGATGCAAACAGACTACACACAACACCAAGAAGAGGGATACACCTTGTGGATCCCAACACACACTTAAGGGTATGTGCAAGATCATTATGGGAAAAAGGCCCTTAAGTGGCAATGAAATTTAGAAAAATCAGAGTTAGGCAACTTGACATAAAATTTTGAATAAGTTATCTATATTATTTCAAAAATATGTAAGAATAGAATTTGTAGAAAATTTAATGTAGTTTCTAAACTGCTAGGTTTATTTAAAAAAAAAAAAGTATTTGGTGAAAATTTGAAATTTCAATGCAGTAGCACTTAAATTTCAGGGAAAAAATAAGAAGGTGTTTGTTTGACCACCCTAACCATAATAAAATGATTATATTTTTTTATAAGATTTTAGATATAAGTAGAGGGCTCATGTCCCAATGTGATGCATATTTTTTTGTAATTTTTTTCCAATTAAATAATTAATTATGATTTTTTTATTACAACTTTTAAAAAATATAAAAAATTGTATGTCTCACCACCTTAACTTGGTCAAAACTTCATGAAATTCATTTTTTTTAAATCCTATAGTATGTGAAGCATAGAATGTGGCACATGTTTTGGATTCAAAAAATGTGATACCATTTGAAAGCTATATATGTTTTTCAATTAGCCTATCAATTAGGACTTTAGTCATAATTCAAATAGAAAATGAATAATAATTATTTATTAAATTCAAAGTAAAGCATAATTTGTATTGGTGGAAAGCTGAGAATCTCCTTTAAAAACCCTTTTTGTTTCATCAATTTTGGGTAATAAAAATTTGTCAATCACATATCCTACACATACCCATCATATCGCCACTTTTTGGCCCATCATGATCCTGCACATACCATTAACTTGGTCCTAAAAACTCTTCACAACATTGGTCTTCAATGAAAAATATCCACATGCTTCATAAATTCAAGTTAGGTTGGCCTTAAGAAAGAAAAGATGAAACTTGTAGCATGTCAACCATTACAACATGCTCAGTACACATGAAAGATAATAATTTACTTGTGCTTATCCCAAATGAGTTGGCATGATCCATGCAACATCTCCAAACACTCTATAGAATCCATGCAAAGAACAAATTGTTGCACACACCTTCAACATACTTCAATTGGCTAGGAAAAAGCATAACCTAGCAACATCTTCATTTTGGACCAAAATTTAGTTTGAAGAAACCAAAAAAAATCACATGATATTTACGAACACTCTCGTATAGCCATTTCACAACTTCATGTACCAACAAGTTGGTGTAATCCAATAGACATTGAAACCAATCATTGGACAACACCCACCTAAACACTATTACTTATAACTTTCTTCACGGAAGGACAAATGATATGAAAATTTGGATATAGGACCTTCACAAATAAAAAAACTTAACTTTTTATTTGCACAACCATATCTATAAATGTAGAGGAATATAGATCTACACTTTGCACCACTATGAGTATCCTCATAGAAACAAGACAACCTCCAAATTGTCACTTCCAAAAAACCTTTCCTATAATCCAAATAAACTAAAAATTGGACCACACATGATTTGAAACAACATGAAACTATGTTACAATGAACAACATCACCAATGGAGAAATGTGGAGCATCTCTTAGGGAATCTGACAACCAGTCAACCAAATAATAACTCATTTTTGACAATACTAACAACCGAACTTATCATGTTGAAAAAATCTCAAACATACTTTTGACATCAATGCAAGCCAAACTACAACAATATACCCCTTTGGTATTAATGGAAAAAATAATCTAGAAAGTACACTTCTCCCTATTTGACATCAAGGAAAGAGGGAAAAAATTCTTCCCTTTGCAAAATTACATACTCTCCTTCAAACTTTCCCCCTTTGGAGACAAGCTCTCCCCTAAGGTGCACAAATAATACTATTTCCTCCTTTTAAAAACAACTTATAGGATCCCCCTATTAGCAACAACCACTACCTACTCTCCCTGAGAGGTAGCCACCTTTAGTCCAAGAATAAGGGTATGAATTGAATTACTCCCTCTTGACAGATGCACCAACTATGCATCTAGCAAGAAGAAGGAAGGATAATTACCCATAAATTTTGTTAGGGATATTCAAATGTGTCCTTTGCAAGATTATTTTTGAAAATATTTGCAATCTGATATTTTGTAGGAACATACTCCATCTTGACTTCTTTATCTGCAACCTTATCTCTTAGAAAGTGATATCTAATTGACATGTTCTTGGTTCTAGAATGCATCATTGTATTTTTGGAAATATTGATAACACTTGTATTATCACACAAAATAGGAATACGCTCATCATATTGTACCTTGACATCCTTCAATGTTTTCTTTGTCTACAACACTTGTGTATAGTAGGATGTTGCAACAATATACTTTGCTTCTATAGTGGAAAATGGTATTGAATCTCGCTTCTTACTATTCCATGAAACCATTTTCCTTCATAAAAAGAAAGTGCCACCATTATTACTCTTTATATCATCAACACAACCAACCCAATTAGGATTAGTGAATGCACTCAAATCAAATTCATTACCTTTTAGATACTATAAGCCAAGATCTAGAGTACCTTTCAAATATATAAATATTCTCTTGACTACCATCACATGATTTTATTTAGGATTAGCTTGAAATCTTTCCACCAAGAATGCTACATGCATGATTTCAGGTATTGAAGTAGTTAGATACAACATACTTCCAATCATAGGTCTATATAGCTTATGATCAACTAGGGGAGACTCATCATATTTTCTCAAATGATAACTAGTAACCATGGGAGTACTAACTAATTTACAATATTCCATTCCAAACTTCTTCGACTTCTCATTGACATAATTTTCTTGAGAAATAAAGATATCATCATCTAGCTAAGAAATTTGAAGCCTAAGAAAGAAAGACAACTCACCAGTCATAGACATATAGCATTCCTTTTGCATCTATTTAGAAAAAATCTTGCACATCTCATCATTTCCACCAAATAATATGTCATCAACATACACAACTACTATCAAAAAAAATTCATTCCTAATCTTGAAGTAAAAATTACTATCTATGGTACCTTTCTTGAATCCTTGTTAAAGCAAGTACTTATACAACCTTTCATACCAAGCCCTAGGAGCTTTTTTGAGACCATACAAATCCTTTTTGAGCTTGCATGCCATGATTGGTTCTTCTAATAGCCAAAATCCATCAATTTTCTCTATGTAGGCTACCTCTTCCAAACCTTCATTCAAGAAAGCTGATTTGACATCCTGTATAGTAAAAAATGGACCCTTTCCATTTTCATGGTATTTTAGGTCTTGTTTCATAGTGTTGGAGCTATGTTGATTTAATTTTATGATGTATCTTGGCTTGAACATGCTTATTTTGGTGCTAAAATTCAATGAATGATGTCTTGTGAAGGTGTTGTGAAGTGTTGTAAGACATTTCTACATTCTTCTAGACTCTACTTAATGTAATTCAACTAAAAACCACCTTTTCACTCATCAACATGTCCTATTTTGAAGTGTTGTCAAGTATTGTAACAGTATTTCATGCTTTTATAGGCATATTTTCACTACTTACACCCTTCTCATGCTTTATTTTGTATTTTTATGCCCTCATATGCTTATATTAAGTGTATTTTTGGGTCCTATCCTGAAAAAAAACATTAAACATAACATTATTCTAGAAAATTGGTTTTGGGTCCTAGGTGGGACTCATTCGCCAAGGTTGGCGAATGAGTCCTCATTGACCCCAAATTCAAAATATTTCAAAATTTCTTTCAGGATTTTACTCAAATTCACTTCATCTCGCCCTATGATGAGGAATGAACAGATACTAAGGCACAATATTTGTATAAGTATGTGATTTTAACCTCATTTTTACATCTCCTAACTCATTCAAGCAATCTCCTACAATCACCCATTCAATCAAGCAATCAAGCATTTTGCATCTTTAATTCAAGCACTTTCAAGCACTTTGGAGTAGCCATTGACATCACTTCAGATTTGCATATTCAAGGGTGTGGTAAGTTTGTAATACTTGCATGTTATTCATTTATCATTTCCTTTATAGTTCATTTATCTTTATTGGGTTTGACTACCAAAGTGGTGTTTGACCAAGGCAAACCCCTATTCACTAACCCCCCAATATTTTCCCCCTTTGTGCATGTGTATTTGTAGCTTTGTTTTGTAGATTTAACAGGTTTGAAGGTGCTAAAAAGTGGAATTCAAGTCAACTAGACTATTCAAGTCAACTCATCATCCTTTCAAGCATTTTGAGCATTTTCAGCCCATTTTCTATAGAGTTGACCCCGACAACCTAATATTCAAACATTACAAGATTTGGAATAGTAGTGTTGTCTCTTGATTTTCTAGAAATCTTGGGGAGGAATGATTCACCACCCTTGGTGAATGAGTCCCATTTGAAATCTAATTTTTTTCATTTTATCAGAAATCAACTCCCGACTGTCAAAAATTAGTTCCCAACACTTTTTCAATAGTAGGACTGATTTGCCACCCTCGGCGAATGAGTCCTACTGTGAAAAATAAAAAAAATTGATCAGAATTCCATACACTCTAGAAAGCTCACACAACTTCTAGGTGCACTCAGATTTGACCTTGTGCCTTTTGTTATTCATATTTCTTTCTATTTCATCTTTCATAGTTGTTTGTATATCATAATGTGTTTTCAAACATAGCTTAAATTGCACTTTTGCATTCATTTTAGATCATCTTAATCAATCAATTGCATTTAATTTATCTCATTTACATCATATCACATTGTATACATCCTAATTTCAATGTACATAAACATTTTAGAACCCCTAAATCTCTCTTTCTAGGTGAAAAATCTTAGGAAGAGAGCAAGCATTTTTGTGTTCCTAAAATTTGTCACATTTTGGTGAACCTGACTTTTGAACATTTTTAAACTTCTGATTGCATTCATATATTTCATCCTAGTTTTCATTTACATTTACATTCAATTAGGACATTGATTTGTTATTGCATTCTAGGATCTTTCATTTTGCATTAGTGAAAAACTCATTTAGTTTTCATTCTTGCATTCAATTTCATTGAAAAAACTGAAAATTTGCATTCTATGTCTATATTTACATTCTGAAAAACATTTAAATCATTCTTAAATTCTAAAAAATACAAAAAAATTGCATCCTGGGACTCATTTGCCTCCTAGGGCGAATTAGTCCCTCTGCATATGTAGACATTAATTTTGCATTATTTCTAACATTTTCCTGCATTTATATTCTTTGTATTAACATGTTTGTTAAATAAGTAGATCTTCTATTATATGCATTAAATTGCATTCTTAGATTAGCTTGCATTTCCATCCACCCCTCCTTTGTGATACTTGCATGAGTGTTTCGTACCCTATTGATAATACTTTAGTGAGAAGAATTTCTAGACTCATGGCATCCCATGATAGATCTTTCGTTGTGGACCTTGGGATCTCATAAGCTCCTACTCCTAGTATGGATAATGGTGCATTAGGCCCTGGAAATACCACTTCCATGCCTTCCCATTTTCATCCTATGCATGTTGACAATCAAAACAAGTCTCTATTGCAAGAAAAGGTTATTAACATTCATGAAGACTTTGCACATTTACAACAAGACTTTTCACTTGAAAACATTTCCACCACTGCTATACCCGCTATTGAGAACCTTCATCACTTAATTGAAAGTGATTATGGCTTGCAAGTGCTAAAACAAATAGTCAAGATTTACAATAAACATGCCTCTTCCAATACTCTATCAAGAAAACATTCCAGTCACCCAAGGAGCATCTCAAGTTCCTCCTCCTTCAACTATAGCTTCCATACCAACTTCCACCAATCCAAAAGTCAATACAACTTTACATCAATCCAATTATACCACTACTTCTTTCTTGATTTACACAAGCATTCCTACTTCCTTTGTGGCATCACAAACTCCTTCCACCACCTTCACACCCCTTACTATTCCTTCCACTTCCCCTAATATCACCTACAGTCCATCACCATTTTCCCTTCCACCTCAACCCCAGTATCCTGATCACTTTATGACACAACTCCTTAATACTGTTTCATCCATGCAACACCAACTTTCCAACATTAGTCAAGCTCAAACTACTCAAACCACATATCTTGTTCGTAGCAGCCACTTATCATTATAAATCTTATGTACCCTGATGCCACAAGGGATCAAAATGCTGAGATTAGAGAAATATGGAGGGAAAGGAGATCCTATCAACCATGTCAATGCTTTTACTACCTTGTGTTGTGATTTTTTCCTTGCCGATAAACTCTTAGCAAAACTCTTTCCAAGGACCTTGAAGGATATTGCCTTAGAATGGTTTTCCAACTTGCCTAGTCATTCCATCTATTCATTTAATGAATTGGCAGAACCTTTCATTAATCACTTTCAAGTGCACATGACACCTAAAAAGATAATGGTTGATCTTATGTGATGTAGACAAAACACTGATGAAAAAGTAACTGATTTGATCTCTTGTTACTAGTCCTTATATGCTCAAGTTGATGTCCAAATACCAGATGCACATTTGTAGAAGATATTTATAGATAATTTTCACACCAACCTCCAAGATAAGCTTACGATGATGAAATTCCCTTAACTCATGCATTTTTGTACAAGCTTAAGTGAGTATCAAAATTTGGTTTCAAGACATGAGTCAAAATCCACTTCTATTCGAATTGACAAAACTAAAAATAACAATCAACACCAAAAAAACACACAAAATTTACACAAACCTAATCGAGGATTCTTACAATTTAGTTCACCTCCTTCACCCAAACAACAACCAACTTTACAAGATCATAATTCAATGGCTGCCTCTAAAACAATCGTGCCTTATCATTATGGTGATCCAAATAGACATTTCACTCCTTTACCTAACCTTCTCCATCAGAGAATGAACCAACTCATCCAAAAATGCATACTTACCCTACCGCCTGTTCGACCACTTGATCCTAATCAACCCCTACCTCCTACCTTCAAGCCTAATGCTTATTGCCATTTTCATTGTCAAAATGGCCACAAAACTAAACATTGCAAGCATCTTAAACATCTAGTTCAAGACCTCATTGATTCAGGTGAATTGACCATTATGGGTGTTAATGATTAGGGAAATAAGTCTGTTGCACCTCCTAACCAAAATCTCCAAATCTTCACCAACCCTATGCCTAACCATACTACCTCATTCATCAAGCTAAGTGAACCATCAAAGCCTGATGTAATGACTATTGATACACACTTTGAACAACCTGATACATCTCCTCCTATTCCCCAAGCTAGTCCTATGGATAAACTTGTCGCTATGATAGACGTTATCCCTCGCAAGGGCCAAACCACTCAATCTCTTGATATTACTTTTTCTAATAAAGACATACTACCAGAGCTTCCTAATGGTCCTCTCTACCTATATGGTAGAATCTATGATAAACCTACAAATGGGATATTAATAGATCTCGCTTGTGGTGAGAATGTGATCATAAAATAATTTCTAGTATTACATGATCTATATCAAGATAACTATAAACCATCGACTGCGTGGATTAAAACACATCATGGTTTCGTATGCCCTATGATTGGATCAATTGTAATTCCGTTACACATAGGACCTAATACTTTGGAGGTAATGTTTTCTATTATTCCACAATCTAACCAATTTCATTTGTGGGTAAGCCTTCCTTGGCTTTGCTCAATGAAAGCGGTCCCATCAGTCATTCACAAGTGCTTGAATTTTCCACATGGCAATGAGGTATTCACTGTACATGATAGTGGCTTTAATACTTTTTCAAGTCCAAAGGAAACTTTTCATTAGAATCCTTTTGGCCTAAACCAATCGAACCTATCACTCCTCATAAGGACTTCTTTTACATTGCTTATCAAAAGTTTGAAGCCAAAAAGATTGCTGAATTATCTCTTCGTAACACATCTACATCCACCTCTAGTCATCCTCTCCTCGATGAAACCATGATTACACCTAAAATTCATAAATTGAACAATCTCATCTTGATACTTCCCAGTAATCATCTAAATGACTAAGAGACCAAGAAATAACTCCTACCTCACTTCCTCATACCAAAAAAGTATATAAAGTGAAAGAGAAATTGGTTGATCCTTCCTCTTCGGTTTCTCCTACTCTTCCCCTTTTGGAAGTAGAAGAACCTATGCCGACTCAAACCACTCTTACATCTCAACAACTCCAAAATAGAATTAAATGGAACCATGCTACTTGGGAACGTCAGCATCGTCATCGTCTCCTTGCTCATACAAAAACCAATCATGACAATCAATATTTACCCTTGAAAAAGGATATAGATGACCATCCTACTTGTTCTCACCGACCACATGAAATTCCAACCCAACAATTTCAACAAAATGAACCCATCTAACCCACACTCTTGATACATCCATCCTTAGAAATCACTCTTTTTCCTCTCATCATTATTAATCTTGATGATAACGATGAAGATGTGATGATTCCTAACATATATGAAGCAATAAACAAGGAATTGAACTCTTTATTTTCATTTACAATGAGCTTAAATGATAAATCCTCTCCGCCAAGTGAAGAACTTGGTTCAACTCCTAGTTCGGCACTTGCGATTCCTCCTTTAAACAGTTAGCCACCTTCGCATTCCAATGAACATCATTGGGAGGCGGATGACTTGATGGATGACTTGCATTTTTCTACTTAGTTTCTTTTCACATTCATTTTCCTTTTTCTTTTCATGTGTGTATCGTGTTCCCCCATATCATGTGTTTGATGTTTCCTTCTCTTTGTACACTTCTTCTATGTGTATCTTTATTCTTCTTATTGTGTCTTTTACTTTTCTCTTTTGTTTTTTATTTTCCTTTTGGGGATGATGCAAAGTATATAGATTCCCTATGTCTCTTCCTCATTGACACAAATGGTCCTTGTCTTTTTGCTTTTGTTTTTTGTTTTTCTTTTGGGGGTGATGCAAAGCATAGACTCCCTATGTCTCTTCCATGTTGACCCAAACGGTCCTTGTCTTTTTTCTTTTGTTTTTTGTTTTCCTTTTGGGGATGACATAAAGCGTTGAGATTCCCTATCTCTCTTCCAGGTTGATGGGTAAGTGCACCAAGATGGTTCCCAAAAAGGGGGCTTAAGTGGCCACTTTTTTTTTCTGAAATCAGGAAATGTTGACCTTGGACGTTAAATTGAAGATAGTTACACTCAAAATTTTGAGATGGAACAAAAAAAAGGATCGAAGTGCTCCAAGTCTACTTTCTAAACTAGTAATTTATTTTTAAAATGGTTGAGATTAAGGGGTTCAAAAGAGGGATGTACAAAAATTGGTGTTGTTTTTGTCAAAAAAACATAACATAGCAACTCTTGTACGACCTAAGCACGGTGAACTTTTTTGTAGTATTTTTAAAATCGCTATGGTAAAAAGTTAACTAATAGAATCTAGTTGGTGCCAAATTTTTATTATAATTTTTTAATGAATATTTGATTTTTTACTAATTTTCTAAGTGGGCACTTCCTGAAAAGCATAATTTTGGTCGTGCTCCCACAACAAATTTTTGAAAATAATTGATTTTTTTTTTTTTTTTTTTTTTGTAAATTTGTAGAATGGAGTCTAGTTTCTAAAAATGTAATTTATTTGAAATTTTGATGAACGGTTAATTTATAACAAAAAAAACACTAAACACTACTTTTTCACAAAAAATAGACATACAAACAAAAGAAATTATGGATGAAAGGCTTAACATTGTTGAAAAGTGAAAAAAATTACATCGTTGGATAGATAAGAGAGAACCTAACATTACCCATGTTTTTGATTTTTTCAATATTGAACTAGATGCAATCTTGATGGTGAGCACGGACCCGATTATGTGAAAAATTGTAGAATTTGCAAAAACACGTCTCTAGCCTTGTTGGGAATGCCCTCCAAGCCTTTGGGTTGGTATTCCAAGGAAAATAATTTCACTTTTTCTTCTTTTTTTTTAACGTGAAATAACGTGTGCGCATTATAACATGAGCACGTTTTTAAAAAAAGTCATAAGTGGCCAGAAAATTGGTACCCAACTTCATGCACCCGCCCTGACCAAAAAACCCCCTTTTCTCTTCCTTTTTTTCTTCGTCTTTTCTTTTGTTTTTCCTTTTGGCGATGATGTAAGGAATTGAGACTGAAATGTCTCCTTCATGTTGACCCAAAAGCTTTTTCAATTTTCATTTTTTCATTTTTGCTTGTGTTTTCCTTTTGGGGATGATGCAAAGTGTTGATACCACAATGTCTCTTCCATGTTGACTCAAAATAGACTTTATTTTTCCTTTTGTCTATTCTCTCTTTGTGTCATTCTTCCAATTCTATGTGGTTTGGGGAATGACGAAAGTTCTGAGCTCTTTCATACAAAACATTACAACAATGAACATACTGACCCCAAAGCCATATATCCCATATGTGTTTGGTGTGCTTTCTTTTCTAGGGGGAAACTCCCTTCTTTCCTTTCTTTTCTTCTCCATCTTGACATGACACAACCTAACTTTGAAACATATGACTTGGTATAGAGCTTTCCAAGTCGGCTCTCATGTATTGTTTTCTTTTTTCATTTTCTTTTCTTCTCTACTTTCAAGTAATTGCTCGTAGAACAATGTGTAGCAATTCCTTTAAAGTGGGGAAATAAATTACCATTATTTCATTTGCATTCTTAGCAAAGCCTTGTTGTTTATGTGATGCATTTATCACTTTGTGGATGAAATTGGGTGGAATTTCCTTCATAAGTGTGATCTTTCTTAGCATATTGAATTACTTTTTGTGGTTTGATGTGATGCACTACATCCCCTAAGTGGCAAATATACTATTCTTTGATTGGTCCTCTTTTGGAGACATTAGACACAATGTTCCCTAAGTGACTGACCTTGCATAAACTAAACAAGACTCCTTTGAACATATTACACATGACATTTTTACATATTGCATTCTCATTCGGCCACCTTGCATAACACAACTTGCATCCCTGTTGAGTTGTCTTATTTGTTTGGCCACCTTGCATAGCACAACTTGCATGCTTGTGGTGCCATCCTATTTTTCTTATCTTATAAAACCTTAAACTGACATTTGCATTTACATTTTCTTTGGCTTTTTGGCACCTCGTTAAATTTATCGAACAAGTATAGCTTTGGCATGGTTGAGCGGGAAGCCCAACTAGCAGCATCACTTTTCCCCATAGTCACTTTTTGTATGTTTGTGAGTGCATACCAACTAGCGTATGTATCTTACTTCTTGGGATTTCTCATCCCGTAAACAACTAGTTCCGTGGCCCTAGAGTGAGTACACATTTTCTTTTTCAAACAATCAGCCTAGATCGCTTTTCACAACTATTTGGATTGATGATCAAAGCTTCACTCAATTCCTCTCAAGACTTGTGTATTCCTTTTTCTTTATTTTCAATCTATCATGGGAAATTCATCCTAGGGGCTTAATCATCTTTTTTTGTTTAATTTCATCTTGCTAACATAAGTGCATTTGAACCCTCTTCTCTTTGATGTTGATGGCTACTTTAGTGTGAGGAAGCAAGTTTCTCTCACTAAAGTGGGGGATAAATGTACCGTCCAAAAATGGACCCTCCCATTTTCATGGTCTTTTATGTCTTGTTTCATAGTGTTGGAACTATGTTTCTTTAATTTTATGATGTATCTCAGCTTGAACATGCTTATTTTGGTGCTAAAATTCAAGGAACAGTGTCTTTTGAAAGTGTTGTGAAGTGTTGTAAGACATTTCTGCATTCTTCTAGACTCTATTTAATGCAATTTACCTAAAAACCACCTTTTCACTCATCAACATGTTCTATTTTGAAGTGTTGTAAAGTCTTGTAACAAAATTTCAGGCTTTTCTAGGCATATTTTTACTATTTACACCCTTCTCATGCTTTATTTTATCTTTTTATGCCCCTATATTCTTATATTAAGTGTATTTTTTGGTCCTATCATGAAAAACAAGATTAAACATAACATTATTCCCAACACTTGGTTTTGGGTCCTATGTGGGACTCATTCGCCAAGGGTGGCGAATGAGTCCCCGTTTGCCCCAAATTAAAAATATTTCAAAATTTCTTTCAGTATTTTACTCAAATTCACTTCATTTCGGCCTATCATGAGGTATGAATGGATACTAAGGCACAATATTTGTATAAATATGTGATTTTAACCTCATTTTTCATCTCCTAACTCATTCAAGAAATCTCCTACAATCACCCATTCAATCAAACAATCAAGCATTTTGCATCTTCAATTCAAGCACTTTAGAGTAGCCATTGACATCACTTCAGATTTACATATTCAAGGATGTGGTAAGTTTGTAATACTTGCATGTTATTCATTTATCATTTCCTTTACAGTTCATTTATCTTTATTGGGTTTGATTACCAAAGTGGGGTTTGACCAAGGCAAACCCCTATTCACTAACCCCCCAATATTTTTCCCCTTTGTGCATGTGTATTTGTAGCTTTGTTTTCCAGAATTAACAGGTTTAAAGGTGTTGATAAGTGGAATTCAAGTCAACTAGGCTCTTGAAGTCAACTCATTATCTTTTCAAGCATTTTGTGCATTTTCAGCCTATTTGCTATAGAGTTTATCCTAACAACCTAATATTCAAACATTACTAGAACTGGAGTAGCAGTGTTGTCTCTTGATTTTCCAGAAACCTTGGGGAGGATTGATTTTCCACCCTTGGTGAATGAGTCCCACTTGAAATTTAAAAAATCTGCATTTTGTCAAAAATCAACTCCCAATTGTCAAAAAACAGTTCTCAACACTTTTTCAATAGTAGGAGGACTGTTTCACCACCCTTGGCGAATGAGTCCCACTGTGAAAAATAAAAAAAATTCATCAGCATTCCAGACACTCCAAAAATCTCACACAACTTCCAAGTGCACTCAGATTTGACCCTGTGCCTTTTGTTCTACATATTTCTCTCTATTTCTTCATCTTTCATAGTTGTTTTCATATCACAGTGTGTTTTCAAACATAGCTTAAATTGCACTTTTTCATTCATTTTAGATCATCTTAATCAATCAATTGCATTTATTTTAGCTCATTTACATCATATCACATTGTACACATCCAAATTTGAATGTACATAAGCATTTTTGAACCCCTAAATCTCTCTCTTTCTAGGTGAAAAATCTTAGGAAGACAACAAGCATTTTTGGGTTCCTAAAATCTATGTCACACATCCATTTGATACACTTTGAAGTCCTTGTATGTAGAAAAAGAAAGAAATATTTTGATTGCTTCCATTCTTGCTACTAGAGCAAAAAGTCTCTTCAAAATTAATATCGTCTACCTATTAATAGCCTTTACAAACAAACTTGCTTTTTTTCTTACCACTTCTCCTTCCTCATTCAACTTATTCCTGAATACCCACTTATAAATCCTATCACATTGTTGTCTAGGAGCCTTGGAACCAACTCCCAAGTCTTATTCTTCTCAATTTGATTCAAACCTTCCTCCATTGCTTATATCCATCCTACATCCTTGTTGACATCAACAATTTTTTTTGGTTCCATTATTGATAGTAAACAAAATTTTACTTGTTCATTTGGATTTGCAAGCCTTCTTCTAGTTAGCAGTCCATTATTATCTCCAATAACGGTATGTGCAGGATCATGATGGGCCAAAAAGTGGCAATATAATGGGTATTGGGCTGACATCTTTTTTTTACCCAAAATTCATGAACTGAAAGGGTTTTTAAAGGAGATTCTCAGCTTTTCACCAATATAAATTATGCTTTACTTTGAATTTAATAAATAATTATTATTCATTTTCTGTTTGAATTATGACTAAAGTCCTGATTTATAGGTTGATTGAAAGATATCTATAACTTTCAAATGGTATCACATTTTTTGAATTTGAAACATGCATCACATTCTATACTTTGCATACTATAGGATTAAAAAACAAAAAAATGAATTTCAAGAAGTTTTGACCAAGTTAAGGTGGTCAGACATACGAGTTTTTTTATATTTTTTAAAGGTTGTAATAAAAAATCCATAATTAATTATTTACTTGGAAAAAAATTACAAAAAAATATGCATCACATCCAGACATGAGTCCTCTACTTATCTCTAAAATATTATTAAAAATATTATCATTTTCTTGTGGTTAGGGTGGTCAAACAGACACCTACTTCTTATTTTTTCCCTGAAATTTAAGTACTACTACATTGAAATTTCAAATTTTCACCAAATAGATTTAAAAATAAAAAAATAAACCTAGTAGTTTAGAAAATACATTCAATTTGATATAGATTCTATTTTTACATATTTTTGAAATAATATAGATAGCTTATTTAAATTTTTACTTTAAGTTGCCTAACTCTGATTTTTCTGATTTTTTTGCCACGTAAGGGCTTGTTTTTTCCATGATGATCCTACACATACCCATAATCTGATCTTTTGAATGATTTATTTGAACATACTTTGTAGTAGTCTTGTTGAGTTTTTCCATTGTTTTATCTTTCTCTTCAACATATTCTTCTTTATCTTCTTCGGAGCAGGGAGGTGCATTAGATTAGTAGTCCTCAATATCATTCATATTCAGATGTAGATCTTCATCAACCTTAACATTTGTACTTTCAACTATTCCTCCCAATCTCTTATTGTAGTCACTGAACTCATTTTAAGTGAACTCACCTCCTCTATTAGACCTCAAACATTTGATTTTTGCATTCATTTCATTCTCAACCATTTATTTAAAAATATTGAATCTGCTAAAAGCATCAAATTTATCTTTCAAGAAAGTGACCCATGTCATCCTAGAGAAATCATCAATAAAAATCATGAAATACCTTTCTCCTTTTATACTTTTTGTTCTTGTAGGCCTGCACAAATCGATATGTATCAACTCTAAAGGTCTACAAGAAAATATTCTTTAGACTTGAAACTTATCCTTTTTTGGTTACCAAACTAACATTCATTACACATTGTACATGTAGGCTTGATTATCTTAGGTATATCTCTTACCGAATGCAATGAGTTAATCTTCATAAGATTGCCAAAGCTAATGTGTCCCATTGTCCTATGCCACATCCAACATTCACTTGCTTCTCCTAGAAGAAAAGTTCTCCCATTAACACACCTTAGACTATATATATCACCACTTGTCCTAGATCTTTCAACAGCCAATTTCCCATACTTTTCTTTTCTAATTTCACATGGACACTTTTATTGAATATGAGATTGTATCCATTTCTACACATTTGACTCACACTGAGAAGATTGTGCCAGAGACCTTTGACATAAAGAACATATTTTTTTATCTTTCCATCAAAACTTATTGAGCCTTTTCCATAGATCTATTATGAAGTATCATCTACGAGCTTTACTATGCCACCATTCAACTTCACAAGTTTGATAAACTTTCTCTCATCTCCTATCATGTGGTTGGAACAACCACTATCAATGACCCATGAATTAGCCTCATATTTAGCATGAAAATTAGTACACACAACACTTAAATCTTTAGGTTTAACTACAATCTTCTTAGCAGCCCTAAATATGACTTCATATTAAATATCCAAACAATTGGATTCATCATCCTTTGTAGAGCAGGAATCTTCCATGGAGTGGAGACTCTTCTTAAACTTATGGGTATGTGTAGGATCATGATGGGCCAAAAAGTGGCAATATGATGGGTATGTGGCTAATGACTATTTTTTAAACCAAAATTGATGAAACGAAAAGGATTTTTAAAGGATATTCTTAGCTTTTCACCAATATAAATTATGCTTTACTTTGAATTTAATAAGTAATTATTATTCATTTTCTATTCAAATTATGACTAAAGTCGTAATTGATAGGCTGAATGAAAAACATCTATAGCTTTCAAATAGTATCTCAAATTTTTTGAATCCAAAACATGCATCACATTCTATGATTCACATACTATAGGATTAAAAAAAGAAAATTTGAATTTCATAAAGTTTTGACCAAGTTAAGGTGGTCAGACATACGAGTTTTTATATTTTTTAAAAAGTTGTAATAAAAAATTCATAATTAATTATTTACTTAGAAAAAAATTACAAGAAAATATGCATCACATTAGGGCATGAGTCCTCTACTTATATCTAAAATCTTATAAAAAAATAATTATAATTTTATCATGGTTAGGGTGGTGAGACCGGACACCTACTTACCGAGAATTTAAGTACCACTATATTGAAATTTCAAATTTTCACCAAATAGATTTAAAAAAAAAAAACCCTAGCGGTTTAGAAACTACATTCAATTTTCTACAAATTCTATTCTTACATATTTTTGAAAGAATATAGATAACTTATTTAAATTTTTACGTCAAGTTGCCTAACTCTGAAATTTTTGAATTTTTTGCCACTTAAGGGCTTGTTTTTTCCATGATGATCCTGCACATACCCTTATTTCTTCTAGGCTATTTTTTTCTCTTTTTAGAATCTCTCAAGGGATATTTAGAAGCAAAGTGACCAACCTCTCCACACTTGAATCATTTTAAGGGTAGCTTATCTTTGTACTTTTTGGTACCTCTCTTCAACTTACAAGTTTTTTTCTTCTTCATGAGTTTCACTATCTAGATTAGATGCTTCCTACATTTCCTTTTTGATGGCTTTGAAGGTTGCTTCCTTCTTTGGAACTTCTTTTCCAAACTCTCTCATTTCAAATGTGCAATAAGGGCACCATATGATTGATGCATTGAAATTTTATCCAAATCTCTAGCTTCCTCAATAGAATATACTTTAGAACTATAAGATTTAGAAAGAGATCTCAATAGCTTTTTTACCACCAAAAATTATTCAAGGTCTTCACCAAGACCTCTTATTTCATTGACCACTTCATCTACCCAAAGCACATATCCTGCAATGTCTTTAGCCTCTAACATTTTTAGGTTCTCAAACTTGCCTTTGTATATCTACATCTTGGATTTCTTCACTTTGATATCTCCTTCATAGATGCCACTAAGATTATCCCAAACCTCCTTTGCTGACTTGTGGTGCATAACTTTTACATGATTGTAATTTGATAACCCACTCAATATAGCATTCTCTTCCTTTCCATCTTTCTCATAAGCCTTGATCTTAGTCAGATCAGTTGGAGGAGTAGCAAGAATAGTCTATCCATCTGTGAAAAATTTCCAAACACCATATCCTAAAGAGGATAGATGAGTTTCCATCTGGTATCTCCAGAAAGTGAAATTTGTTCCATCAAACCTAGGCACTTTTAGAGATCCTTAAATTGTTCCATCCTAGATCTTTGTCAAGCTATTAGGCTTCTTCTAAGGAACTAGGATTTGATATGAATTATAGAGCATACACTAAAAATAATAATAGGGATGGGGGTGAATCAGTATTCTATAAAATATCAAACCATTTAGAGAAAATTAAAACTTAAACTTTACAACACAAATAGAAATAATGCACAACACAACACAATACCAAATTTATGTGGAAAACCCTAGAAGGGAAAAACCAATATTAGTGTAATTAAGTTTTCACTTAGGGTAGATTACTCTTATTAGTTTCTCTCAAGTGGTTTTTCCCATGTGGGTAGTTTTCCCACCTGACACTTTTCTCATGGCTTTAAAAGCCTGTATATTATGTAAATTTTTTCATCTCATATTTCATTTTCTCTCTGGTGAAGTAGCATAGTGCACCTCTCTATCTCGTGAAGATTTATTCTGTAGTTGATTTTCTTGGGTGCTTTGCTCTATAATGGTATCAAAGCAACCAAACTGCAACTCCTTCCTGAGAGTTTTCATTGGAGATATGTGAGATCATTTATTTTGGAATTTGATTTTTCTTAAATTTCAAAATTACCTCAGATTCGATATTCTTTCTTTCTGTTGCTAAGAGGCATTTTACCTGCTGGTGGCTAGATTGTCTACTTTAGAGGCATGATTCAACAAGTTGGGAGGAATTTCCTTCTCGGTAGCAACATTTTCTTCCATCTGCAAGGTGTTGGTTTGCCACTTTGGGTGTGATTTCTTGTAGTTTGGAGGTGTTAATTTTTATTTGTTGCCATGATTTCCTATTTATCAAGGCGAATTTGATTAGAAGGCCTTTTTTGTACTGCCCTTGTAGTGGCTATGATTTTTTGAAGGCACCATCCAATTTCATTTTGTAGCCCGCATTTTTTCACTATAAAAGGACATATTTTCCTCTTGGGAGAATCGATAGCTAAAGGGGAAACTTGTGTCTAAAAGCATGATATTCCTACAATACAGGAGGCGTTTTCATTGCTACAGGCATTATTTTTTAACGGAGAGGCCAATTTAATACTCCCACATTTTCTATTTGTGTGGAGGCATGTGAGGAGAGCTCCACAGCTCTCATCCTTCATCATTGTTGAAGACAACGATCTTTTCTATTGGAGGAACAATTTTCCTCTTTAAGGTCAATTTTTCCTTGCAATGACCTATGTTCAATGCAATTTGATCTTTGTTCATCACTTTTTAGCCTCTACTCATGATTGGTGAGGCACAAAATCTTGCACAAGAAGACAAAAATAGTGTTCAGACTATTTTTCTCTCCCAGGCTGACTCTTGCTCTTAGACATTTTAATAGTTGTTGGGCACGATTTCACTAGTTGGAGGCATACAATTTCTTGAGGCGTTTGAATAGAGTCGCATCCTTATTTTGTTGGATGCATATATTTCTCAAACTTTATACATTATAAAGTTCTACAAGAAATATTTGGTTAGGGTTTGGAGGTAGGCCCTTGCACAATTTTCTTTGAAGTGCTATTTGGGATCTTGAATCCGACATTTACCCCACAGTAGCCTTTTTTTCCCTTTTTATATTCTGGCAGCCCTATTTGATTGTGAAGTGATTATGGGAAGCCTGTGGATCTATGTTTGGTATGCATGCTTGGTGAGTCAGATTGATGATTGATTAGAATAATTGCCACCATATTTTGCAAAAAATCACATTTTCTCACTCATTGCTATAGATTGTCACATGGGTGACTAGGGTATAATCAACTCTAGGGCTTAATCCTAGCCTCTCATTCATGCATTGAGCACCATATAGGAAGCCTTCTTCCATGGAGCATATCTTTTGCAAGTTACGAAGGATGATTTTCACAAACCACATATCAACAGAAAGGTATTTTCATCACCTTTGTAGTGGTTGAAGAATTTTCTCATTTTTTCTATTTGGTCGTGCATTTAATCCGTTGAATTTTGTTATTGGTTTCAAATTATTTGTAGTATTTGGGAGTTTCTAATTATTGTTGAAGGTTATTATCTTTGTATTTTTGGACTTTATTCATAGTTCATTATGGGGTTTTCAATGCAGCCTACTATGATTATGTTGAAAAGGGGAAATTATAAATAATGGAGAGATGTATCATAAAACATCTATGATGGCTTCATTTGTTGCCACATTTGTATAATCTAGTTCCCCTTCTTGGTACTAAGAGTAAGAAAGTTGCATGGAATTGCAAAAGGGATCATGTCTTAGGAGTTATTGCAATGCATATTGATGATGCCACTTTGGATGCTATTGATCATTTTGAGTGTGCATATATTCTATGGACTAAAATTTGGGAAATATATGGAGATCTTGATACCCAACTATTCCAAGATGATCCTGTTTCAGATTGTCTTGTGCCTCTTTTTTTTTGGATAGGATACCCTATAATCATGCTACTATGTAGGATTTTGAAGTGTTGGAATACTTTTAGTCCTCAAACGAGGATGACGAGGGTTCTTTAGATGCTCCTTCTCCATTAGATCTATAGTTGATGTACCTTTTCCTTTAGTGATTCATTGTACAGAGGCATTGATTGAGACTCCTATCATTCTTGTTCTGTAGGACCATTAATTTTGTGTTGATGATTCATTGAGCACATCCAGTGATTCATCACAGCCGATATTTCATTGTCTTCCTACTTGGGATTCTTATTTGTTGGAGATTGGTTCATTGTTTGTGGAATCTCATATTTTTGAATTGAAAGACACATTTGAGGGTATATCCCTCCTATTTGATGATAGTTGTGATACAACAGTTATCAATCCATCTTAGTCTATAGAGAATGTTCAACATCAGTTTCCAGTGGTACCTTGTTTGTCACCTCCTATTGTGATTGGGCATGTTCCTAATTGGACCTTAATCTTTCAAGGTTTTGGCAACACATGAGCAGATTTCAGAGACATCATCATACATTTTCATGCTTGTTTCTTTCAATTTCTATTCGGAATGGGAAGTATACATGCATTTATATTTGGTTTTGTTCCTTCCAAAAGGGAGACAAGTTGTTTTTTGATAGTGGATCATGTTTTTTCTTCAAGCACTTACCATTTTGGTAGGTGATTACAAATTGTGGCCCAGGCTATATAGTCTCTCACTTTCCCTCTTATGGGGGGGGCATTGATTGTATATAAATGATGTATGCATTCCTTGGGGGGTGTGATTGAGTCATGCATCCATACATTAGTTTTTTATTTTTATTTCCTCTCTTTTGGAGAAGGGTTTTTTCCCATACCTAGTTTTTCTCCTTTTCTATGGTTGTGAGATATTTATTTTTGTAGTTGTAAATGGGTACCTACCATGGTTGTGTAGTCGTGGCCCATATTTCATTCTTTTCATTTTTTAATTTTCATTCTCCCTAAGTTGCACTTAAGGGGGGTGTTAGTGTAATTAAGTTTCACTTAGGGTAGATTACTGTGAATAGTTTCTCCCAAGTGGTTTTTCCCATTGAGTATTTTTTGACCTAACACTTTTCTCGTGGCTTTTAAAGCCTATACATTATGCTAAGTTTTTCATCTCCTATTCCATTTTCTCTCTATCGAAGTAGCATAGTGCTCCTGTCTATCTCATGAAGGTTTATTTTGCAGTTGATTTTCCTAGGTGCTTTGCTTTAACAACCATGATGATAAATACCACTAGGGGCTATTGTCCTAATCTAGCCTCACAAGTGAATAATACTTTCAACTTTATTTTAGGGTTATAACCCATGGAATCTACTACTCCCTATAGAAAGTTTTTAGGGTCACTCCCAAGGAAGCTACAACTCCCTACATAATTTGTTTTAGGGCTTCAACCAAAGGAAGTGACTACTCCCTAAATTAAGAAAAAACTCAAAAAATATTATAGCATTACAGTCCTGCTATTTGAATCTAAAAATAAATCACAATCCTCTTGGTGATTGCAATTCTACTTTTTCCTTTCTCTTTTGATGATTGCAATTCCTCTTTGAAAACTTTTCTAAGTTCTTGAAATGTCTTCTCTTCAACTTATTGGCTCACCACTTTTAACATTCAGGAAGCTTCTCCTTTGTCTCACTACCTCCAAAATATAGTTAGGAACACTCTCCACTTCCCTTCTGTCACAAAAATATGATCAACTTGAATCTGAACAAGGTCTCCCACTTTTTCTCTTTCTCCTTTAGTCACTTACCTTAACATAATAATGCATTACACATCCTCATTTGACTCAACCACATGGCCTAGATCAAATAGGTTTACAATATATACATGACATTACATTGATTATATTACATGTTGGTGAAAAACAACAAGAATATTACATTTACAAGTCATTAAAAGATCAAACAACATCAAACGTGTAGAAGGGAAAGAACCAAATGGACTACATGCAACAATGGGAAGAGGGAAACGTGGTCCTAAACACTCTTCACAACAATGTTATTTAGTGAAAAACATCTATATGCTTCAAGAATTCAAATTAGGTCAGCTTTAAGAAAGAAGATATGATTTACTTGTAGCATGTCAGCCATTACAACATTGATGGTACACACGAAAGATAAGAATTTACTTCTGGTTCTCCTAAATAAGTCAACATGATGTATGAAACATATCAAAACACTCCATAGACTCCACACAAACAAGAACTTGTGGTGCACACCTTCAACATACCTTAGTTGGAAGGGAAAAAGCATAACCCAACAACATCTTGATTTTGGACCATAGCTTGTTATGGAAAAACCAAAAAACATCATATAGAGAAAAAAAAAATTTCACATGATATTTAGGAACACTCTCATACAACCATTTCACAACTTCATGCATTAACAAGTTGGATCAAGCTAACATGCATTGAAACTAGTCAATGGATAACACAACCCTAAGCACTGTTACTTATAACTTTCTTTGCAAAAGGAAAAATGATATGAAACTTTGGATATAGCACATCCACAAGTCAAAAAACTTAAATTTTGATATGTAAAACCATATCTACAAATGCAAAGAAATGGAGGGTATGTGCAGGATCAAATCATGGAAAAAGCAGGCCCTTAAGTGGCAAAAAAATCAGAGTTACGCAACTTGACATAAATTTTTTAATAAGTTCTCTATATTATTTAAAAAATCTATAAGAATAGAATCTGTAGAAAATTAAATGCAATTTTTAAACTACTAGATTTTTTTAAAAAGAAAAGAAATTTGTTTTGTGAAAATTTGAAATTTCAATGCAGTAGTACTTAAATTTCAGGGAAAAAATAAGAAGTAGGTGTCTGTTTGACCACCCTAACGACAATAAAATGATAATTATTTTTTATAAGATTTTAGATATAAGTAGAGGACTCATGTCCCAATGTGATGCATATTTTTTTGTAATTTTTTTCCAAGTAAATAATTAATTATGAATTTTTTATTACAACTTTTCAAAAATATAAAAAACTGGTATGTCTTACCACCTTAACTTGGTGAAAGCTTCATGATACAAATCATAGAATGTGGCTTATGTTTTGGATTCAAAAAATGTGATACCGTTTGAAAGATATAGATGTTTTTCAATCAGTCTATCAATCAGGACTTTAGTCGTAATTTGAATAGAAAATGAATAAAAATTACTTGTTAAATTCAAAGTAAAGCATAATTTATATTGGTGGAAAGCTGAAAATATCTTTTAAAAACCCTTTTCATTTCATCAATTTTGGGCTTAAAAAAAGTCATCAGCCACATACCCTACAAATACCCATCATATCGCTACTTTTTGGCCCATCATGATCTTGCACATACCCTTATATGCATTTCTTTAATTCTCACTAAATTAATTATCAAAATCCGATAGATGAATTTAAATTCATAAATGTTAAAATGTCGATAATAATATAATTAAATGGGGGATAAAATAGGCTAGACAGGGCATGCTAGCGCCCTAGTCCTGGCTTATTTTAGGTCTTTAGGAATCGTTAAAGAAATACTAAATCATATTTCCCAATTTAATTTTGATCTCCCAAATATGATAATAAAACTAATAAATTGAGAGCACAATTGGGTTCAAGAACCTAGGGGGAGCTAAACATAGAGTGAATTTGTCAAGGGTGATAGTTTATGATGCTACATATAGCTGCCACTTTGGTGAGAGTAATAACTTATTCTAATTCTCACACTAAAAAGGATAAGCCAAGAAGGGTTATTTTATCCAAACATTGAAGAGATAGGGTGACATTGAATCTAGGGGATGCATTGGCCCCGAGGCTCAAGATCTTATGACACAAAAATGTGAAGAAAAAGGAACACACAAACACATGAGGTGTAGTGCAACATGGAAAACATGAAGCATACATAATGCAAGAGAAATGCAAACATAATTCTAACACAATGAAAACTTGATGTAAATATGCAAAAGGGTGGTGGCGTGTGACAATCATGAACTAGTAAGCTCTTCATAATTCTTACTAGGATCCATACCTAAGGAATTCATGAATCACAAGCTATCAAGTCTAATATTTTGTAGGTGAGCCATGAACAAAAGCATCAAATGTTAGTGAAGTCTAATATTCACTAGGTGAGCTTGACAAGAAACAACACAAGCTAGTGAATTTTGATATTCATTAGGTGAGGATTTTCCATGGTAGAAAATGAAAAAACACAAGGGCTCATGAATTTTTATATTCATTAGGTGAGTTCTCATGCCAACCATACCAATAATTATAGTCCCAATAATTCTATTAAGGTGCTACAAAATGTGATCAATATACCAAAAAATCATCACAAGGCTCAACATGTGTGAACAAAGTGAAGCACATAATAGAATGTATTCCCCCACCTTAAATTAATTTCTAATGTCATAATAGGAGAAATTCCCTTTAAGGTGGAATAAAATTATATGCAATAAGATATGAGAGCTTGTAGAGAAATCCTATGCCAAATGATATATGTTCCCAACAAACATTACCCATGATAAGGGGTTTTCCCCATGATAAAGTCACATAATTAATAAGATAAAGATAACACATAATGATGAAGGTTATATATAATATGATCATGCTCAAAATTGACATCAATCCCCAAATACTTCTGGAGCTATGAACATAAGGGAGGAACAACACATGAAAACAATATAAAATCTTTTGGGTCAGCATGGAAGAGACCTAAATGTCTCAACTCTTTTCATCATTCCAAAAAGGAAAAAATAATACATTCACAACATAAAGATGAATGGACATACAAATAGATGAATGTCTCTATATATTTTTTATTTTTGCATCTTTGTGTCAAAATGAACAACAAGGGTCATCCAAAGAAAACCAAGAAACGCAAATACATTCTGAGCATTACATTAAGGGAGATCATGTATTCAATGCAAGAAAACACAAAAAGAAATGAAAGGGTACTATACATGAGACTTGAATCTATAGAAAATAATCAACTTCGAAAATCTTTCTCATTTGTAGTTGACATAATAGTGGTTTACAATTTTTGGCCAAACTGGACACTGAAATTATTATTTTTAGCTAAATCTTCACATTTGGGCACCTATAGCGGCTAAACTGTGAGGAATTTGAAGATGGTGCAAACTAGAGTCTCATCAAATTTTTTCTGTAGATTCTAAATTTTTTTTTTTCAAAATTTTTGGAATCAAATTGCACTTCTTTCCATCTCCCGAAAATTCTTTTTTTTTAAAAACAACATTTTCAAACATTGGCCTTTAGATAAGCATAACTTTTTCCATGAAAGATAAAATTATAATTCTTTCAAATTTAGATTTGTAACTCTGATATCTAGTGCTTCCACTTAGTTAGATAGTTTTTATTGAATATTTTTTCCTTAATCAAGTTTCAAAGTCAAACTACAATTCAGGACATAGCGACGATAACGTGTAACTTTTTTGTATATGTCAAAATTTAATTTAATTTTATTTGTTGGATCAAGGACTTCAATATCTGGTGCACTCATATTTTTCTTTTTTTTTTAATAGTCTTCTATTTTTCCACATGTGAAGAACAAAGAAATTCATTTTCAATGAAAAACCTATGTTTAATAAAACTTAAAAAACAAATACATAACAAAACCAAAACATATTAAAATTATATTCATTGGATAGCTTGTTCTGAGGAATAACATAATCATTTGAAATAAATTTTAAATGAATTCATTTGATCCCCAAAAAGCTAAATAAAAGGTGATTTTTTATTAGCATTTTGATAGGTGTAAAGGAGATGCATTTATAGGTATGGTTTAAAACTAGCAAGGTTCTATCCAAGGGGGTTTGATCTAAGGTGATTTGATGAAACCCTCTTCAATTGGAATCCTTAAAATGGAACTTTTTAAGGCTTAAATCATTATATTTTCTAAAAATATGTGATGTCAGCAAAAATTCGTTCCTCTCAGGAATTGTAAACCACTATTATGACAATACGATCCAATATGCTAGAGAAACCACAACAATTACAATACAAGGAAAAGTATTGGGTTCAACATATATGTTAAGTAACTCTCATTAGGAGGATCATCATGGCTTCCCCCATCTAAATTCATTGATTTGGAAAATACAAGAGATAATTCATTTTATGATCTTCTTTTTATTATTTTGTTCTACCTTTTGATGCAATGTAATAATGTATCACAATAGGTTGCATATCAGTACTATCAACATGATATCAAGAACTAACATCCATATTTGTGTCTAATGAGCTTATTCTTTTTTTTTGGTTGAGATAAATAAGGTTTGGCTTCATGGTTTGGTGAGGGTTGTAGAGTGGATTCAAGCAATGATGAGGATGGATGGGTGTGAGGTATTTCATTAAAATTTAATTTGATGGATGGATGATCACTAGGTAATGTTTATGCTCTTTAACAAGCTGTGAGCCATAGATAAACATCTTTTTTTAAGTTATTTTGCACATATTTTTCTTCTCGCATGATCTTCAACTTGTGGAGGGATTTATGTATTTCTCGGTATTTTTCCATTTTATTCCTTTGTAGGAGAAATAAAGGAAATAATCAAAGGTTTGGAAACCATAAAATTCTTAGTTTTTTGTACAAAAAAATTTGCTTCTCCTTATTAGGAAAAAAATTGATCCTCAAAGGCTTTTACATATGGTTGTCTTGTGTTCCTAAATTATAGGATGGTAGGGGGAACCATGGCATACATTCCATAAGGTGTAGGAAGTTTACCCAATTTAGGATGAGGTTCATTCACTACTTGTAAAGTAGGTGGAACAAATCATTGTAACCACTAGAGACTAATGAGCCTTAGGAAAAATGTTACTAAGTGATAATTAAACTATACTCTTAGCTTTAAACTTTGGTTATGACACAAATAAATAATCCTCACAAGGTTTAACAAGTTGTACTAGTTGAGGCCAAAAGCAATCTACTAAAAAACTCCACAAGATGACAAAGGCTTAAATCCACTATGGTAAATAGTATGTATTTGTTCTTCAAATGGGAATTTAAGACATTTGTGAATAACCAATGGGACTGCATTAATGGAGCTTGGCAATGGATGACCTAACTTTACATGAAATTGGTTCGACATTAGGATTATGGTAAATAAACCATCCAATTGTTTAGGTTCAACTTTTACTAGGAGATTTATAGAACCAATCATAGGGAAAACATAAATTCTATCATGAGCCTTTAATAATGATTTTGATTGTTCATAATCATCTTTATAAAGTTCATGCACATATAATAATTTGTCAGTGATCACATTCACTACACACATGATCAATTAGTATTCCCCTTGTTGGTTTATCATTGATTCTATTAGTGAAATAAAGAGGAGCATCAAGTACAATAATAGAAGCATCAATATGTGTGAAGGAAAAATAAAGAAAAAGATTGGTTTGACCCTTACAAGGTTGGGAATCAATCATGTTGATCTCATTGAATAGATCCTCAACTTCTTCTTCATTATTAGTTTGTTGGACAAAATTAGTTGAATAACTTGGTGATGAGTTTGTAAATATTTTTAATTTTTGATTAGGTGGAAAAATTTATTTATTTCCTTTGTCATTACACCATCCAACTAGATGATATTAAAATCAATGTGGTCTTGCACTTGGTGCTTAAGAGGCTCATATACATATTTGAGTATCATTCCTAAGTGTATGATGGCATTGACAAATGGATTTTATATTAAATTTTGTTTGTAATGGTTTAGTTGTGTTGATAGGCCTAATAAGAGGAAGTTGAATCATATTTTTGTTTAAAAATTGTAACATAATAGTGTAGAGAGAACCGGAAAATTATTGAAAGTTTCTATCTCTTGGCCTAAATTGATATGGCATTGTTGATATAAAGAAAAATTCCATTTGGATGTTATTTGGACGATTGAGGATTATTTATCTTTATAAAGTTCTTATTTTGTTTCTTGAATGGTTGATAATTGTTATTAGGCATGGCTTCAAATTCACTAGTAAGAGTCGATGAAAGTGTACCTTCATATTGATTAATTGATATCTAATTGTGCCATAGTAAAATGGCCCCTTGTCATTTTCATGGAATTTTAGGTCTTGTTTCATGGTATTTGATATGTTTTTCCTTGATTTTATGTTGCAACATGGCTTGAACATTCATATTTAGCTACTAAAATTCAAATAATGACCTCTTGTGAAGTTTTTGTGAAGTGTTGTAAGACATTTCTACATTCTTCTAGATTCTATTCATTATAATTCACCTAAAAATCATCTTTTGACACATCATTAAGTCCTATTTTGAAGTGTTGTAAAGTCTTGTAACAAGATTTCACACTTTCCTAGGCACAACTTCACTATTTATCTCTTCTTATGACTTAATTGACCGCTTTATGCCCTCATATGATTTTATTAAGTGTATTTTTGGATATTGTCTCGATAAACAACATTAAATGAAAAATATTTCCTGACACTTGTTTTTAGGTCCTAGGTGGGACCCATTCGCCATGGGTGGCGAATGAGTCCCCCTTGGCCCCAAATTCAAAATATTTCAAATTTTTTTCAGGATTTTATTAAAAATCACTTGATGTCGCCCTGTGATGAGGTATGAATGGTAAACTACGATACAATATTTTATAAATAGGCATTTTCCATCTCATTTTACATCTACAATCTCTTAATTTATTCAAGCATTTTATCTCACATTTCAAGCATTCAAGCATATTAGAACATCTTTTCAAGCAACATTCAAGTGCTTTGAAGCATCCATTGACATTACTGAACAAACTTGCATTATCAAGGGTTTGGTGAGTATTTACATTTGCATGCTATGTATTCATAGTTCTCTTTCATTTCATTATCTTTTCAAGGGTTTAATTACTAAAAGTGGAGTTTGACCAAGGAAAACCTCTATTCACTAACCCTAATCATTTTTCCCCCATTGCATGTTTGTTTGCATCTCTTTGTTTGGAAATTTGATAGGTTATTAGGTTTTGAGGATTGATTTCCAAGTCAACTAGGTGTTTCAAGTCAACTTAAGTATATTTTATGCTTAAAGAGTGTTTTCTGTCTGTTTCTTGTAGAACTAACTTCAACAACCCAACAAGCAGACATTTCTAGATCTAGTGTTGCAGAGTTATCTTCTAATTTTCTAGAATTTTGGGAGTGGACTGATTTTCCATAAGTGGTGAATGAGTCCCACTTTAGGATTGAAAATATGAGTTTTGCCAGATTCTGAATCCTAAATGTCAGAAACTAGCTTCTGACACTTTTTCACCAGGAGAAGGACTAATTTGCCACCTTGGAAAAATGAGTCCCACTGTGAAAAATTAGTAACTTTCATTAGCATCCAGAATACTCCAGAATTATCACAATTCATCCAGGTGCACTCAGATTCATCCCTTCTCTTTTTGTTTTGAATATTTCTTCCATTTTCTTTATTTTTTTCATATCACAATGTTTTTTCAAACATAGTTTCAATTGCACTTTTGCATTCATTTTCATTCATTTAGGCATAAAAACATCACACATAACATTAATTGAATGTACCCCCCACATTTGTGGGTCCTATCTCTCTCCTTTTAGGTGAAAAACCCTTGAAGAGCTAGAGTTGTCCATAGTGACCCAAAAATTGACGGTTCATTTTGGTGAACCCGATGTTGGAACACTTTATATTTCTAATTTGATTCTCATATTTCATCATAGTTTAAATTTGCATCAACATTCAATTAGGTCATTGTTTTTTTTTTGCATTCTAGGTCTTTTCATATTGCATTAGTGAAAACTTTATTTAGATTTCATTTTTGCATTGCATTTCATTGAAAAATCAATCAATCTTCATTTTGCATCTGTACTTGCATTTTGTAGAACATTTAACCCATCTTCAAAAATATGAAAAACAAAAAAAAATTGCATCCTATGACTCATTCACCACCTAGGGCAAATCAATCCCCCTGCAATTTTTTGACAACATTTCACACATCTTTCTGGCATTTTTCTACATTTTAGTTCATTGTTCTTGAATTTTGTTTTAATTTCTAGAATCTCTATTAATACTCATTTATTGCATATTAGTTTATTTACATCATGGCATTTTCTTTCCATAAGTTTTTGAAGTCATTAAAATCATTAGTAGACATGTCCAATTGTGCCTTTGGTTGTGACCCTAATGACGTTAAGCTACCTCATGCTCCTTCAACTCCTCATGATTGTTCTCCTTGTGATGTAAACATCATTGGATAAGATGATGCTAGCATGAACAAGTTCTACAATGATTTCCTTGATAACTTAGAAGACAATGTCGCCTTTTATCCCTCCATGAAGTCACAAGATCTCCCATTTGTTGCACCTCCTAATCACTTTGCATATTTGCATCCTGAAATCAATGATGGACCTATGGTTCCTCCCTAAAGAGGATCTAGTTCCTATAACCCAACACATTGAAACCCCTTTTTATGATCATAAATTCACAAACACATCCATAAACCTTGAAACAACATATGGAAACACTTTCACTATCTTGAGTAAACAAGGTTGTGACACGAAACATGAACATGAAATCCATCAGTTTATGGAAAAATACCCAACCGAAACAAACACAACAGGACTAGGATATCAAGATCCTTCTCATCCTGATAGAAATCCTCTTCAACTAAGGAGACTTCAGGAATCTAGTACAGTGATCTTAAATCCTCCTCCTAACTTAAACATTCTCCTTCCACGTGAACAACCATTCTCTCCCTCTAATGCTTAGGATGTTAGAATCCCTAGGGGTCCCCTTCCTCCTATTCATGAAAAAGGAGAACCTAGTAAACGTACACAACCATACAAATTAAAGAAACTAAAGTTTCCTACACATCCTCCACCTGAATGTGAAAGGAGGCTTCAACTAATTTTAAACAAAGGTCTTATACTCTTACCACCTTCAAATAGGTTGGTTATTCGTCTTCATGATTCCCACATACCATATTGTATATCATTGTATTCTTGGAAATCGAATGGAAGCATGTTGAAAATATAATGGAATACTGGATAAGTATCACTTCACTGATACTAACTACTTTCCTTTCATCCCCTAAAAAAACCTTTTCTTTATCATGCCATAGTTGAAGGATTTTTCATTCTCACTATCACATGATCCTATTCATAATCACCTTTGGCTCATACTTGTTTTCCCCTACTGTGTCATACAAGTAGTTGTTAGCCTTTGTCCTTGTAATGCAACTATCTTTGTCTCTTAACTATGTTATTCATTTTCCACTTACCCTTTAATATTGAGAAACTGATAACTTAGTTAATGGTTGACTTACACTTGCATTGTAACTTGTTTCTTTTATTTTTCTTTCATGTGTGTATTGTGTTCCCCCATAACATGTGTTTGATGTTCCCTCTCTTTGTTCACTTCTTCTATTTGTACTCATATTCTTCTAATTTCTTGCCTCTTTTTCTTTTGTTTTGTTTTGTGTTTTCCATTTGGGGATGACGCAAAGCGTAGAGATGCCTTATGTCTCTTCAATTTTGACCTGAAAGTTTTTTGTCTTTTGTTTTGTTTTGTGTTTTTTGTTTGGGGATGATGCAAAGCATAGAGACACCAGATGTCTCTTCCATGTTGACCCAAAAGGTCTTTTTCTTTTTTTTGTTTTGTGTTTTCCATTTCAGGATGACACAAAGCGTAGAGATTCCCTATGTCTCTTCCATGTTGACCCAAAAGGTCTTTGTATTTTCTTTTGTTTTTTTATTTTCCAATTGGGGATGACGCAAAGCGTAAAGACACCCTATGTCTCTTCCATGTTGACCCAAGAGGTCTTTTTCTTTTTCTTTTTTTTATGTTTTCCATTTGGGGATGATGCAAAGTGTAGAGACGCCCTATTTCTCTTCCATTTTGACCCAAAAGATCTTTGTCTTTTCTTTTGTTTTGTGTTTTCCATTTGGGGATGATGTAAAGCGTTAGACGCCCTATGTCTCTTCCATGTTAACCCAAAAGACCTATCCTTGTATTTTCTTTTGTTTCATGTTTTCCTTTTGGGGATGATGCAAAGAATTGAGATTGAAATGTCTCCTTCATGTTGACTCAAAATCTTTTTCCTTTTTTGTTTTTTTTTTAGCTTGTGTTTTCCTTTTGGGGATAATGCAAAGCATTGAGACCGTAATGTCTCTTCCATGTTGACTCAAAACAGATTTTCATTTTCCTTTCTTTTCATTCTCTATGTGTCATTCTTCCAGTTCTATGTGAATTTGGGGAATGATGACAGTTTCGAGCTCTTTCATAAAAACATTGCAGCAATGAATATACTAACCCCAAATCCATATATCCCATATGTGTTTGGTGTACTTTCTTTTCTGGTGGCCAACTCTCTTTCTTTGTCTTCCATTTTTCCTTGACATGACGCAACCTAACTTTGAAACATATGACTTAGCATATGGCTTTCTGAGTTGACTCTCGTGTTTTGTTTTATTTTTTCATTTTCTTTTCTTCTCTAATTGCAAGTAATTTCTCACAAAATGTGTAGCAATTCCTTTAGAGCGAGGGGAATACATTACCATAATTCATTTGCATTCTTGGTTCCTAGTGTATACTTTTCATTTTTGTGATTCATTTATTACTTTATGGATGACATTGGGTGTAATGTCCTTCATAAGTGTGCTCTATCTCAGCATATTGCATTCCTCTTGGTGGTTTGATGTGACACACTGCATCCCCTAAGTTGTGAATATACTATTATTTGATTGGTCCACTCTTGGAGACATTAGACACAATGTTCTCTAAGTGATTGACCTTCCATAAACTTAACAAGACTCCTTTGAACATGTTTTACATTTTTCATTTTACTTTTTGCATTTTGCCACCTTGCATAACACTATTTGCATGTTTGTGGTAACTTTGTTCATTAGCATTTGTCTTTGTGGTGCCTTGTTAAAGTTATCAATGGGAGTAACTTTAGCATGGTTGTGTGGGAAGCTCACCTAGCGGCATAAATTTCCCCTAGCCACTTTTGTGTTTTTGTGAGTGCATACCGACTAGCATGTGTATCTTACCTTTTTGGGCCTTCTCACCCTGTGAACAACTAGTTCTGTGGCCCTAAAGTGAGTACACATTCTTTTTTGGCCTAGATCTTATCCACAACTAGTTGGATTAGTGATCAAAGCTTCATTCCGTTCATTTTCAACACTTGTGTGTTCCTTTGTTCTTATGTTTAGTTTGCCATGGGATCTTCATCCTAGGGGCTTGATCATCTCTCTTGATCATTGTATTTCATCTTGCTAACGTAAGTGTATTTAAACCCTATTCTTAATGCTCATGGCTACTTTAGTGTGACTTTGAAGCAAGTTCATCCTCTCACTAAAGTGGGGGCTAAATGTGCCATAGAAAAATGGCCCCTTATCATTTTCATTGCCTTTTAGGTCTTGTTTCATGGTATTTGATATGTTTTGCCTTGATTTTATGTTGCAACGTGGCTTGAACATGCATATTTAAGTACTCAAATTCAAATAATGACCTTTTGTGAAGGTTTTGTGAAGTGTTGTAAGACATTTCTACATTCTTCTAGACTCTATTCATTATAATTCACCTAAAAATCATCTTTTGACACATCATTAAGTCCTATTTTGAAGTTTTGTAAAGTCTTGTAACAAGATTTCATACTTTCCTAGGCACAACTTCACTATTCATCTCTTCTTATGGCTTAATTGACCCCTTTATGCCCTCATATGCTTTTATTAAGTGTATTTTTGGATATTATCTTGATAAACAACACTAAATGGAACATATTTCCTGACACTTTTTTTAAGGCCTAGGTGGGACGCATTTACCATGGGTGGTGAATGAGTCCCCCTTGGTCTCAAATTCAAAATATTTCAAATTTCTTTTCAATATTTTATTAAAAATCACTTGATGTTGACCAGTGATGAGGTATGAATGGTAAACTATTACACAGGATTGTATAAATAGGAATTTTTCATCTCATTTTCATCTCCTACAATATCCTAATTCATTCAAGCATTTTATCTCACATTTCAAGCATTCAAGCATATTACAACATATTTTCAAGCAACATTCAAGCACTTTGAAGCATCCATTGACATTACTTCAGACTTGCATTATCAAGGGTTTGGTGAGTATTTGCATTTGCATGTTATGTATTCATAATTCTCTTTCATTTCATTATCTTTTCAAGGGTGTAATTACTAAAAGTGGTTTTTGACCAAGGAAAACCCCTATTCACTAACCCTAATCATTTTCCCCCTATTGCATATTTGTTTGCAGCTCTTTGCTTATATATTTGATAGGTTATTAGGTGTTGAAGATTGATTTCAAAGTCAACTAGGTGTTTCAAGTCAAATTAAGTTTATTTTATGCTTGAAGAGTTTTTTTTGTTTGTTTCCTATAGAACTACCTTTGACAACCTGACAAGTAGACATTTCCAGATCTGGTGTTGCAAAGTTGCCTTTTGATTTTCTAGAATTTTGGGAGTGGATTGATTCGCCATTAGTGGCGAATGAGTCCCACCTTAAAACTAAAAATCTGAGTTTTGATAGATTTAGGATCTCGACTGTTGGCAACCAACTTCTGACACTTTTTAACCAGGAGGAGGACCAATTTGCCACCCAAGGAAAATGAGTCCTGCTATGAAAAATCAGTAATTTTCAATAGCATCTAGAATACTCTAGAATCATCAAAATTCATCCAGGTGCACTTAGATTCATCCCTTCTCTTTTTGTTCTGCATATTTCTTCTATTTTCTCTATTTTCTACATATCACAATGTGTCTTCAAAAATAGTTTAAATTGCACTTTTGTATTCATTTTCATTCATTTAGATAAGTTAATTTCATTTAGATTACTTCATTTAGGCATAACAACATCACACATAACATTAATTGAATGAACCCCTCACATTTTTGGGTCCTATCTCTCTCCTTTTAGGTGAAAAACCTTAGAAGAGCTAGAGTTGTCCATAGTGACCTAAAAATTGATGATTCACTAATAATCACAAAGGATCATATATAAATCTATAAATTAAGGATACTTCATCATCAAGATTGTATCTATAATTTTAGGTTGAAAATTTCCAGTAAAGACTCTTTTTATATCAACATCCAAAAGGTTATAAGAGATTTGTGAATAAAGAGATTGGTGTCTTCTTATAAAGTCAATCACCTTCTCTTTAGGTCCTTATTTACAATAGATTAAATTTTTTAATGTAACTTGAGGTATAACGCTTTCTTGAAGAAATATTCATTAACAAGTTGCGTAAAGGACACTATCAAGTTATTTTAAAATGAATAAAACCAATCTAAGGAAATGTCCTTTAATGACCATGAAAAAAACCTAGCTAAGAGAGCATCTTCAAAAAGGAAATCACTACATAAATTGGTGAAGGTAGAGATGTGGTTGGTGGGATCTCCTTTGCCAACATACTTTTGAAAGTGAGGTATTTCAATATTGTATGATATGGGCATCTTTAAGATGGAAAGTGATAATGAACTACGTGTGAGGTATGTTAGAGGGTTAGCACCAGATTAACTTTGGTTCATGTTTGAATTTTTGGTTTAGGTTTCAATTTTTTGTTTTAATGAAAACAAGTTTGGAAAATTTGGTTTAGCATAGGACCGTTTGGTGACATGTTTTGAGAATGTGTTGAATATAGAAGACTATTATGGATGGCTAGTGTGATATTGTTTTGTATGTTTATAACATGTGATGAAAATTTAGGTATTGTAGGTGAGGAGACAAAGCTATAAGGATTCTCACAAGAAAAACTTAAACTTGTGTTTAGACCATTACCATTTTATGTTGTTGATGCTACAACTAGAGGGATAAAGGTGGGAATAGAAGGCATTTTTGTAGGAGAAGAAGCTCATTTTTCTAATGGTTAAACAACTAGCCACTGTAGGAATGTTTGCATCTAGTATATGAGCTAGGTTACACAACATTTCTATCCCTTGCAAATCATTGACCAACTTCCAATGTTATCCAAAGGAGGAACCATTTCTCCAGCTAAAGACTTAGTACTTAAGAATTGTTAAAGTCCTTCTAGGTCTATGTCCAATTGTTTAAGTTTATCTTCAAGGGCATGGGAAGCAATAGCCACCAAGTCCACATAATTCTATGTGGTGATGAAGATAGGTAATTTAAGGTTAGGAAGGGAGTCAAAGAAAGATTGAGTAGATCTAACACATTGAATGAAAGAGTTATAAGACTCAAGGTCAACACTAATTGTGATAGTAGCACATGAAGTCATAAGTTTGAAACTACATCTCATGGGGGTATTAGATATGGGAAACCAAGTTGTGAAGCTCATATATTTATTACAAGATTCAAAACACTTAAGTCCTCCTATATTGATAGGAAAAGTAGGTGACAATGAAAAAAAATTGAAATAATTTTCATGAATAGAACACAATCTGCATAGGAATCATAGAGACAAAACTATGATCCAAATTTGGCCTAAAATAAGCTATACAAGGGTGCTAGTGCCCTAGACTAGAGATGTAATTATTTTTTTTATTTCAAAATATAGAAATAAGCTACAGTGTTTAAGGGTCCAAATTTACAAAGGTTTAGGTCTGGAAATAAACACACTTCTTGAAATACACAAAATCCCAATTTTTTTATGTAATACACAATTATGTGTAAATTTTTAGACTTTTGAAGTAATGGAATATGCTCAAAAGGAAATTTTTAAATTGTAAACTATTACTTGATTGAACCTACCTTGAAAAATCTAGAAATTGATAGTTCTTTATCTTTTTAAAAAGACACACTTTGCAAATCTTTACTTTTTTTAATTTTCTTAACAAAATATGCATGCATAAATGACAAATTAAAACTATGTAAGATTGATATCAAACTTTAAAATAACCTAACATTTGAATATTTTAGAAGGTTTTAAAAGTGTAACAAGCATCGAGTTCACCAGAATGTGATATGGAAAAAAGGAATCTAGAGTCTAAATCATACTTTATCCAATATCACAATGGAATGAACCAAAAATGATCACAAACACCCACTTATCTACTAATTGCTATGGAATAGCTAGAATGGTGGATTAGTATTTTGGTTCTTTCTTTTTAGGGTTGATTGATTGATTAATGATTGACTTAATTTGATGATGCAAAAGTATACCTAGGTTAACTATGTAACTACAAAAAATTATTATGATTTCAAAGAATCATTGAACAAAAAATATAGAAAATGATCATAGAATAGTAGAGTTCAAACATAGAGGAACCTAGCATATAAATTTGAGCTCAAACTAGGTGGGAAGGGGCATTGAAACCTTAAGCCTAGGAATGTATAGGTTGAGAATCAGTAATCAAATATCAGGTGGTCATTGTCTATAGGTTCTTCCCTTCTAGACTCAACTTTGGAACTTCATCTATCAATGATTAATTCCACTTTCCCTATTTTTTTGACATTTGAGGCTTGAATTCATGATCTTGCAATTAATTCTTCAATCCTTTCCTAAATACACTTTAGATTAGTCACCTGCACACAAGAGAGGAGAGAAAGGGTTGTGCTATATAGGGGCTTCCCTATGTTGTTTTGGTATTTCTACCTCCACAATAACTATGATGATGTAAAAGAGTGTTTACCCTAGGTTGGGAAAAGGAAAATTGATTAAAAAAATGATAAATTAACAAGTGCTTCAACTGATCGCTCAAATCTAATCTTCTTGATGGATTGAAGTCATTGTATTGATCACCTTCATGGAGAATTGGATGTTTGATTGGAGTTCCTACAAGTGTTATTGCTCATAAAAAAAAAAACACATAAAACAAGAATAAAGTTACATGAAAACTTTATGCATTGCAAACATGAATCTTAAAAGAGAATAATTCTTGTAAACTCTACTAATTCTACTCTTGACTAACTTTTAGGATGCTCAATTATGATTTCAATTTCCTTATGGTTTAAAATGGTCAAAAAGACTTGTATTTAGATGCATTTCTTGAATTCCCACTAAATTAATTATTAAAAGCCAACAAATAAATTTAAATTTATAAATGTTAAAATTATGACAATAATATATTTAAATTAGGGCCAAAATAGGTTGGAAAAGGGTGCTAGTGCACTTTTCTAGACCTATTTGGGTCTTTATATGTCACTAAATAAATATTAAATCATAAAATTCCCAATTAAATTTTGATTTATCCAAATATGATCATAAAAGGGGAAAATTAAGACCACAATTGGGTCCAAGCACATAGGGGGGAGCTAAACCTCATGTGAAATTGTCAAGGGTGATTGTTTACGACACTACAAGACAATAATCCATATTTAACCATCTAAAATGATCCATAAAATGGTCTCAGTACTTTTAAAAGGGTATAATTCCCAAAATCCATATACTCTTGAACTATTTGGGAAACAATTCATATTGAGTTCACCAAATATCTTCTTGTCTTAAAAAATTAAACCTCACAATAATGCATTCTTGAATGTTTTTAGTATCAAAAAAGGAAAACAAAAACATATGCTTCTAATAGCAAAAAATTCTCAAAGTGATAAGCTAATTCAAGATGGCAAAAATCTTTGAGCCTCGATTACCTCTAGTATCCACTTGTAAAGGATCATAATAAGTATCCATCCCTAGTATCTTCAAAATAATAATTTTCAACAAAAATATCATTTGGTAGATCACCACCCTCAATACAAGCTACGTTAACTTAATTTGATTTATCTTTGAGTTTTCCTTTGATAATAGATCTAATGTCCCTTTTTCAATTCTATTTTTGTGGACTAAAAGACCATTTCCTATTTCTAGTGTTTCCCTTGACCAATGTTTACATGTATATTTCCCTCTTCATCTCCCATATGCCTATTAGGTTCAAATATTTATAAGTGGTGTATAGTGTGTTTAGTTTACTAAGTCTATACAAGTTGTTACAGTTATAGGTTTTCTTTTCTCAAATTGTATGTTTTCCTAACTTTTCTTTCCTTTAACCCTATCAGAGTTTCAAACTTCCTCTTTTCAACATTCATTTTCTTCAAATCCTTCTCCTTTTCCTTACCTTGTCAAAGATTTGAACTTCCTCATACCAGTATGTTTTACTCTCGAATTCAAATCCCAAACATGTAGTAACAGTCAAGCAATATCCTTGACCTTGAACTTTAACATTCCCACATTTTTAAAGTGTCTTTCCTACCTACCCGCTACAGAAGTGAGAAAGCCCTTAATGGCTAGTTTAACATTGCACCTACCAAACAAATGATTTTCATTCTTAGAAAAAATGGTCAACTCTCAAGGGCATGGATTCACATGTGATTTCAAGTGAAGGATGAAGAAGGTTGACAATTCAAACTGATTCAAAAGAAATTTGAGAAGAGGGGACTTATGTTTTGGAATTCCATGACTAGATACCTTCTCCATGGGTGTCATTAATGTGGTGTTTTCATGCTCACCTACCCATGGTATGTGCATATATCTAGGCCATAATTTTCAATGAGGCCTTATATTTTTTGACGATTTAAGTGTTATCAAAAGGTTGACATGTTATTGCTAGGAATGATTCTATTCAATGCACTAAAACTATAAAATGGACACTTTGAACACTTGTGTTTGATTTTTTAGATTCAAAATTTGCAAAGACCTAGAGGATGCAAATCCTTTGGTTTCACATGTCAAGAATGAAAATAATTTGGCCTAGTAAAGAATCTTCACTAGGAGTTCATGACAGAGCTTTCATTGGTCACATAATCTTAGTCGTCTAGTTATATAATTTCTAAGTTATCGGTGTGGGTTGAGTGTGGTATTTCTCTAGTTTTTTGTTGCAATATGTAGTTATGTTTCTTTCATTATTACCATAAATATAATATTCTATGGTTGTATCATATTTGTAATATATTCTAGATCTTATTAATCATATTAATCATAAGAAAAGTTTGATAATTTATTTATCTTGTTGACTTGATTGTATATTTGTGTTTTTTTATGAGATTTTTTTACTATAGTAGCATATTGCAATGTTTATAGACACATTTGATAGAAGAAATTCTTTCCAAGATTACCTTCCATCTTTGGGGCTGACTTGTTATCTATGTGATTAATAGTCTTGTATAAATCATGAATATAAATGAATGTTTGCTAAATCTAGTTAAAATATTTAAACCTGAAATAATTTTTTTAAATAGCTATTGGGATTAGGGATTTTGGGGTTTATCTATTGATTGTTGGCTTGTTGAAGGAAAATTATAATATTTATGTGTAAAAATGGATGGAATTATGGTTTTTACCAAATCTAGTTAATTAATTAAATTTTAGGAGAAATATTCGTAGAAAGATTTAATAAAATATATTCCTTAATATTTTACCTTATTTTAATATAATTTGTGCAAGCATACGGTTAAAAATATTTAAATAAGAAATTATTTTCCCTAAAATATTGGTTGAGATATTACACAACTATCTCAAGTTCTAAAAGTCCAAGTTATGTGATCTTTTTTCTTATAATAATAAGATTCAATTTTCATTTATTTGTATTTGATCTTTTGTTATTATTTTATGAGTATGATACATTCTCATGTTGAAAATCAACTTTTGTATCTTCTATGTTTGTTCTCATTAAGGAATTAAATTATATCTTCTAGAGTTTGAGAATTTATTTGACTAAGTGTAAATATAATACTATTGCATTTTGAAGGCAATTTTTTTTAACATAATAGTCTTAGCATTGCCATCATCTATTGGATCATTTATTTCTACTATTTGTCTAATATTAGACCTCAAATTGTTTATGTGGTTTGACATAATTATTCTACCTTCCTTTTTGAATCTGAATAATTGCTCAAAAGAAAAACTTATTTGTATTCAATAGATGTTTTCCATTCCCATTTACTATTTCTCATAAATTTTCATTCATTACTTACATTTGAATTTTTCTCTTTCAAATATAAAAATTAAACCCAAAATATTTGTCTTAAAAAAATCTCCATCTTAAAACAAATTTAAAAAATTACAAAAAAATAAAAATTAATATTAATCTTATCACTCCAAAATAAGAAATTAATACTTATATATATTTGAATAAAAATAAAAAAACCTAACTACAAACTACAAAGCACTTAGTTTTACCATATTCAAACTGTTATTTAACTGCTTTATACTAAAGAATTACTCCGTTTACCGGTTTCTTGTTGCAAGTATGTGCAAACATCAAACATTATAAATTACTTGGTAATTCCCACCACATAATGCACATCAGATTCTATCTTCCAGCAAACTCACGTTACCAATTTGGTTAGTCAAAGCGGAACTCATTGCATTACCACATTCATTGCAGGGATCTGCAAATTTGTTCCCTTTTTTCCTGGTACTGTTCGCAGCCAAACAAGAAAAAAGAAGGCATGATTAAAGATTGTATTTTTCATGAAATTCGTACTGTCTGCATCCTTAATAACCATTGTATAAATGAATGATTTAAGCCATGGGTTCTGATATCATATTGGAAAAACAAAATAGTAATTATATTGTATAGTATTAAATATAAAATGGTAATAATATTATTGAATCCATTTCAAAATGTATATAATTTGTTAAACTATAACCTTACGAAAATACAATTAATTATATAATAACAATAATAAACTACAAGTCATTAAAATGACTTTACTGCCTATAAATCTTAATATTCTAAGAGACCCATGATTTCACATAGCCAAAACTTTCTTCCATGCAGGTCTAGAGGAAATATCCTCCCACCATGCATTCACATGTTTCCTATCTCTAATCAGATAACCCTTATCAATAGCATTCACTATGTATTCAATAGATGGAATATGAACCAGATCAGCAAGGCTGTAAAAGTCCCCTGCCAAGTACTTGCTCTTTGACAGCCTCTCTTCATACACATCTAACACTTCCCCTAGCTTTTGGGCACTGCTCTCAATAACTGCCTTGTCTTGAGGCTCATTAAATATTGGGGCGACGAGCAGCTGATGAACTAATGCACAAGCATGAGGACTATAGTTCTGTCCTTCGACTTCAATCCATTGTTCAATCAATGCTCTCTCCTCCAAGTTCTTGCCTAGCAAACAAGTCCCCTGTCCTGCATATTTCTCTGCATAGTACCTTATGATAGCCCTTGACTCTGCGCATACCAAATAAAATGTCAGATCTATATGTATAGAGTGATTATATCAATGCACTAACCATTAAATTTTGAAAACATATCACGCGGAAGAGGATAATCTACTTTAGCCAGATCAGGTAGATCTATATAAAAAAAATATATCAAAATGAAAGCAATAGTCTAGAGTCTAGACTACCCATGTAATGGGTAAACATATATACAATTAACATCATTACCAAACAGCGTGAGATTTCCATCCTGGACTACTGGAACTTTTCCAAATGGCTGCATCATACATCATAGAAATGCAAGTTACTGACAACATGACCAGATAAATGGGCTATTTTAAAACCAACAACCAAAAAATTTATATAATAAGGAAGGTCCCCTACTTGTAAGGCCAGGAACTCTGGTTTTTTCTGCTCCCCTTTATTTATATCAACAGGCACATTTTCGAACTCAATATCTTTCTCTATCAGGCATACCACCACCCTTCTCCAGTTGGAGGCATAGGTAGCTCCAAACAGCTTGACAACCATCTTGTTTTTCTTCTTTAATGCAAAGAAAACAATCCTTTATGCGATCAGAAGCTGCAAGAGCTGGTATGCATTTGACAGAGTTGTGATGGAAGAGGAATTTGTAGAAGAGCGGAGCTAGCAAAAAGAATCGGCGCATTTAATTTGGTTTCTGTTTGTGTGGATATGATCAAAAGAAAAAAGTTGATATGATCTACGCAAAGTCTAAAGTATATACAATCTAGAAAGTAGTGTATGATTGTTTTTTACTTTTACTGAATATATTTTTCGACCACAGCTCAAACCAAAAGAAAATAGGTTAATCCAGATATTTTCAGAACTTTAATCATATGGTGGACTAATATTGATACAACAAATTCGTTGATCGAAAGAAACAATACTGTAGACTCATTAATATGATTTTTGTTGACGTCGAGATGAATTCAAGAAAAAAATGTTTCTTATCAATGCAGACAGTGATTGAGTTTATTAATTAATATTTCGTACCATCAGTATTATTCAGTTGCCACCTACTACAAAGGCAAAGCTATAATATCTGTAGATATCAACCGAACACGTAGCCAATAATTTAGGTTTGTACGACAGAATCTCCGAGATTTTGTAGTCCCAGTCTGACAAATGAAAAAAACGTATGTTTGGTATAAACATTAAGTTTCTGTAAATGGAAATAAATTCAACACATGAGGAAAAATAGGCTAATACTGCATGTTTGTAGAAAATATTAACATACAATAAATGATGTGTAGGTGGTCGGGGGCAGCGGCTGTCCAGCCCCGTAAATGCACCGGGGCATGGATATGCTGCATCATGCCCATCCATGTAGTTTTGCGAGTGGGCTCATACCTTAGTATTTCAGGTACAGGTTGCTTTTCCAACGCATGGAGAGGGAAATTAATGTCACACGGTCAGATTTTAGTTAATTTATTTTAACTTATTTAATAATTTATTTCAATTTATTTAAATAATTTACTTCAATTTATTTAATAATGTATTTGAATTTATTCAAATAATTTATTTGAATTTATTTATATAATTTATTTAAACTTATTTACACTTATTTATTTAAACTTATTAAACTAATTTATTTAAACTTATTTAACTAATTTATTTATACTTAATTAATTAAATAAATATTTATTTAGACTTATGTAAATTTGATTTTAATTAATGGTGCATAATCATAACTATGACAAATTTTAAGAATAATTGCAAATAGATAGTAATCCTTGAGATATATTACTTCATTCTAACCATCCATACTTGCTACTTTGTGAATAAAACTTTAAGTGGAACAACAATTGCAATCCATATGACATGTTCAACAAATGAAAATATGCAGAGAACTATGTACCTTCACACCTCCAATTGCTGCAATTTTGAATAGAGATTTTTGAGGTTAGAAATAACAAACAGTAACCCTTCATGTGCATAAATTGTAGAGCAGAGTCGCCACCTCTTTAACAAGAGGAAAACCTTTGAAGCAAGGATATCTTTATCTGAGTTCTCCCAGTAGACTCATCACAAGGCTACAACAAACCACTTTGCAGATTTGGAATTTCTTCAACACTTGAACCAAATGTTCATTTTGTCTTGACTCTTTAAAATGGTCATCAACATATTTGTATCAATGGTACACAAGTGTCCCCAGCAGAGTTGCTATTTTTGTTGGTTATTTTTTTAGAACCAAACTTAATCTCAGTCCTAACCTATGGGCTTGCCACGACCCAATTATCGGCTAGGTTGAGGATTGGCCAACACTTAAGTAAAGTAGTTATTACTTTACTTCTTCTCTTTGGGCTCTGTAGGACCCAAGGAGGGTAATCCCATATATACTCATAATATTTTATGCTTGGTCAAGAGTATTTCTTCACACAAATGGACTATTCCATGAAAATCACCTTACCAAAAGCTCGACGAACCTTAGATAGAAGTGTTACTTATTTTCAAGGAGTGTGCCTTCATACTTAGAAGTGGGACATTGAAATTTAAAGTATTTTGAATCATTCTTCATCTTGAATCCTAGGCCTAGTTCAATACTGGATCAATTGATTTTAAGATAACCTAACAAGATGATCATTACTTTATCTAAGGAAGAAAATGAATTATAACTGGTACTTAATCGATAATACAATTTGGATTGAAGCTCAGAAATTAATGGACCATTATGATGTCACTTTGTAACATCTAACTCACTATGTCTACAAAGTATCACTTCCTTACTAGATCTTATATGCTTTTCTCACAAACTAATGAGCTCATTTAAGCATTTAATAAATTCTTTGAACCAAAGCATAAAACAAATTCATTCATTCTATGCAAATGACAAAAGACAAATGAAGATGTCATTAACAATCTTCATTCATAACTTGGAAGAAAACATATAGGAGATCAATATTTCTAAACTAAAATTCTTCATTTCTGATATTTCATTGTAAAACCATATTTAAGATTTATACACAGTATAACTTTCAACTTAGAGTTACTTTTGATTCATCTACTAGAGTATCTATCTACATTTTATTCCACTATAGCATAGTATCTATTGTGACCTTGTCTAGACTCAAAATTTTGAACTCTCCTCTCTCCTTTCAGCCATGAAATGCCCTTTATATAATAGGGGAGTAACAAGCACTTGACTGAATTATAATTTCAATTTCATTTGAGTTCATTTCAAAACCTAATTCTAACTAACTCCTTGAAGGATTCCCTAGGTAGTTTCATATGCAATCATTTCAGAATAGGGGAGAAAAAAAACATGTGTAGAATATTAGCCGTCACTATCACAACATTCATTGTTTGGAACAAACAGATTTGGTTCATATCATTTGGCAGATTATTCCACATCAGCATGAGAAAATGAAAGATAAACCATGGAAACATGAAGACATATACCTCCTATGCAAAGACCATGGTGTCATAAAAAAATAAACTAGGAGGTGACCCTATTCAAAGTTGTCGGCATCCAAACATGCCTGACCACTCCTTGTCCTCAATGCAATTAGAGGTATCACCATCATGTTGTCATCAAAACTATCATATGGCACTAGGGAATCCAGGTATTGGACATAGTTTGAGTCATCATCAGCTTCAACATCCAGAGGAGAGTTTGAAAGCATGATAGGAGAATTGTGCTTACCCAAGTAGGCCCTATGAATTTTCTCTTTTTCTCTGGCCTTGTTCACTAGCATTGCTAGTTCCTTGCCTTTGCATTCGAACACTTCACTTGGAAGGGTCCTATTGCTCAAATGGTATGTACTTTGCACAATTGACTTCTTTTTATGGCCCCTATCCCTCATTTTCCCCTTTGAAACCTTAGGAGAATCCATGGCTTCTTGCTCAGCTATGTCTTCACGGCATTCAAACACACTTAGTTGGCTAGACCTCCTAACAGGTGGAAATGATATACCAACTTTTCCCATTTCCTATAAAGCTAGTTGAGAGATAATTAAAAGGGTTCTAGGCTTAAGACCCACAAGAGAAACAACCCAATCCCAACAATTGCAGATAATTCTAGCAACAAAAATCCCAAATATACCAGAGAACCTAATCTCATACCAATTTTCTCAAGATGAAAACACTAAAACTCTACTTAGGAAAACTCAATCTCCTTTACTACTCATACCTTACTTCTTCTACATTCTGAAAAGATAGTGTGAATAAAACAATGATCAACTTGCATTAAATAGAAAATTTGAGCATGTAGAATTAATGATTCAAAATTCCTCATACGAGTGAATTGGTAACTATTCAGTTTGGCTTTGCATATGGACCATTCATCTTAGAACAATTAAAACTTCATCTAAGGTGGCCATGATCTTTGTTTTTGTACCATTATCAACTTGCTCCTTGAAAATAGGGAGGTTATTTCAAATACTGCCATGTTTCCTTCTAACCCTAATTAATCATAGTTGATCTAACAATTAGCATGCATCACCAACCTAATTCATGCTTCTCATTAATATCGACAAAGTACATAGGACCAATTTCTTGGAGATAAAATTTCTTTATACGCTTCATCATTGATTCTCCCCAAGCTTTAGGGTACAATTTAGTGATGAGGCTATTCATGTGATGATTTTCAGTCCATCAGATCATCCTACTATAAGAGTTTATCAATAGTTCTCCAGTTCTCTCACCACTTTCCTTTCTGATTCATGCGCATCCCCAGGATCATGACACATTGCTTTTTTCATTTATGGTCATCACTCATTGCCGATCCACTTTATCTTCACCTAGTTCTATCAGCGATGTAAACATCCTGACGATGCTCTCTAGCCCTTGGTTTTTTGGTTTAACCCTTGGTTACATTCATCCTTCCATCACACATCACTAATTCAAACCTGGCCCTTAAGACTTTATCTGCGACAAAAGATGTTTTTTCAACACTAGATTTGGACATGTGTAACCTCCATAAAACAAACATCACAAAAAACATCACTCATAGGATCATATCATATTAGCGAGAAAATACTTTAGATAACATTCATTACTTATCGCTAATTAAATTAGCAATGAGAGATACAACTATGAAGGTCGTAGGGACATAAGTGGGAACTTTTTAAGCACATGCTCATTAGTTGTTTTAAGAAAGGGGACTTTCCTAGGACAACATGAGAATAGTAGGTTGAAAACTTATGAATTGTGCAATACAATGGATGTAGAAGTTAGGGGATTCAAACCTAGACAAGAGAAAGGTCAGTCACATGATGGTATTTTATGTGCGTGAGAAGATTCTTGGTAACTGACAACAAGCAATACTAGTAAATGACAGAATAGAACACCAAGAAAATTAAAATGAAAGAAAACCCTAAACCTCATATAACAACCCTACATAGATGTAACAAAGATTTTTTAGGGTTTTAACATGAGCACACTAGAATTTTACAAAATTTGAAAGTTCCATCAGAACCTCCTAAATGTACCTTATTCATCAAATTGTAATAGAAGATTCCTTTCTATATATCATCATCATTAATAATATGAAATGTATATTATTTAAATTTAACTTACATAATATGTATACAACTTTGTTAGTTTTATCATTAACATATTTTCCCCTCACCATACATAACATAGTAATAGAATGGTACTTTTAAAGGAAAATAAACATCCTTTGACGTTAATCTTCTCTAATCAAATAGGATGTTTCAAAATAAGAATAAAAGAATTATATTAAATAGTGGTAGTTTGAAAAGTATTATCTTTGATAAATTGTAATAAATAAATATATTAATATAAATATAAATAATTATGAAGCTTACAAAAGAATGATTATTTTATAGAATATTATTGAATTATGTTGACATTTTCATAAGAAATTGGTCCAATTTATCACTAAAATATATTGTAAGATACGTTAGATCTATTATTTTCTAATAGTTAATTCTATAGATATAGATCAAATTGTATCTATGAGCACCTTGCAAATCTACAAACATTCTAAACTCCATAAAGAAGGTGAGTGCATATAAATTTGCTAAATACTCCTATGAAATAATGCAAAATGTTTCCTAAACATGATAGCAAATCAAACTAAATTGAAAGCATCAAAGATACATAATGCACACTTTATCTCATATTGGATTGGTGCTATTATAGAAAATAGCCCTTTCCCAACCCTTGATTAAGCTCCATGATATGAAAATGATATGTTGATGATCAAGATGATGGATGGGAAAAATCAGTTCTCCAATGAAGAGTGACTTTGCATAAGCTTTTGTAGATGAGATACAAATATTGTGGAGTGAAATGGACAAGATCAGTTCTCAAATGAAGAGAGTGACCTTGCATGAGGATTGTGGATTTGTGTAGGATTTGAACACGAATGAAGCCTTTCTTTTATAGATTTTCTTGATGAGGGATTGGCCAAATGGATGAATGTGGGACAAAGATTGGACCAATGATGAGGACACTTTTCATCATGTGAGTGGTTGAGGAGTGTGCAAGATTTGAGAAATGTGCCCAAGAGGGGGAAATTTCAAATTCAAATTTGAGAGTAAATGTTGAGTGGGGGACATGTAAGAGATTATTAATTGCTTTGTTGGATGTACATGCCCACTTGGTTTTGAATTCAAACTTGAGGGAATATTCCCCAAAGATGCCATGTTGAGTGAAAATGATGAATTTAATTAATCAATAAATTGATTTATTGATGCAAGTGGGATTATCTAGAGGATGTGACATGTATTGGATTAGATTTAATCAAGATTAATTAGCTAAGATGATGATTAGGATGTTTTGACTTATTTGATTTAAATACTTTGATTTATTTAAATCAAAAGGGATGAGAAATGACTTTTGAGATTTTAATTAAATCAAGTTTGATTTATTTAATTAAAGGATGATGTGAGCCTTTGATTTATTTAAATGAATACCCTTAGGACTAAAGACCTTATTTAATTGGTGAATGGATTTGCTGCGTTTGATTTATTTAATGGGCAGATGAATATGAAACCTGGTTTACTTGATGAATGAACCTGATTGAATGCATAATGCTAATTTTGCATGTCTACAGTATCTATATTAACTAAGAATTCTATATACTTGTACCTTTTACCTTTCCTAATTTACTTTCACTTAATTTTTCTATAAATATCTTAGGGATAGAGGTATTTATGAATATCTTTTTTTCAAAAAAATGACAAATCATATTAAGAAAATGGATAATTTATTTGAACTTATTTAAATAATCTATTGAAACTTGTTTAAATAATTTAAATAAATAAATAAATTATTTAAAATTATTTAAATAAGTAAGTTTATTTATTTAAACTTAATTTAAATAAATTATTTTAATAAATTCAAATACATTACTTAAATAAATTGAAATAAATTATTAAATAAGTTAAAATAAATTCAAATAAATTATTAAATAAGTTAAAATTAATTTAAATTAATTTTCGTTTCTGTCACTTTAGAGGGCAACATGTACCTAGGATACTGTGAGTTAAAATATGTGTCGGTTGTAGGAGACTACAGTTCTACATGGATAGGCATGATGCACATATCTATGCACTGGTGCATTTATGGGGCTAGATAGTTGTTGCCGATGGTCATGAGCTAGTATAGAACCATGGTGCAATGTTGTTGTTGTGGGTATAAATTATTCTAGTTGAGTTGGAGTCATTATTTTTTCTTCAGAAGAAAATTTTTGTTTTGATATTGTTTATCTAGGATCTTTGATTTCATTTATGAAAAAATATATAAATAGTAACATATGATGGTATACAAGGGGTATATCGAAGAGGTGTGGAGGATCAATTAATTAATTTTGTATATTTTACATATATTCATGCAATATATGAGATGAATTGGTAGGCCATATTGTTAGGGTTTAGGTAGATTGGAGCAATAAACATTAACAATTATATGTAGATTAAATAACCCATAAATAACAATGAAGAATATCACAAAAGAGATCAACACATAAATTTAACGTGGTTCACCCAATATGGGCTACATCCAAAAAAACTCAGCCAACCAATGATTTTATTAGCTAGTGCAAAGTAGATTACAATCTCACAAATCCAATATTGCAATATACATCCTAGCCACTTATAACAAGCCTTTTTAGAAGTTTCTAGAATTAGGGCTTTACAAAGTCATTTTTCACTTGATGTGTTAGCGGGAAAACCTTGACATGTTAACAAGGAAAAACATTTATGTGTTAACAAAAAAAAGAAAATCAAGGGTTGCACCCCTAAAGCCTAGTGAGGATACATTACTAGTGTACAGTATTTGCATGACTAGTCACAACATACCAACACATATGGCTAATGATGTTATGTGCAATCAATGTTTTGATAGATAAGTGATAGCTGAATGGATTGACAATGCATCCACTTACACCAAATTTATATTATTTAATATTTTAAATTTAGTTTCTTAAGTGTGACATCCTTGAAATGCATAGAAAATAAATAAAGTGTTATTGTATATAAAAAATAATTCTCTTTATATGCCCCTTTCTACCTCTCTTTGTGCCTCTCTTCCTCTCTCCCTCACTTTGTCCTTCTCTCTCTCTCTCTTATATAAACAATGATTGACTTTATGTGCCCAATACCACACGTTAGGTGCACATTCATAATGTGTAGATCATTTTATTGCACTTTATGTAGTGTAGACTTGCGTATGTGCAGGATCATCATGGAAAAAATAGGCCCTTAAGTGGCAAAAAGTTTAGAAAAATTAGAGTTAGGAAATTTGATGCAAAATTTTGAATATGTTAAGTATATTATTTCAAAAATATGTAAGAATATAATCTATAGCAAATTGAATGTAGTTTCTAAACTACTAGGTTTGTTTTAAAAAAAAATCTATTTGGTGAAAATTTGAAATTTCAATGGAGTAGTACTTAAATTTCAAGGAAAAAATAAGAAGTGGGTGTTTGTCTAATCACCCTAACCACAATAAAATGATAACATTTTTTTTATAATAGTTTAGATATAAGTAGAGGACTCATGTCTCGATGTGATGCATATTTTTCTATAATTTTTTTCCAAGTACATAATTAATTATGAATTTTTTTATTATGACTTTTAAAAAATATACAAACTTGTATGTCTGACCACCTTAACTTGGTCAAAACTTCATGAAATTCAATTTTTCTTTTTCAATCCTATAGTATGTGACACATGTTTTGAATTCAAAAAATGTGATACCATTTGAAAGCTATAAATGTTTTTCAATCATCCTATCAATCAAGACTTTAGTCATAATTTTAATAGAAAATGAATAATAATTACTTATTAAATTAAAAGTAAATTATAATTTATATTTGTGTAAAATGAGAAAATCCTTTAAAAACCCTTTTTGTTTCATCAATTTTGGGAAAAAATAAAGTCGTCAGCCACATACCCATCATATTGCCACTTTTTGGCCCATCATGATCCTGCACATACCCACTTCACATATTCATGTTTTCTTACTTAAAAATTGATGAGAAATCAATGGTACCTTGGCTTTCTATTGAAGTTGAATGGTTTTGAATGAGTCTACTAGGGATCAAGTCTTGTTAAGTGAAGGAAATCAACACCAAATGGGATGAGATTGGGATTGTGTCTTGGATGACATTGGTGAAATGAATACCCCTTAGTGTTGTGCCTTGCAAACACACCCTATTGTGAAATAAGGACCCCTCTTTTCATTTGCTTGGTTTTCTTTCTTTTTGGTATTTTGTTTAGTGTTCTCTAGGTTAGTTTCTCTCTAGGTCAATGTTCATTTAATTGTAGATCTTGTTACATTCTAAATTTAACTTTTGGGTAGTTTTGCAAAGATTTAGACCTTGATCAGTAACCCCCAACTTTTTTCAAGGTTGAGCCCCCCCATTTTTCTGTAAATTCAAAAGCTCCTATTTTTTTGCAAAATCTCCAATTTGCATAGATTTTACCTTGACTTGGCCAAGATTGAGGAGTCGCCAATTTTCCACATGGATGTGTGGGCAGTGTTACTCTACAAAAGTTGAGGAGGGGTCCAATTTATGTAGGAGAGTGCTCTCCACCCTATCCTATAGAGCATTAATGGGGGTTGTTGGCTCAAGGTATTTATGCCTTTGAGCTCAATTTTTGGATCATTTGTGATTTTTTGCAAAATTGAATTGATGCTTTAGATCTCTTAGGTGACCTAGTTTCTCTCAGTGTTGCAAACTTGAGGAGCTTTTTCACCATCTACCATCCAATTATAATCAATCCTCTAGATTTTCCTCATGCTCCCATTTTAATTGAAAGAATATTTTGCATGGTTAGTTGGTTGAAATTAGCAAATCCTAAGTCATTTAATATCATTTTTGTTGGGAAATTTTGTTAGTAGTTCATATTTCATCACAAATGACAATAAAACAGTATAAATTTAGGGATTGAATGTGTTATATTTTCATAGTTGGTAAGGTAGGAACCCTCTTAAACCTAGGTATAGTTATATGCCCTATTCCATGACCTTGAAGTGTTGAAGTATCTAAGTGAAGATTAGGTTTGGATAGGTAAACCTATTGGAGCATTGAACACCATGGTATTTTTATAGTTTGGTAGCGTTTTACGGAGATTTGGAGGACCATTTTCATGCAATGGGTTGTCGTTTGGATGGTTTGTTCATCAATATCTTTATTTCCCACATAGTGCATAGAGTAATAGTCTCAAGTTTGCAGAGTTTTGGGCTATTTAAAATGTTCTAATATTTCCTCCAAGGTTGAGTCACATAGTTTTCTTTGCAAGGTGTGAATATTCCCTCAATTTATAGAAATTTGGTGATGTGTGAATCTAATGTTTAGTTGAACTTGTCCACATCTCCCTCAATTTCCCATAGTTGATCTTTATTTTCTTTGCAAACTATCCCTTTGTTGGAATTGGTTGTCATTGTGGTTGTCATTGATGTCAACACTTGAGAAGATTTTTACACATATGTTTATGAGATTGTAAGTGTTTGGCATTGGTTTCCATTGATGTCAACACTTAGTTAGGGTTTTCATTGATGTTGTTCTATCAGTGTCCAGTAATGTTCATGGTTGGATGTATTCATGCCTTATTTGGATGAGTTGTTGATGTTCATGGTTGTATGTAGTCATGCCTTGTTTGGATGAGTTGTTGATGTTCATGGTTGGATGTCATGCCTTATTTGTTGTCAAGTAAAGATGTATTGAGTATGGTTGTTGTCAAAACAAATGATATCATGATGATATATTAAGATGAGGATCAGAAGTAATGCTAATTTCGGAGAGATGTTGTTGATGGTCTCTAGCATACATTGTATTCTTTCTCCTTTTTTTCGTGAGAAAGTATGTGTTGCTACAAGGATGTTTTGGTCTCCACAAGCTGGTAAAACTTTCTACTTTAGGAAGGTGTTGTGAAGACTATTTGGGAGAATGCTTTGCATTCCTTCATTGTTGAAGATATGGTCTTGTAGTTTGAGATTTAGTGTTTGTGCTATGTGGATGTTTCACTCCTATCTTTCTATATCACCTATGTTGGCAAGGAGGGTTCTAGTATTTAGAGGTTTTATTGGTTGTTTGGACCGGTCTAAAAAATGCTCTGCATTTCTCAACATTGATATTTCTACTCTGTCGGCTTGGTGAACATGATCTTAGTGTTTGAGTAGTGTCTCATTTCAATTTTCATATAATGAAGTGGTCTACAAGTTGATTTGTTAATTTTCTATCTCATAGTTGTGTATTTTGTGCTTTTGTGATGAAGTGTTCCATTTTTGTTTGGTTTCTGGTGGCTTTTTGTGGCATGGAAGTGTGAAAAGGTGTTTGAAAGTGTTGTTGGATGTTCATGGAACATATATTTGTGGTTCACATGTTAATGATTGGTCTCTTTGGTGCCACATATTATTTTTAGTTGGTTTTCTAAGAAATTTGTGGATGTTTGGATGGCAGGGCTTGTTTTATTGCTTATGTTATGTGCTTGGGGGTTTTTGCTAGCATTTGAGGTTGTGTTAAGATGTATTTTGGTCTTGACCTATCTTGTTGAGAACTATATTGTTTAATTTTAGTTGAAGATGTGTTTTTGGGCCAACTGGTATTGTGTTACACACTTCATCTACACGTTCCCTTGTTTCCAACTTGGTTTGATGTGCACCAACATTTGTGTGGTTTGGGATCACTTTGGAAGTTGTAATAAGATTGATTTTGGTCCTCTCTATATTTTGGATAGGACTACATTATGTTGTGGTGTCCATCTTGTTGGAATTATTGTTTTTATTCTTTTTGGGGTGACCTAATTATTGTTTTGAGATCCTGCAATGGATATAAATGTAGAAAAATTTAGTTACAAGATGAGAGAGTGAGTGTACAAGTGGTGTGGTGTGTGAGTATGGGTTGGTGAAGTGAGTTGTGAAGAATAAAAACCAGATGGGCTTTAATGCCTTACTCAACAGAGTGTATTGTTGACATATGTTGTAATTCTATATGTTCATATATCCTACTGTAGACATCAAAAATATATAGATTGATCGCACACTTGATCCTTATCCACTAACATCGTTTCATCCTGAATCATCCCTCGGTCTAACCATTTAATCAAATCTCCTTATCTTATTAAATTCATTAATATTCCTCTCTTAATTAAATAAATCACTTTATCTAATTAAGTCACCTCTTCTTGATAATTAAATTAATCATCTTGATCTAATTATCCGATTTAATTAAATAATCAATTTTATTTGATTAAATCTCTTAAGTCCATCTATTAAATTAAATTAATTAAAACCTTATTTAATTTAATCTAACATTAGCTTCTTTTAATTAAATAAATCAAAATCTTTATTTGATTAATATCTTATCACATTTTTCTCATTATTTGATTTAAATAAATCCTAAAATCTATGTCAAATAAGTCACATCATCTAATCTCCTATTAAATTAATTGACCCTTGATTAATTTAATCTCCTATCATGTCCCATCCTCTAGATTTTGTAAGCTGCACATGAAAATAGATTTAATTCATTTATTAAATCTCTATTTTCCTCACAAGGCATCTTTTGGAATATTCTCCAAATTTGAATTCAAATTTTCCAAGTCAACATGTACATCCAACAAGGCAATAACTCCATCTTACATGTCCTTTGCCTTAAGCCAAGTGGCATTGATTGCAATTTCCCTTCCCTCTTGCAAGTCATTTCAACAAATTTGAATTTCAAATATTTGTATTTATTGGCACAATCCTGAAAACTTGCTCAACCTTCATCCTCTCACATGTTGACAAGTGGCATCATATCATTGGTTGAATATTTTTCCCACATTGATCAAATTTGGACATCTCTTCAACTTATCAATCTATAAATAAAGAGCTCATATCCTTATTTCATCATCCACAATTTGAGTAAACTTACTATGCTCAAATCATTAGCAAATTCTATCCATCACCATTGAGTTCTTAGCTAGGTTATGCAGATTTTTTGCTTGGAGCTTTCATCAATCTTCATCAAAGTGGATCACTCTTCATCAATAAACAAAGCTTGCATAGGAGTTGGGAAAGGGCCAATTTCCACATCAAATTGGCACCAACTCCCCCATAAGATCAAGAGTTTGCATGTTCTTAATAGGATTTAGTTTGTTTTCTATCTTCTTTCATTGTGTTCTTGTTTTATTCCTAGTTTGGAGCATAGTTAAATGGATTTTATGGGTAATCTTGGTCTTAACTTGCATTTCAATCTTCTAATATGTTTGTTTGTTGTGTTTTGCAGGTATTAGGATCTTGGTTCACACAATTGGCGCTAGAAGGAGGTCTTGAATCAGAAATCTAACATGTTTTTTTAAATTTTTTGATGTTTTAGTGCTTATGTGCATTGTTTCAATGCTTATGCACATTCTTTTAGTGCTTTTATAGACTGTTTCAGCACTTTTTTTGACATATTTTAGTGCTCTTGCAGGTTGTTTAGCGCTCTTGCAGGTTCTTTTAGTGCTCTTACAGGTTATTTTAGCGCTCTTGAAGGTTTTTTTAGCACTCTTGCAGGTTCTTTTAGCACTCTTGTGGGTTATTTTAGCGCTCTTGAAGGTTATTTTAGCACTCTTACAGGTTCTTTTAGCGCATATGATCACTATTTTAGTGAATTTAGAGTCAGTTTTGAAATGACCATATCTTGGTCATACAAAGGTCTTTTTTGATACTTTTGTTTTTGAAATGGGGTAGAATTTCATAAGCTATCCAATAGTGTAGGTGTTTATTAACTATTAATGAGTTAAAATTTTCAAATTTATATCTAAATTCAAAACACATGATAACTTGGCCTAAGTTTTAGGGTGTTTTTGTTAATGATTCATCTAACCCCTATATCCTTTTCTTTTTTGATATCCTCTAATGTTTTGATCACTTTTTTAGGTTAGGAAATCAAAAGGGGAGGAGGAAACGAAAGGAAAGCTTCTTATGACATCATTTCTCTATTGTATCAAGTGTCTTTAGACACTCTTGGAAGAATTTATAATTCCAAGTTTAAAGGATTTTATCACTTCAAGATTTTAGGACTCAATAGATTTCAATTTGGGCTCTAAAAAGAACAATACAAAAGGCTTAAAATGAACATTAGGACCACAACTTACTAGAGTTTTTTTTTTTTTGGTTAACAATTGAACAAAACAACTCTCATTTGTCCTTTGGTGCTTTAAAAAGAATTCATAATTGTTTTGAGGGTTTAAAAAGAACAAGTGCAACTTCATTTTTGTGAGGGATTACTTGAACTAACACCACTGAAAAAGGATGTATGCGCTTCTCTCACGCTTTATAGCGATCTTGAGAATCAAAAGGCCTTTTTCATGATCTTAGGTTGAGATAAAGCAATCACCTCCACACTTCAATTTGGGCTTAAAATTGAACAAAATCTTGTGTGAGTGTGAATGAATTTATTGCATCTGTTCTCCCTTTGTTTCTAAACAATGGTTGATCGAACTATGAATAAGTTTATTCACTTTTGTTTATCCTAGAGGGCCTGCCTTGGGGAAAAAGTACTCACCCAAGGGAACGACTCAACCGGTAACACTTTAAAGCCAAGAGTATTTCCAACCAGTATATAAATATGGGTATTGGAGTAAACGCCAATATCATGTGGTTGATTCCGACAAGATGGATCTGAAAGGGGAATCTTGTCGTATGGGTCAATCTCCATGAATGGAAATTCCTTACTAAAACCCATGTGCTAGAATTTTCCAAAATCCTTTAATCTATTTGTTGGTGCAAGAACGGTCGTTCTAAAGCCACCCCACACTTTTACGGTCTTTTAGTAGAAATGGAAAGCATGCCATGGGAGTTTCATGGGTGTTGATTCTTGGCTGCCCTGATTGACGTTAATGAGACGTGGAGGGGAGCCAGTGGGGTCAAGCATCTAACCATTCACTAAAGACAAGCATAGCTAGACTTGTCCAAGTGGGAATCCAATAAATATTGTCTTTCACATCCATAGGGTTGTACTTATTCTTAGGTTACAAATGCATTGCTTGATTGAAAACACTTGGAAACAAACACTTAACATCATCATCAAAATTTCAAACCCTTTAGGAGGTAAATACAATTGACCAAATTTATGTGTTATTGCTTGCCCTTGGGATTCACATCCTTAGAGGTTTCTAAACACTTGAACTTACATCTCAATTTACCTACTAAAGATAAACAATAGGTAACCATTGCCTTGATTTCCTTGAATTCCACATAGCACTTTGTGGGATGAAAAGAAGTTAGGACATTAGACATTTAGTTTGAAAATCTAATCAAGAAATTTTTTGTGGTAAAATAAATTCATTAATCAAGATGAAATCAATTGAACCCAACACATGTGCTTGTGTATCTTTTGTCTTATGGTCTTTTGAGCAAACATTGATCTTTTGGTTTGAAGGGAAAAGCATGTTCTTCAAAACCTTGGCCTTGTAAACAAGTCCTTCTTAGGTTCATTTAGGATCAAAATCAAAAACTTCATCCAAAAAAATCTATCAAAACCCATCCCACAAACAAATTTAGAGCTTTGAAAACATCATTCTAGACTTGGTTAAATCATCAAAATAAAAAATAACCTTGTTTAATTAGGAGTATGGGAATGCATCCTTTCTCATACCTCTAGCAATCCTTTGAAAAAATTCATCCTAAGATCACATCTAACATCTTAGGGTTTACAAGTTCATCATCTAAATCAACTAGTCAAAATCAAACCCTAAGTCTAGCATTGATCCAAAGTTCCTAAATGTTCATCACCCATATCATTCACCCCTTTCATCCTTCATCTTGTCATTGGTCCTAATAATCTTAGAGGTCACTTTTGCAACAAGGTCAAAACACAAGAGGAACATGGAATATAAAACTTGATCCATGCATCATGAGTAATCCAAGTCAAATAAGTTATCAAAGCCTCACAATGCCAATTGATTATCGACATTCACATCTATACAAACCGTACATGGGATCATTACCTTCAAAAAAATTTAATAATACAACAAGTGTGAGTATGCCCAAATCAAAGATTGGAACACATTTCCTGATGGTAGATCTAAATCTAAACCTACAAGTCTTTCAATAGAACAATCAAAGCATGAGCCTTCAAACGAACAAAGTCATCCCACCAAATCCCTACATGGAAAATGAGAATGTACCAAGTACAAGTTTTCCAAACATGAATCCAACAAACTTTGGGATAAATATGTTTTTGAATCACACAAATGTTGTTCAAAGTCCAAAAAAGACATTAACAACTCCACGTATCAATCCAAGTCAAGGTAACACCATGCAAAATCAAAGTTACCTAAAACAAGGCAATGCGATTCCCAACATCAACAATATTCAATTTCAACCTATCATGCCAAATTTGAATATCATCCCAAATCAGAACATTGTCCAAAATCAATTTGTCCATGATACCATTCAAAAATCACAAGTATGCACCCCAAATCTTCTTGAACAAAAACCAAATCAACTATATCAAGGGAGTCAAGATCAAATTGCTACACTTACCAAAATAGTTCAGTCATTGCGCCAAGGAAAGAATCCACCACCATTACCTATATCATTCCTTGGTTTAGGGATTCCCCATTTACCTAGCACCAATCACTCCATCCAAATCAATCCACCTAACATCAATCAAGTCATCACATTAAATTCTTTGAATATACCATCGACATTGCACCAACAGATGGTATCTAATCAAATGACAACATCAATCCTAAAAAATCAAAACATGGTCTCCCAAGGACCTATCACCTTGGTCATTCCAACCATTCCTATCACCTTGATCACTCCAAACACCCCTATCCCACCCATCATATCTCAACCCCTCACTACCATGATCGCTCCAAGTGTATCTCAACCACTTGTCACTACACCCAAGGGTGTTGTCATAATAGTGGTTTACAATTCCTGTGAGGAATGAATTTTAGCTTAAATCACATATTTTTAGAAAATATAATGATTTAAGCCTTAAAAAGTTCCATTTTAAGGATTCCAATTGAAGAGGGTTTGATCAAATCACCTTAGATCAAACCCCGTTGGATAGAACCTCCTTAGTTTTAAACCATACCTATAAATGCGTCTCCTTTACACCTATCAAAATGCTGATAAAAAATCACTTTTGATTTAGCTTTTGGGGGATCAAATGAATTCATTTAAAATTTATTTCAAATTATTATGGTATTCCTCAAAACAAGTTATCCAATGAATATAATTTTAATATGTTTTGGTTTTGTTATGTATTTGTTTTTTAAGTTTTATTAAACATAGGTTTTTCATCGAAAATGAATTTCTTTATTCTTCACATGTGGAAAAATAGAAGATTATAAAAAAAAAAATTAAAAAATATGAGTGCACCAGATATTGAGGTCCTTGATCCAACAAAAATAAATAAATAATATTTTGACATATACAAAAAAAGTTACGCGTTATACGGTCACGCTGTGTCTAAATTGTAATTCATTTGACTTTCAAACTTGATTAAGGAAAAAATATTCAATAAAAAAATATCTAACCAAGTGGAAGCACTAGATATCAAAGTTGCAAATCTAAATTTGAAAGAATTAGAATTTTATCCTTCATGGAAAAAAAGTTATGCGTTATATGGTGTGCGTACTTTAAAAATGTTATTTTCTGAAGAAAAAAATCAATTTAGATAGAAAAGAAGTGAAATTTGATTCCCAAAATTTTGAAAAAAATACTTTTAGAATCTACAGAAAAAATGTGATGAGACTCTAGTTTGCACCATCTTCAAATTCCTCATAGTTTAGCCGCTATAGGTGCCCAAATGTGAAGATTTGGTTAAAAATAATAATTTTAGTGTCCAATTTGGCCAAAAATTGTAAACCACTATTATGGGATCACCCCCAATACAATTCCAAATCCACCACCACTACCACCAAAACCAAGTGCAATAAGTCAATATTGTAACATCGCACTAAAAGCACATCAATCCTACCAACAAGCGCTTCAACAATATCAAGTGGCTCCACAAGCTGCTCAAGCTGCCCAAGCCTCTCAAGCTACCCAACAAACGCAATCACAAACACAAAAAATGACAACTATTGAGAACAAGGATCAAGATCAATCCACCACTGAACACCTTGAAACTATGTCTACTTCATCCAATGATAAAATCAACATATGTCAAGAGTCACTTTTGAATCATGATCAAAATCCACCAACAATACCCAACAATGATCCAATTCAAGAAATGTCAACATCATTTGACTCTATGGTTGAAGACATTCACAATCTCCCCACCACAATTGTTGAAACAATGTTCAAAATCTCTCAATTAAGGAGCACATTGAAGATGCTTCTATCCCATCTGATGATCAACTCACCATACATCAAGAGCCACTTTTTAGTGATCTATTTCAAGGAGTTTTAGGATTATTTGATCCTATCAACATAATGCACGATCCATCGACCAATGACCATGTTGAAAATGTCTCTACATTACCTTATGAGTTATATCTCAAGAATTTATTCCAAAGCATGATCAAAATCCTTCACCAAAGTCTAGCAATGGTCCTTTCCAAGACATATTGACATCCTTTGACCTCATGGTTACATATGTCAAAAGAATCCTCAACTCGACACTTGAGGATATTGAACCACTTACCATGTCTAATGATGACATCCAAGAACCCTTTGTAAGAAATCCATCCTTTGAAACTAATCCATGTCAAGAACTTGATCCAAAGCATGTCGAAAGAAACTCTGAAATCATTCAAGATCAAGAATTTGTATCTTCAAGATACTACAGTAATCTAATGGACACTCTCCTATCTATGCAAGATGATCATGCCTATGTAACACATATTCCCTCATATACCCATGAGATGTTTTCTTTGGATGGACACGTCAATGATCATCATTCAGAACAAGATCCCTTTACTCCTAACATTATTACACAAAAAGAGTAGATTATTGATTCCTACAACCAAACAGAGTTGTCAACATCAGGATTAGATATATCCAAAATCCAGAATGAAGACATCATGAATAAAGATATTCAGCATTATCCGCTCAAGGAAACAAGTCAGACAGAATAGTATAATTCAGAGTTAGCGGAGCAGCAAATTAAAATGTCACCTATAGTGGTCATTTATCAGAGAATTCATTCTAAACAAGAGCTCTCAAAATAGGCAGAATCAAAGCATGAAGGTACTACTTCCACAATATTGGGGGCAACTATGTCTCAAGCAAACATCAACATAGGGAGCATGAAGAGTCCTTGTGATGAAACCGATGTTGATACTACAACCAGCCATGTCATGAATCTTCATCCACCCATCACCCCATCCACAAATTGGGACCAATGTCAAAGGAAAGATTTGAATCAAAGCACAAAGAATGTTATCAAATCAAAAGAATTTGAGAAGCATAATGGAAAAATCAAAGATGCATGGATACCAAAACATACAAAGAAATATTATCCCCATCAAACTCCATCAGTCAAAGAAACTATGGGGCAAGATAAAAGAGGGAAAATTATTCATCAAGGATGTCCACTAAAGAAAAAGTAGGCTTTTCAAGCGACGTACAAAGTGTATCAAGTAGTTGGTCCTAATTCCATGCACACTTTCATATCCACCCATCATTGCTCATCTTCCCAAGTTTGGAGAGTCAAAGGTTCCAAACTGTCAACCAATCCATATTTTATGATCCCTAAACACACTCCATCCACACCTCCACGCATAATATCCAGTTCTCACATTGACCATGTATTGGCAAGAACCCTTCATCATAAGGATTTAGAAGGCACTCTATCACGATGTGCACACAAGGATAGAGTTAACCCTGGTATCGATAAAGAAAATCAGGAATCCCAAAAGTTGCATTCAAGTGCACATATCTTAGCAAAGCAACTCCTTTAGGTAGGATATCGATGGAACATTATGACAGGGACAACTACATCAACAGTAGCTTGTGACTCAACATGAGCATAAATCTTTCAAAAAAAAAAAAACCAAAAAATCAAAAAAATATGAAAATCCAAAAAAAATTAGAAAAAGGATTGAAAATAATAAAGAGAAAAATCATCCTCTAGTGAAAACTGCATGAGCAGTGCTTTGGGCAGGTACCATGATGAAAACTTGGAAAACAGGCATCATGTGTAGAATCGAGCATCTGTGTGCGTTATCTCATGTGAAAGCATCTCATCCCATCCATAATAAATCTAGCATTCCACCCATCTTATCCATAATAAATCCATTCATCCATCTGCATACAACATCCAAGTTATCTTGATCTTGACAAAGTTTGGGGCACACTTTACAGTTGCTTATGGTAAACATCTTGACATGGGTCATTTTCATGGATTCTATCCTATGCAACATTATCTGAGCTATGAAGCACTATCCAAATAAAATTTCTTGATCCAAATCCCTTATCTTATCACAAGATAATCCTTGGTATCCTTTGTGTTCTTACCGTATCCATCCATCCGTACACCTATCTAGGCATTCATCCATGACATTCCATACATTGCCAAACACTGGGGACAGATATTTACATCTTGCTTTAGGAATAAATCTTGATTTATATCCTCCAACTTATGTGGTGATTCAAACATTAGAGAATGCATAATCAAATTGGTCAAACCACTTGTGAGAAAAAATCCACATAATCACTAGCCCATGGCATATTTTGACAAGATGTTCCTTATCAAGCTTCATCTTTCATCGAACATCAATCCAAACAATCACTATCAATTGCATCTAGTTTGCACTTCAACGTTGCATCAATCAAACATCTTTTGTTTCAAACCAAGCTTCATCAATCATGATCAATCAAATCTAATCAAGAAATCATTAGGATATCCTTGTGTTGCTTAACACTATCCTTGCATTATTGTGCATCCTCAACAATGTTATCATCATCAATCCATCATCATCTTGGGGATATCTTTCCCAATCCTTGTGTTGCTTAACACTATCCTTAAATTGTCGTGCATCCTCAACAATGTTATCATCATCAATCCTAATCAATCTAGATCAATCCAATCCTTGCGTTGTTGTGTATCCTCAACAATGTTATCATCATCAATCAATCCATCGATTCGATCATTCAACCTTAGCTTGGTTTTCGGAAAAATCCCAAACAGAGCACTAATATCATCATTCACATCCATATCCAAATTGTCAAAATCATGCGAAAATCCAAAAACATCCAAAACATCAAAAAATTCAAAAAACACTTAAAATTTTTGAAAAACGTCAAAAACATTTGAATCTAAGCTACGTCATCTCTGAGCTTAAACATAGGCAAGGCTAATCTTTTGATCAGCCCCTGAGGCCCCTAAGATAGGTCTTTAGGTTAGTCTCTTGGTCAAAATCTCAGAAAATCCCAAAAACATTTGAAAAAGTGAAAATCAAACATTAGAAAATCTCAAAAAATACCAAAAACAGCCTCAAAACATTGCAAAACGTAAAAAACATCCAAATATTTGAAAAAAATCCATCCATCTCATCTCGCTTGCACCCGCAATAACACCATCCATAATAAACTAATCGTCACCTTCATCCTTTGGCAACGCAAACAAAAACAATCACAACAATCAGCAAAAGCAAGCTTCAATTGTAAAATCAAAAGCAAATAACAAATCTTTAAAAAAAAATCAAAGTCTTGATCATTTTTAAACATGTCACTTAACTTTATATCAAAATCCTATCAATCAACTTATCAACCCATCATCATCCTATACAATACATGTCTTAGGATATATCGTTCTGACAATGGGCATCATTTTGGATATCACCTTGGATTCTTATCCTATCAAAACACATCCCTTTGGCTGAAGGTATGAAGAATATTGGATTGTTTGTGTACTTTATCTTTTCTTTTGGTTTATCTTATTGTGCTCATTCCAAGGACCTCTCAATGATGTCCCCAATGAAGGGATTTAGAGAGATAGGAATGGGGCAATGATCATTATCTTTTTATCTATTGTGCTTGTTGGGTGTTCTTGTAATATAACCTTGGCGAATACTTTCTCTGTTAGGTACGTCCTAGCAAAGTTTATGTATGTCAGGTGTGAACAAGAATACTCCCATCTGTTTGTTGAGTCAAAGTCCATCACACTAGGTGCAATGCCATCTTGGTTCTTTATACCCTGATGCATTGTGCCTACGTGTGTTATCAAACATAAGGTAATTGGCCCTTTGAAAATACCAACTCTTTGGCAAGAAATCATCATCATCATCATCTCATGTCTTGTTGGCATCTCTTATTTTATTGTATCTCTTATTTTTCACGCTAACATCGTACCATGACAGTTAATCATAAATCATCACCATTGCATCTATCTTGTATCCACAAACCGTCAACACACTACATAATGCATATCATATCATATAGAAAGCATTAATCATACCACATGCATTCATCCCCATCATTGCATAATATAGATTGGTCATTCTAAACATCTCATAAGCCATACATTTATCATCTATTTTCATAATCATAAAAGCATCATCATATCATATCATGTACATCCATATCATCCATTCATCGTCATTTCATCCATTACATATAAACATCATAATCATCTCATCATCAATAATGTAATTGTCATGGTACAAATCATGATCAAGTGGGTGTAATATATCAAAATAGGCATGAGACTACCCATGGTTGATGACTGTCTACATCAAATATTCGAGTTGAACTGATCTTGAACCTCTTTTTCGAGAGATTGACCCTCAAATCAAACCTCTTCGCCCAATCTCTCGAGGGGGCAGTATACCAGCATAATTCTTTCGCTGGGGCAATAGTGAGGCATCCAAAAAATTAGAGAAATTTTGACTTTTGATCAGGGCAAGGTTATTCTTTGAACCAACGCAACAAGTGCATCACTTCAAAGAGGGGTAAAATGTAGACATCGAAAATATACAGATTAATCGCACACTCGATCCTGATCCACTAACATCGTTTCATCCTGAATCATCCCTTGGTCTAACCATTAAATCAAATCTCCTTATCTGATTAAATTCATTAATATTCCTCTCTTAATTAAATAAAACACTTTATTTAATTAAGTCACCTCTTCTCGATAATTAAATTAATCATCTTGATCTAATTAACTGATTTAATTAAATAATCAATTTTATTTGATTAAATCTCTTAAGTCTATCTATTAAATTAAAACCTTATTTAATTTAATCTAACATTAGCTCCTTTTAATTAAATAAATCAAAATCTTTGTTTGATTAATATCTTATCACATTCTTCTCATTATTTGATTTAAAGTTTTTTTTTTTTCATTGATTTAAATAAATCCTAAAATTAAGTCAAGTAAGTCACATCATCTAATCTCCTATTAAATTAATTGACCCTTGATTAATTTAATCTCCTATCATGTCCCATCCACTAGATTTTGCAAGTTGCACATGAAAA
>VDFB02047230.1:209704843-209746345 GCA_007258455.2 Sequoia sempervirens | reverse complement strand
AATATATTGCTTATAGAATACTCTATGCAAGTAAAATAGAATGTGAAATGACAATTGGTCTCGAATTCAAATCTAAATATAAGTAAATTATACACAAGAAGATGATATATATTCTATGATTTAAAGAACCCAAAAATAAGAAAATTAATAGGTTCCATTTGTTTACTTTCTCTTAGACACTTGTTTAATCAGCGAGACCCTCAAAATGTCTTGCTGATAACTAGCAGTGTTCAAAACTCCTGAAGAGGTCAAATCAGTGTGACATTGGATCTGTCTTGCCGACAGAAGTCATCGGCAATACATGGACTATCAGAGTGAGTTTTCTATCTCGTGTTGATGATTGATCTCTCACCGATGAGTTGGCTTCGGTGGTCATCACCAAGAGTCTCCATGATGGTACATTTCAACAATATTTTTTTTTCAAAACTGCATTGTTTCATTGTGATTTTGACGAACGCCTCCAACGAATCACCAAAAAGGTCTGACAAAGTTGCTATAGCTACGGTGAAAGCTTCATTGTAACTCCTTGCCCATTTCATCAAAATGGTGATGAACTTCTGGTGTTGTTTCGATGCTTCAAAAGAGCCATTGCAATTGCATTTTGGTTGTAATTCGTTAGTGGATACATGAAGTTTTCATCACTATTATGAGGAACATCTAAGTCATTTTATGATGCGAATAACCGACGAATCTGCACCATTATTTCAATGTTTAATTCACCATCAGAATTTGGACGAAAAATAAGCAACAATTTTTTTTTGTCAATTCGTCGATTTTCTGACAAATGTTTGTCGAATGACCAATGAATGTTCATCAAAAAATGGAGTCAAATTCAATAGTGTCAAAATAAAAACCTTTAACTTGTGAATAACCCTTACATACCAATATTGATTTATTCTTCACAACTTCACCATCTTCATTCAACTTATTCCTGAATACCCACTTGGTTCTTATAACATTCTTATCAGCTAGTTTGGGAACCAATTCCCATGTTTGATTATTTTCTATTTGATCCAATTCCTCTTTCATTCCTTTTATCCAACCAACATATTTCCTAGCATCAACAAAGTTCTTGGGCTCTACCTTTGACTATAAACATAAATCCACTATGTGCACTTGCTTTTGCAAACCTTCTCTTGGTTAGCACACCTTCATTCTTATCTCCAATGATCTATTTTTCTAAATGTTTATTCTATACATACTTTGTTGGAGTCGTAGGAACCTTTTTGTATTCTTGTTTTTTCTCTTCTTTCTCTTCTTCTTCTTCAAAGTAGGGAGGTATATCAGATCCAAAAATCTCCAATTCTTGTGAGATCTGAAAAAAATATTCATCTACCTTAACATTTGTGCTTTCAATCATTTTTCCCAATCTCTTGTTGCAACATCTATAAGCCTTGCTCCTAGTTAAGTAAACAAGAAAGATCCCTTCATCACACCTTGAAACAAACTTTCAAGAATCTTTTTCATCTCTCTTGATGTAATATTTTATGCCAAAGATTCTAAAGTGTCTAACAATAGGAGGCCTTCCATACCATAGCTCATAAGGGGTCTTAGTGCTACTGAACCTCAACTCTACTTTGTTAAGAAAGTAGATAGCAATATGAACTATTTCCTTCCAATACATATTAGGCATATCTACATCTTTCATCATTGTCCTAGCCATATTTTTCATAGTCCTATTCTTCCTTTCCAATACCCCATTTTGCTGAGGAGTTCTTGGAGTAAACAGATTTCTCTAAATACCACGATCTTCACAAAACTTTTCAAATTCATTTGAATTAAATTCACATCCTCTATTAGATCTTAAATTTTTTTATCTTATCATCCATTTAATTCTCAACTTTCTCTTTGAAAATATTAAACTTATCAAAGGTTTTTTATGAGCTTAAAAAAGTAACCCAAGTCATTCTAGTGTAGTAATCAATAAGAAACATGAAATAACTTTCACCTTGTTGAATCTTTGATATTGTAGTTCCACATAGGTCAGTGTGAATTAGGTTTAATGACATTATAGATGAACACTCCTTTGCTCTTGAAATTTGTGTTTTTTTGCTTTCTCATTTGACACTCCTTGCATAATGTGTTTGTAGGCTTAGTTATCTTAGGTATATCTCTCAAAGGTTGAGTAGAACTGATCTTTACCATATTGTTAAAATTGATATGTCTCATTCTCTTATGCCACAACCAACACTCATTGGATTGAGTCAATAAGAAAATTATTTCATTTTCCTCCTTTAGATGATAGAAATTTCAATTTTTCCTTGCACCTTCTACAACCAATCTTTTAGACCCTGCCTTCCTAATCTCACACCCTTTGACATGAAATGTAATATTATATCCTTTGTTGCACATTTGACTAGAACTAAGAAGATTATTCTTTAGTCCATTGAATATAGATAACATCCTCATTCATGTTCTTTCCATCAATTGTTATAGCACCCTTTCCATAATTTTGTGTTTACTCATCACCTCCAAACATAATAGCTCCACCATTACATTTATTAAGATTGATGAACCTTCCTTTGTCATTAGTCATGCGGTTAGATAAATAATTTTCAATCACCCAAGCATTTTCTTCTTCCTTTGCATGAAAGGTAACAGGTATGTGCAGGATCATGATGGGCCAAAAAGTGGCAATATGATGGGTATGTGTAGGGTATGTGGCTAACAACTTTTTGCTTACCCAAAATTGATGAAATGAAAATAGCTTTTAAAGGAGATTCTCATATTTCCACCAATATAAATTATGCTTTACTTTGAATTTAATAAATTATTATTATTCATTTTCTATTTGAATTACGACTAAAGTCCTAATTGATAGGCTGATTGAAAAACATCTATAGCTTTCAAATGATATAGCATTTTTTGAATCTAAAACATCCATCACATTTTATGCTTCACATATTATAGGATTAAAAAAAAATTGAATTTCATGAAGCTTTGACCAAGTTAAGGTGGTCAAACATACAATTTTTTATATCTTTTAAAAGTTGTAATTAAAAATTCATAATTAATTATTTACTTGGAAAAATATTACAAAAAAATATGCATCACATCGGGACATGAGTCCTCTACTTATTTCTAAAATCTTATAAAAAAATATTACCATTTTATTGTGCTTAGGTTGGTTAGAAAGACACCTATTTCTTATTTTTCCCCTAAAATTTAAGTATTATTGCATTGAAATTTCAAATTTTCACCAAATAGATTTAAAAAAACCTAGTAGTTTAGAAAATACATTCAATTTTCTACATATTATATTCTTACATATTTTTGAAATAATATAGATAACTTATTCAAATTTTTATGTCAAGTTTCCTAACTCTTCTTTTTCTGAATTTTTTGCCACTTAAGGGCCTATTTTTTCCATGATGATCTGCACATACCCTAGCCCATATAGCCATTGAACTTTCATTAACTTTGTTAGCCTGCAAGGTACTTAACTTCTTACATTTTTCAACATCACCCTTTTTTCCTTTCACAACCATGAATAGGGTTTCATCATTTGAATCATCTTTTGAAGAAAAAATTCTCTCCTTGGAATAGAAACTATTTGAATTTCTCTCTTTTATTGCCATCTTTTGATTCTTTGTAGGGACATTTAGATTCAAAATTACCAATCCTTCCACAATTGAAACACTTGAAATGTAACTTGCCATTGTATTTGTTGGTGTCTTTCTTTAATCTTCTCAAAATATTTGCTTTTGCATCATTAAAGTCATATTTTTATTGACTTTGAATGTTGCTTCCCTCTTTAGAACATCTTTGCCAAATTCTCCCATTTCAAAGGTAGTGAGAGCACCAAACATTTCATCTACTAAATACTTATCCAAGTCCTTAGACTCTTCAATGGAATATATACCTTATAACTATAAGCTTTAGGGAGAGATCTCAAAACTTTCTTCATAATCTCATATTCTTTCACTTCTCCACCAAGACCTATGATTCCTGTAACTACTTCATCCACCCATAGCATATAACTAGAAATTTCTTCATCCTCTTTCATCCTTAGGTTGCAAATCTGCTCTTGAATATTTACATTTTCTAGCTTGCTTCACTTTATTATCTCCTTCATAAATGTTGCTCAACTTTTCCCACACATCCTTAGTAGAATTGCAACTCATCACCTTTAGGAGTTCAAAATTTTCTAAACCACACATGATAATATTGTTTTCTTTAGAATTGTTCTCATACAATATTATCTCAGTTGGATCTATTGGAGGAGAAGAAGGTGCAATGTAACCATCCTTGATAGATTGTTAAAAACCAAACCCTATAGAGTTTAGATGGCCTTCCATTCTTACTTTCCAAAAGGTGTAATTTTTCCCATCAAACCTAAGACCTTTATAAGATCCATCATGTGCCATCCTAGACCTTTCCTCAAGTGGCTAAGCTTCTTTAGAGGAACTTGGTTCCCATACCAATTGTTGAACACAACCAAATACTGAGAGGGGGAGTGAATTAGTATATATAAAAACTTAAACCCTTTAGATCTTAAACCATTCAAAAAAATACAAAATTAGACATTTAATAGGATCACAAACTTATAAATAGATCAGTAGCAATGAAGATAAAAAAAATGAACAAACATGCACAACACAACACCATATTTATGTGGAAAATGTAAGGAAAATTAGATGCAGAAAAAATTATCCTAACGTCAATACCTCAGGGAAGAATGCAGATACACTTTAAAATTTACACTTGGGTATGTGCAGGATCATGATGGGCCAAAAAGTGGTGATATGACAGGTATTTGTAGGGTATGTAGCTGATGACTTCTTTTTTACCCAAAATTGATGAAATGAAAAGGGTTTTTAAAGGAGATTCTCAGCTTTCCACCAATAAAAATTATGCTTTACTTTGAATTTAATAAATAATTATTATTGATTTTCTATTTGAATTACGACTAAAGTCCTGATTGATAGGTTGATTGAAAAACATCTATAGCTTTCAAACAGTATCACATTCTATGTTTTGTATACTATAGGATCAAAAAAATTAAAATTGAATTTCATTAAGTTTTGAACAAGTTAAGGTGGTCAAACATACGAGTTTTTATATTTTTTAAAATTTGTAATAAAAAATTCATAATTAATTATTTACTTGGAAAAATTACAAAAAAAATAAGCATCGAACGGACACCTACTCCTTTTTTATTTTTCCTTGAAATTTAAGTACCTGCATTGAAATTTCAAATTTTCACCAAAGATTTAAAACCCTAGTTTAGAAACTACATTCAATTTGCTACAGATTCTAGTTTTACATATTTTTGAAAAAAAATAGATAACTTATTCAAATTTTTATGTCAAGTTGCCTAACTCTAATTTTTTTGAATTTTTCACCACTTAAGGGCCTGTTTTTTCTGTGATGATCCTACACATACCCACTTATAGTCTAATTAAGATGCACTATGAAGCAGATAACAGAAACAGAGTATTTGAAAATCACACGTGAACACCAGATATATGTGGGAAAACCCTTATGGGAGAAAAAACCCACCACACCAAGAGAAGTCACTTTGTACTACAGTAATAAAGATTACATACAAGTTTCAGACTTATCTTTCTAATGTCTGTATACATCAACATTCACCATGAACAATCTTGTACAGGAACATTCAAGTTATAGTTTTTATAGAATAACATACATTTTCTGATCATACAATCACCCAGCAATCCGTTGATGCAACCAACCGATCATAATCTGCAATCATAGAGTATAACCATGTTGTTCCATGTCCATAGAGCTTCCTCACAGAACCGTCATAATGAACTATCTTCCAACTATTCAAATTTAGCTTCTCCTATTGGTCCATGAGACTCCACATAGGATGGTCAAATGGTTAAAAGAGATTCAAACTTTGTTGGCATCTTAGTGAGACACTAACAGTGTCTCCCTGATGCCCAAAACCTTCATATCAATGTCGCCAAGAGTTATCATTGTGGCCAAGATGTTTCACTGAGCTTACAACATGTATCAGCTTCAGTTTTTCCTTTCGAAAAGACTATTGCCCTCACCAAGACATCTCAACAAGCCTTCTTGTGTTACACCGAAGGACCAAATAGTCGGCGAGACCTATCACTTTCGCCAGGAGATCATAGCGAGGTCTGAACGTCTCATAGATGTGTGTTTACCATTCGGAAAGAGTATCGCTCTTCGGTGAGACCACATATCGATAATCAAAGTCATAGTGATCTCAATATTGCTATCGGCAAGACTTACCACTCACCAAGAGGTTTGATCGAGCAACATTGGGTTACACCGAAAGCATACAACTATCGGAAAGACCTATCACCTTCACCAAGACATTATGCCGAATACACACAAGTCATACCGAGCACCAAGTTATAGTCAGGAAGAATTACATCCTTCGTTGAGAGATCATACCGAACTCTAAGACTTACCTCGAAGGCTCCAACATAAAACACTATCAGCAAGACATGCATCAATCGCTAAGACTTCTCACCGAGCCGCTTTGTTACACTGATGACTTCAATGCATTATCTTGTTAGTGAAACTTTCCAAAGTCGCTGGGACATCATAGTGAGAACCCTTTAGTTATCCCGAAGACTTCAGTGTGTATCCCATCAGTGAGACTTTCCTATCGATGAGAGCTCATAGCGAACCACTAAGACTCTCCCTGATATAAGATATCTGATTGAATGGCTTGTCGGCCAAATATCTTCATGTGGTGAAAGGTTACAATGGTTGCTCTATGTCACAGCGATAGACTCCAAAGTGAAAGCGGTCGGCAAGACTTCTGCAAGGTCACAACGACCTGTACAAAACATGATGCTACCAATCTGCTAGTCAGCCAGACATGAGAGTTATCACACCGACTTGGCTCAAATGGAGGTTTCAGCCTAGATGTTTGAGGCACATATTTCCAACAATCTCCCACTTGAAAAAGATCACAAAGGAAGCTCTAGAGAACAACAAACAACTTACTGAAAATTATGGACACTAAGGCCCATTGAATTGGCACACCACCTGAACTTATCCATGCTCACTGGCTTCTTCAATGAATTTGCAACATTCTCCAAAGTATCAACCTTTTCCAAACTAACCTTTCCATCCTCCACCATATCTCATACAAAGTGGTACTATACATCAATATGTTTCGTTCTGGCATGGAAGGTAGGGTTCTTTAATAGAAAAATTGCACTCTGAATATCACATCTAAAATAGTTATTTCCCCTGCATCAAAACCAATGTTAGAACATAAAAGTTTCAGCCAAACTACTTCTTTACAAGCATGAGTAGCTGCCATGTATTCAGCCTTCATAGTGGACAAAGTGACTATAGCCTACCGCTCGCTCATCCAGCTCGCTGCACCACCATTCATCATGAAAATGTATCGACTGGTGGACCTCCTACTGTCAATTTCCCCTACCCAATCAAAACCAACATAGCCTTGAATACTGAGATTCCTCTGTGATTCAACCAAGTTCCTATGTTAACACAAAGCAAAATCTGAAGTGCCCTTCAAATATTTGACAACTCTCTTTACAGCATCTCAATGTGTTCTTCCTTGATTAGCCATAAAATGACTAAGAACTCCCACTTCTTGGGCAATGTCTGGCCTTGCACAGACCATTGCATACATGAGACTAGCATAGAGTACACTGGTCATGTCCTTCATCTTAGTAGGAGATTTTGGACAGTCCTCAACAGATAGCTTCATTCCCTGCAAGACTGGAACCACTAGTTGTTTGCAATCATTCATACAAAATCTCTCAAGAATAGTCCTGACATACTTACTCTAACTGAGCCAAAGCTTTATATTCTTCCTATCCCTGGTTATCTCCATCCCCAGAATATACCTTGCTATACCAAGATCCTTCATTTTGAACTTAGCAAACAACTGAGACTTAAGATCAAAAATCATTAGCTTACTATTACCTATGAACAACATATCATCAATATAGAGAGCAATAATAAGAACTCGATCACTTTTAGCTTTATAATATACATAGTGATCAGATTTTGATCTCATAAATCCCAAAGACAATACAAAAGTATCAAATTTCTGGTACCACATTCTAGGTGACTGCTTTAACCCATACAAAGACTTCTTTAATTTGCATACCAGTTTTTCTTTACCTTTTTCAACAAAGTGCTCAGGCTAGGACGTATAGATTTCTTCTTCAAGATCACCATGAAGAAATTTTGTCTTCACATCCATCTGTTCAACCTCTAAGTCATATGTTGCTGCAAGTGACAAAAGAAATATGATAGATTCCAGCTTTGCTACCAGAGAAAAAATCTCCCCATAATCAATTCCCTCAACCTGGGAATAACCCTTTGCAACTAGTCTTGCCTTGTATTTTTCTACACTGTCATCTAGACCAATCTTCTTCTTAAATACCCATTTGCAGCCCACAGGTTTTCTGCCTTCAGGCAAGGGCACCAGACTCCAAGTATCATTCTTTTCTAATGATGCCATCTCTTCTACCATGGCTTCCAACCAAGAATCTGAATCAGACATTTTGAATGCCTCTTTTATAGTCCTAGGCTCATCAGTGCTAGAAATCAGAGCATAGGCACAAGTAGAATCAATCAATGAGAACCCATACCTATCTAGTTGTTTCCTTTCTCGGGTTGACCTCCTCACTAGCTGAGGTTGAGGTTCTTCTTCTTTAAAACTTTCAAAACTGCTTGAGCTTTCCTTAGTTTCAGGTACATTTTGAATTTTCAATTCCTCTTTCTCTGGTGTAGGAGGAATTACTGCTACATCCTTATTGTTTTCTGACTTTGTCTCTGACCGCAGATCCAAGGTAGAAGGTTTCAGTTCATGAAAGATTACACTTCTGATGTATACAACCTTTTCTATTTCAGGATTCCAAAGCTTGTATCCTTTTATGATAGCACTATAGCCAATAAAAATACGCTTGATAGCCTCATTCTCCAATTTAGATATTTTCACATCTAGCACATATGCATATGCCTCATAGCCAAAAACTTGAATATGTCTAAGAGAGCGCTTCTTACCAGACCATGTTTCCAAAGGTATTTTCTCAACAACAGCAGAATTAGGAGACTGATTAATCAAGTAACATGCATTAGATATAGCCTCAGCCCAGAACTTCTCCTCCAAACCAACACTGCTGAGCATACTTCGTGATCTCTCCATCACTGTCCTATTGAAATTTTTGACAACTCCATTCTGCTGTGGAGTATAAGGTGTAGTCTTATGTCTTTTGATCCCATGGTCTTTACCGTATCTTTTGAAATCATTAGAAAAATATTCACCGCCATTATCAGTCCTTAAGCATTTTATTTTTCTACTAGTCTGATTTTCAACAAGATTTTTAAATTCTTTAAATCGACTGAACACTTCTGAATTACTTTTCAGAAAATAAACAAAAGCTCTTCTTGAATAATCATCAATGAATGACACATAGTATCTTGACTTAGACAAAGAAGGAACATCCACTGGACCAAATACATCCGAATGAATATAATCTAGCAAACCAAAAGATTGATGAGGACTAGAGTAAAACAAAACACAGTGTTGTTTTCCATATATACAATGTTCACAGAATTCAAATTCAAGATTACAATCTTCAAGCCCCTCAACTAGGTTTTTGTTCTTCAAGGTTTTTAAACATTTCTCTCCTATGATGCCTAATCCGTAAAGCAGAAGGGATCTATGACAAATGTTGCTTAAGTGATTATGAACAAAGGCATAAAGACATCAACAATAGAGTAGTAGGAACATTAATTAGAGAGAATTCAAAACATAGAACCAAGAGAGAGAAAAGAAGACACTGATTTGATTACAGAGTTCGCCACAAACATGACTACGTCTCTGGGTCGAGCTCAATCGAGTGACCAATCTATTGAAATGTTCTGAAATGGTAGTACAATCTCCACTGGAGCCTCTTGCAAACACTGCCTTACAATATCTTGTAGCCTTTCCACAAAGTCATACAAAAAGTCTCTCACTCACACCCCTCTCGAAAGCTCTCAAGGCTAGGGATGATTAACAAAGAGTAAGGAAACTAACTCTGCCTAATGGATCTACTACAAGATTAGAACATCATTCTATCACAACTCAAATATTCTCCTAATTCCCTCTAAAAATTCTCACAAAAAGCCTCTCAAAGACTAAGAGAATTGGATGGAGAATGATCAACTCCAAATGTGATGATTGAGTTGAATTGAGTTGGATGATTGAGGAAGACTCTCCTAGTCTCCCTTTTATACTTGAATTCCCGTATAGGGCTAAAAACCACCAATTTGTAATTTTTTCCATAAAACAAACAATAACCCCCTTATTAATAAATAACAAATAAAAATTTGTTTGAGCCCTTATCATTTGTTTATTCGGGCTAGAGTTGTTTAGGGTTGTTTTGTTTTAATTTAACTTTAACACATAACTAATAACCAAAATGGTTATGTAGTTTATGTTTTCAGGCCTTATTAAGGGTTATTAACAACCTATCCCACATACGTGTTAAGCAACCTTACGTGGCGCAATGGCAGATAAGAGTTCTGGTCTGCAGGTGGTTGAGGGTTCAACACCCATCAACTCCGCTTTTTTTTTCCTCACCATTTCCAAAATTCCAATTGAAAAAAACAACATCCACTCCATAAATGGTGTAAACACTATGCGCGGTGCAATGGCCCCGGTTGGTGGCTTGTGACGTGGAGGTTACGGGTTCAAACCCCCCGAACCATATTTTTCCTTATAAAAACAAACTCAACTACAATCACTGAAGAGATGGAGGAAAGGACCACCATGTGTTATGTTCCGAGGATGCCACATGTCCAAAAATGATACGCTACTATCACTGAGTCAACTGCCAACTCAACGACCGTGACATGTCATCTAGAAGACACGTGTCAACACGAGATTAGCTAACCTTGATGACGTCATCTGCCATGTCACCATGCCACGTCACTTGTACGGATTGACACATGTCAGCATCTAATTGGTCCAAGTCAACATCCATATGATGACCTATCTGTCAAGTCATCATGATGATGTCATGCTGACATTAGCAACCGTATCACATGGTACCCTAGTCAACTAAGACTTTGACCAGCTATATCTCGTGCATACGAGCTTCGATTTGCACAAAATGAATGTTGTTGGAATCATGATGATGAGACCTTCACGATGATGCCACCTTTGATCATTTTTTATGATGTCAAAATTTCATCCTTTTTCTCGTCCCTATAGCTGAGTTGACTAGCCTTTGACCAAAGTTTGACTGCACATAACTTGAGCAAACAGAATCCTTTTTCGCCCGTTCAAGTTGCATTTGATTTAGTATTTTGAGCTCTACACCATGGCTCTACTTCTGAGAGAAATGGGAATACTTCAATTTTTAGGTTCAGAAGATCCACCTGGATCAATGCCAGAGCATAGTCTTCTCTACTGGAAGTTTTACTTCCATAGAGTTTACATAATTAGGGATAGTTCCCTCTTTACCTCCATGAGCATCTTTTAGTGACTTTCTAGAGACACTATTACATTGAACAACATGTGCATCCAGCTTGTACAGGGTACCAATTCGAGCACCTCTAGCCAGCACTATTGAACCTCTAGTCATCTTGCAGCCATTTCCAGAAAATGTGACTTGGACTCCAATATCATTAAGCTTACTAATAGAAAGAAAATTTTGAGCCAAACCTGGTATATGCATATAACATCCTTTATCCCCTTTACTTTTCCATCAGGGAATTGGATTCTTACTCTTCCATGGCCAACAATTTCCAAAGTTGAATCACTCGCTAAGTACACCTTTCCACCATCATATTCTTCATACTTCGTGAACTAGTCTCTATGAGATGTCATGTGGAAAGATGCTCTAGAATCAATCAGCTACACATCATCTGATGCCTGTGTAGCCAAGGCAGCAATGAAGGTGTCTGAATCAGCCTAAGAAGAATCATTATCGGAAGAATACTTCTTCTTCTTCTTCTCCTCTTTACAATCCTTTCGGACATGACCAGGTTGCCCATAGTTCCAACACTTCACCTTGGACTTCTTTCTAGGAGACTTTGATCTCCCTTCTAATTTTGATTTTGATTTCTTGTCCTTCTTGCCTTTCTCTTTTGGTCTTCCTCTGACAGCAAGAGCTTCCTTTGACATCTTAGAAGATTTCATTCTCATCTCTTCTAACAACAAAGAACCAACAACATCTTCCATCTTGAAACTGGATGTTGTACTCCCAATAGCCATCACCAGATGATCCCAAGAGTCTAGCAAAGAACACAATAGAAGCATACAACGATCCTCTTCTTCAGTCTTCACACCAATAGATGTCAATTGAGAAATCAACATAGTAAATTTGTTCAAATGATTAGCTACAAACCCTCCTTGCATTCTCAAAAAGTACAACTTCTTCCTCAGGAACAGTTTATTCACCAAGGACTTCCCCTGATAAATAGACGCCAGTCTCTTCCACAAAGAAGAGGTAGTATTCTCCTCATGCACATTCAAAAGAACTGAGTTTTCCAAACAGGGCCTTATCAGCCCCTTAGACTTCCTATCTGCAAGGTCCCAATCTTCTTGCTTCATGCCTATAGGTTTAGCTCCAGACACAGCAATCCAAATATCATGATCCACTAAGAAATCCTCAATTTTGAGTTTCCACAACTCAAAGTTACTACCATTGAATTTCTCTATTTCAATCTTTCCACACGTGCTAGCCATCTCAACCTATAATAAGAAATAACAAATTTTACAAGACTCCCACTGAACAGAATTGACTCAAAAAACCCAACGTACCCACAAGGATAACACAATTGACCAAGCTCTGATACCACTTGTAAGGTAAATTAGATGTGGAAACATTTCTCCTAACATCAATACCTCAGAGAAGAATGCAGATACAATTTAAAATTTACACTTATAGTCTAATTAAGATGCACTATGAAGCAGATAATAGAAATAGAGTATTTGACAATCACACATGAACACCAGATATAAGTGGGAAAACCCTTACGAGAGAAAAACCCACCACACCAAGAGAATTCACTCTGTATTATAGTAATAAAGATTACATACAAGTTTCAAACTTATCTTTTTGATGTCTATATACAACAGCATTCACCATGAACAATCTTGTAGAGGAACATTCAAGTTACAGTCTATACAGAATAGCATACATTTTTTGATCATACAATCACCCAACAATTCGTCGATGCAACCAACCAATCACAATCTACAATCACAGAGTATAACCATGTTTTTCCATGTTCATCGAGCTTCCTCATAGAACCGTCACAATGAACTATATTCCAACTATTTAGATTCAGCTTCTCCTATTGGACCACGAGACTCCACATAGGACGGTCAAATGATCAAAAGAGATTCAAGCTTTATTGGCATCTCGATGAGACACTAACAGTGTCTCCCCGATGCCCAAAAGCTTCATATTGATGTTTCCAAGAGTTATCATTGTCGCTAAGATGTTTCACTAAGCTTACAACATGTATCGGCTTCAGTTTTTTGTTTCGGCAAGACTATCGCTCTCGCCAAGACATCTCAACAAGCCTTCTTGTGTTACACTGAAGCACCAAATAGTCGGCAAGACCTATCGCTTTCGCCAGGAGATCATAGCGAGGTCTAAAAGTCTCATAGATGTGAGTTTACCATTTGGCAAGAGTATCGCTCTTCGGTGAGACCACATATCGATAATCAAAGTCATAGCAACCTCAACATTCCTATCAGCAAGACTTACTGCTCGCCAAGAGGTTTCATCGAGCAACATTAGGTTACATCGAAATCATACAACTATCGGCAAGACCTATCACCTTCGCCAAGACATTATGCCAAATACACACAAGTCATACTAAGCACCAAGTCACAGTCAGCAAGACTTACATCCTTCACCGAGAGATCATACCAAACTCCATGACTTACCCCGAAGGATCCAACATAAAGCACTGTCGGCAAGACATGTATCAATCACTAAGACTTCTCACTGAGCCGTTGTGTTACACCAATGACTTCAATGCATTATCCCATCGGTGAGACTTTCCAAAGTCGTTGGGACATCATAGCGAGAACCCTTTAGTTATCCCAAAGAATTCAATGTGTATCCCATCTGTGAGACTTTCCTATCGATGAGAGCTCATAGCGAACCACTTAGACTCTCCCTGATACAAAATATCTGATTGAATGGCCTATCGTCCAAAGATTTTCATGCGGTGAAAGGTTACAACAACTGCTCTATGTCATAGCGATAGACTCTAAAGTGAAAGTAGTCAGCAAGACTTCTACAAGGTCACAACGACCTGTACAAAACATGATACTACCAATCTGCTAGTCGGCCAGACATGAGAGTTGTCACGCCAACTTGGTACCAATGGAGGTTTCAGCCTATCATGTTTGAGGCACATATTTCCAACAGAAAACCTAAGAAGGGAAAAACCATGGAGATAAATCTCTCAATATAGGAAGCTCATTGCTAACAATTTTTTTAAGGCTAACTTCCAATGGACTTGTAGGATAAGGTGCACAAAGTTAGGGAAAGATTCAAAGGACTTGCACTACTAAGGTGCACAACCTCAAGACAAGATACAAATTACAAGGACCTACTAAAGAGACTCACAATCTTATAGGTGTGTGAACCAAGATCCTAATACCTGCAAAACACAATAAACAAACATATTAGAAGATTGAAATGCAAGTTAATACCAAGATTCCCCATAAAATCCATTTAACTATGCTCCAAAATAGGAATAAAACAAGAACACAATGAAAGAAGATGGAAAACAAACTAAATCCTATTAAGAACATGCAAACTCTTGATTTTAGGGGGGAGTTGGTGCCAATTTGATGTGGAAATTGGCCCTTTCCCAACTCCTATGCAAGCTTTGTTGATTTATGAAGAGTGATCCACTTTGATGAAGATTGATGAAAGCTCCAAGCAAAAAATCTGCATAACCTAGCTAAGAACTCAATGGTGATGGATAGAATTTGCTAATGATTTGAGCATAGTAAGTTTACTCAAATTGTGGATGATGAAATAAGGATATGAGCTCTTTATTTATAGATTGATAAGTTGAAGATATGTCCAAATTTGATCAATTTGGGACAAAGATTCAACCAATGATATGATGCCACTTGTCAACATGTGAGAGGATGAAGGTTGAGCAAGTTTTGAGGATTGTGCCAATAAATGCAAATATTTGAAATTCAAATTTGTTGAAATGACTTGCAAGAGGGAAGGGAAATTGCAATCAATGCCACTTAGCTCAAGGAAAAGGACATGTAAGATGGAGTTATTGCCTTGTTGGATGTACATGTTGACTTGGAAAATTTGAATTCAAATTTGGAGAATATTCCAAAAGATGCCTTGTGAGGAAAATAGAGATTTAATAAATGAATTAAATCTATTTTCATGTGCAACTTGCAAAGTCTAGAGGATGGGACATGATAGGAGATTAAATTAATCAAGGGTTAATTAATTTAATAGGAGATTAGATGATGTGACTTATTTGACTTAGATTTTAGGATTTATTTAAATCAATGAAAAAAAAAAAACTTTAAATCAAATAATGAGAAGAATGTGATAAGATATTAATCAAACAAAGATTTTGATTTATTTAATTAAAAGGAGCTAATGTTAGATTAAATTAAATAAGGTTTTAATTTAATAGATAGACTTAAGAGATTTAATCAAATAAAATTGATTATTTAATTAAATCAGTTAATTAGATCAAGATGATTAATTTAATTATCGAGAAGAGGTGACTTAATTAAATAAAGTGTTTTATTTAATTAAGAGAGGAATATTAATGAATTTAATCAGATAAGGAGATTTGATTTAATGGTTAGACCAAGGGATGATTCAGGATGAAACGATGTTAGTGGATCAGGATCGAGTGTGCGATTAATCTGTATATTTTCGATGTCTACATTTTACCCCTCTTTGAAGTGATGCACTTGTTGCGTTGGTTCAAAGAATAACCTTGCCCTGATCAAAAGTCAAAATTTCTCTAATTTTTTGGATGCCTCACTATTGCCCCAGCGAAAGAATTATGCTGGTATACTGCCCCCTCGAGAGATTGGGCGAAGAGGTTTGATTTGAGGGTCAATCTCTCGAAAAAGAGGTTCAAGATCAGTTCAACTCGAATATTTGATGTAGACAGTCATCAACCATGGGTAGTCTCATGCCTATTTTGATATATTACACCCACTTGATCATGATTTGTACCATGACAATTACATTATTGATGATGAGATGATTATGATGTTTATATGTAATGGATGAAATGACGATGAATGGATGATATGGATGTACATGATATGATATGATGATGCTTTTATGATTATGAAAATAGATGATAAATGTATGGCTTATGAGATGTTTAGAATGACCAATCTATATTATGCAATGATGGGGATGAATGCATGTGGTATGATTAATGCTTTCTATATGATATGATATGCATTATGTAGTGTGTTGACGGTTTGTGGATACAAGATAGATGCAATGGTGATGATTTATGATTAACTGTCATGGTACGATGTTAGCGTGAAAAATAAGAGATACAATAAAATAAGAGATGCCAACAAGACATGAGATGATGATGATGATGATTTCTTGCCAAAGAGTTGGTATTTTCAAAGGGCCAATTACCTTATGTTTGATAACACACGTAGGCACAATGCATCAGGGTATAAAGAACCAAGATGGCATTGCACCTAGTGTGATGGACTTTGACTCAACAAACAGATGGGAGTATTCTTGTTCACACCTGACATACATAAACTTTGCTAGGACGTACCTAACAGAGAAAGTATTCGCCAAGGTTATATTACAAGAACACCCAACAAGCACAATAGATAAAAAGATAATGATCATTGCCCCATTCCTATCTCTCTAAATCCCTTCATTGGGGACATCATTGAGAGGTCCTTGGAATGAGCACAATAAGATAAACCAAAAGAAAAGATAAAGTACACAAACAATCCAATATTCTTCATACCTTCAGCCAAAGGGATGTGTTTTGATAGGATAAGAATCCAAGGTGATATCCAAAATGATGCCCATTGTCAGAACGATATATCCTAAGACATGTATTGTATAGGATGATGATGGGTTGATAAGTTGATTGATAGGATTTTGATATAAAGTTAAGTGACATGTTTAAAAATGATCAAGACTTTGATTTTTTTTTAAAGATTTGTTATTTGCTTTTGATTTTACAATTGAAGCTTGCTTTTGCTGATTGTTGTGATTGTTTTTGTTTGCGTTGCCAAAGGATGAAGGTGACGATTAGTTTATTATGGATGGTGTTATTGCGGGTGCAAGCGAGATGAGATGGATGGATTTTTTTCAAATATTTGGATGTTTTTTACGTTTTGCAATGTTTTGAGGCTGTTTTTGGTATTTTTTGAGATTTTCTAATGTTTGATTTTCACTTTTTCAAATGTTTTTGGGATTTTCTGAGATTTTGACCAAGAGACTAACCTAAAGACCTATCTTAGGGGCCTCAGGGGCTGATCAAAAGATTAGCCTTGCCTATGTTTAAGCTCAGAGATGACGTAGCTTAGATTCAAATGTTTTTGACGTTTTTCAAAAATTTTAAGTGTTTTTTGAATTTTTTGATGTTTTGGATGTTTTTGGATTTTCGCATGATTTTGACAATTTGGATATGGATGTGAATGATGATATTAGTGCTCTGTTTGGGATTTTTCCGAAAACCAAGCTAAGGTTGAATGATCGAATCGATGGATTGATTGATGATGATAACATTGTTGAGGATACACAACAACGCAAGGATTGGATTGATCTAGATTGATTAGGATTGATGATGATAACATTGTTGAGGATGCACGACAATTTAAGGATAGTGTTAAGCAACACAAGGATTGGGAAAGATATCCCCAAGATGATGATGGATTGATGATGATAACATTGTTGAGGATGCACAATAATGCAAGGATAGTGTTAAGCAACACAAGGATATCCTAATGATTTCTTGATTAGATTTGATTGATCATGATTGATGAAGCTTGGTTTGAAACAAAAGATGTTTGATTGATGCAACGTTGAAGTGCAAACTAGATGCAATTGATAGTGATTGTTTGGATTGATGTTCGATGAAAGATGAAGCTTGATAAGGAACATCTTGTCAAAATATGCCATGGGCTAGTGATTATGTGGATTTTTTCTCACAAGTGGTTTGACCAATTTGATTATGCATTCTCTAATGTTTGAATCACCACATAAGTTGGAGGATATAAATCAAGATTTATTCCTAAAGCAAGATGTAAATATCTGTCCCCAGTGTTTGGCAATGTATGGAATGTCATGGATGAATGCCTAGATAGGTGTACGGATGGATGGATACGGTAAGAACACAAAGGATACCAAGGATTATCTTGTGATAAGATAAGGGATTTGGATCAAGAAATTTTATTTGGATAGTGCTTCATAGCTCAGATAATGTTGCATAGGATAGAATCCATGAAAATGACCCATGTCAAGATGTTTACCATAAGCAACTGTAAAGTGTGCCCCAAACTTTGTCAAGATCAAGATAACTTGGATGTTGTATGCAGATGGATGAATGGATTTATTATGGATAAGATGGGTGGAATGCTAGATTTATTATGGATGGGATGAGATGCTTTCACATGAGATAACGCACACAGATGCTCGATTCTACACATGATGCCTGTTTTCCAAGTTTTCATCATGGTACCTGCCCAAAGCACTGCTCATGCAGTTTTCACTAGAGGATGATTTTTCTCTTTATTATTTTCAATCCTTTTTCTAATTTTTTTTGGATTTTCATATTTTTTTGATTTTTTGGTTTTTTTTTTTTTGAAAGATTTATGCTCATGTTGAGTCACAAGCTACTGTTGATGTAGTTGTCCCTGTCATAATGTTCCATCGATATCCTACCTAAAGGAGTTGCTTTGCTAAGATATGTGCACTTGAATGCAACTTTTGGGATTCCTGATTTTCTTTATCGATACCAGGGTTAACTCTATCCTTGTGTGCACATCGTGATAGAGTGCCTTCTAAATCCTTATGATGAAGGGTTCTTGCCAATACATGGTCAATGTGAGAACTGGATATTATGCGTGGAGGTGTGGATGGAGTGTGTTTAGGGATCATAAAATATGGATTGGTTGACAGTTTGGAACCTTTGACTCTCCAAACTTGGGAAGATGAGCAATGATGGGTGGATATGAAAGTGTGCATGGAATTAGGACCAACTACTTGATACACTTTGTACGTCGCTTGAAAAGCCTACTTTTTCTTTAGTGGACATCCTTGATGAATAATTTTCCCTCTTTTATCTTGCCCCATAGTTTCTTTGACTGATGGAGTTTGATGGGGATAATATTTCTTTGTATGTTTTGGTATCCATGCATCTTTGATTTTTCCATTATGCTTCTCAAATTCTTTTGATTTGATAACATTCTTTGTGCTTTGATTCAAATCTTTCCTTTGACATTGGTCCCAATTTGTGGATGGGGTGATGGGTGGATGAAGATTCATGACATGGCTGGTTGTAGTATCAACATCGGTTTCATCACAAGGACTCTTCATGCTCCCTATGTTGATGTTTGCTTGAGACATAGTTGCCCCCAATATTGTGGAAGTAGTACCTTCATGCTTTGATTCTGCCTATTTTGAGAGCTCTTGTTTAGAATGAATTCTCTGATAAATGACCACTATAGGTGACATTTTAATTTGCTGCTCCGCTAACTCTGAATTATACTATTCTGTCTGACTTGTTTCCTTGAGCGGATAATGCTGAATATCTTTATTCATGATGTCTTCATTCTGGATTTTGGATATATCTAATCCTGATGTTGACAACTCTGTTTGGTTGTAGGAATCAATAATCTACTCTTTTTGTGTAATAATGTTAGGAGTAAAGGGATCTTGTTCTGAATGATGATCATTGACGTGTCCATCCAAAGAAAACATCTCATGGGTATATGAGGGAATATGTGTTACATAGGCATGATCATCTTGCATAGATAGGAGAGTGTCCATTAGATTACTGTAGTATCTTGAAGATACAAATTCTTGATCTTGAATGATTTCAGAGTTTCTTTCGACATGCTTTGGATCAAGTTCTTGACATGGATTAGTTTCAAAGGATGGATTTCTTACAAAGGGTTCTTGGATGTCATCATTAGACATGGTAAGTGGTTCAATATCCTCAAGTGTCGAGTTGAGGATTCTTTTGACATATGTAACCATGAGGTCAAAGGATGTCAATATGTCTTGGAAAGGACCATTGCTAGACTTTGGTGAAGGATTTTGATCATGCTTTGGAATAAATTCTTGAGATATAACTCATAAGGTAATGTAGAGACATTTTCAACATGGTCATTGGTCGATGGATCGTGCATTATGTTGATAGGATCAAATAATCCTAAAACTCCTTGAAATAGATCACTAAAAAGTGGCTCTTGATGTATGGTGAGTTGATCATCAGATGGGATAGAAGCATCTTCAATGTGCTCCTTAATTGAGAGATTTTGAACATTGTTTCAACAATTGTGGTGGGGAGATTGTGAATGTCTTCAACCATAGAGTCAAATGATGTTGACATTTCTTGAATTGGATCATTGTTGGGTATTGTTGGTGGATTTTGATCATGATTCAAAAGTGACTCTTGACATATGTTGATTTTATCATTGGATGAAGTAGACATAGTTTCAAGGTGTTCAGTGGTGGATTGATCTTGATCCTTGTTCTCAATAGTTGTCATTTTTTGTGTTTGTGATTGCGTTTGTTGGGTAGCTTGAGAGGCTTGGGCAGCTTGAGCAGCTTGTGGAGCCACTTGATATTGTTGAAGCGCTTGTTGGTAGGATTGATGTGCTTTTAGTGCGATGTTACAATATTGACTTATTGCACTTGGTTTTGGTGGTAGTGGTGGTGGATTTGGAATTGTATTGGGGGTGATCCCATAATAGTGGTTTACAATTTTTGGCCAAATTGGACACTAAAATTATTATTTTTAACCAAATCTTCACATTTGGGCACCTATAGCGGCTAAACTATGAGGAATTTGAAGATGGTGCAAACTAGAGTCTCATCACATTTTTTCTGTAGATTCTAAAAGTATTTTTTTCAAAATTTTGGGAATCAAATTTCACTTCTTTTTCTATCTCCCACAAAAATTGATTTTTTTCTTCAGAAAATAACATTTTTAAAAAGTGACGCACACCATATAACGCATAACTTTTTTTCCATGAAGGATAAAATTCTAATTCTTTCAAATTTAGATTTGCAACTTTGATATCTAGTGCTTCCACTTGGTTAGATATTTTTTTATTGAATATTTTTTCCTTAATCAAGTTTGAAAGTCAAATGAATTACAATTTAGACACAGCGTGACCGTATAACGCGTAACTTTTTTTGTATATGTCAAAATATTATTTATTTATTTTTGTTGGATCAAGGACCTCAATATCTGGTGCACTCATATTTTTTAATTTTTTTTTTTATAATCTTCTATTTTTCCACATGTGAAGAATAAAGAAATTCATTTTCGATGAAAAACCTATGTTTAATAAAACTTAAAAAACAAATACATAACAAAACCAAAACATATTAAAATTATATTCATTGGATAACTTGTTTTGAGGAATACCATAATAATTTGAAATAAATTTTAAATGAATTCATTTGATCCCCCAAAAGCTAAATCAAAAGTGATTTTTTATCAGCATTTTGATAGGTGTAAAGGAGACGCATTTATAGGTATGGTTTAAAACTAAGGAGGTTCTATCCAACGGGGTTTGATCTAAGGTGATTTGATCAAACCCTCTTCAATTGGAATCCTTAAAATGGAACTTTTTAAGGCTTAAATCATTATATTTTCTAAAAATATGTGATTTAAGCTAAAATTCATTCCTCACAGGAATTGTAAACCACTATTATGACAACACCCTTGGGTGTAGTGACAAGTGGTTGAGATACACTTGGAGCGATCATGGTAGTGAGGGGTTGAGATATGATGGGTGGGATAGGGGTGTTTGGAGTGATCAAGGTGATAGGAATGGTTGGAATGACCAAGGTGATAGGTCCTTGGGAGACCATGTTTTGATTTTTTAGGATTGATGTTGTCATTTGATTAGATACCATCTGTTGGTGCAATGTCGATGGTATATTCAAAGAATTTAATGTGATGACTTGATTGATGTTAGGTGGATTGATTTGGATGGAGTGATTGGTGCTAGGTAAATGGGGAATCCCTAAACCAAGGAATGATATAGGTAATGGTGGTGGATTCTTTCCTTGGCGCAATGACTGAACTATTTTGGTAAGTGTAGCAATTTGATCTTGACTCCCTTGATATAGTTGATTTGGTTTTTGTTCAAGAAGATTTGGGGTGCATACTTGTGATTTTTGAATGGTATCATGGACAAATTGATTTTGGACAATGTTCTGATTTGGGATGATATTCAAATTTGGCATGATAGGTTGAAATTGAATATTGTTGATGTTGGGAATCGCATTGCCTTGTTTTAGGTAACTTTGATTTTGCATGGTGTTACCTTGACTTGGATTGATACGTGGAGTTGTTAATGTCTTTTTTGGACTTTGAACAACATTTGTGTGATTCAAAAACATATTTATCCCAAAGTTTGTTGGATTCATGTTTGGAAAACTTGTACTTGGTACATTCTCATTTTCCATGTAGGGATTTGGTGGGATGACTTTGTTCGTTTGAAGGCTCATGCTTTGATTGTTCTATTGAAAGACTTGTAGGTTTAGATTTAGATCTACCATCAGGAAATGTGTTCCAATCTTTGATTTGGGCATACTCACACTTGTTGTATTATTAAATTTTTTTGAAGGTAATGATCCCATGTACGGTTTGTATAGATGTGAATGTCGATAATCAATTGGCATTGTGAGGCTTTGATAACTTATTTGACTTGGATTACTCATGATGCATGGATCAAGTTTTATATTCCATGTTCCTCTTGTGTTTTGACCTTGTTGCAAAAGTGACCTCTAAGATTATTAGGACCAATGACAAGATGAAGGATGAAAGGGGTGAATGATATGGGTGATGAACATTTAGGAACTTTGGATCAATGCTAGACTTAGGGTTTGATTTTGACTAGTTGATTTAGATGATGAACTTGTAAACCCTAAGATGTTAGATGTGATCTTAGGATGAATTTTTTCAAAGGATTGCTAGAGGTATGAGAAAGGATGCATTCCCATACTCCTAATTAAACAAGGTTATTTTTTATTTTGATGATTTAACCAAGTCTAGAATGATGTTTTCAAAGCTCTAAATTTGTTTGTGGGATGGGTTTTGATAGATTTTTTTGGATGAAGTTTTTGATTTTGATCCTAAATGAACCTAAGAAGGACTTGTTTACAAGGCCAAGGTTTTGAAGAACATGCTTTTCCCTTCAAACCAAAAGATCAATGTTTGCTCAAAAGACCATAAGACAAAAGATACACAAGCACATGTGTTGGGTTCAATTGATTTCATCTTGATTAATGAATTTATTTTACCACAAAAAATTTCTTGATTAGATTTTCAAACTAAATGTCCAATGTCCTAACTTCTTTTCATCCCACAAAGTGCTATGTGGAATTCAAGGAAATCAAGGCAATGGTTACCTATTGTTTATCTTTAGTAGGTAAATTGAGATGTAAGTTCAAGTGTTTAGAAACCTCTAAGGATGTGAATCCCAAGGGCAAGCAATAACACATAAATTTGGTCAATTGTATTTACCTCCTAAAGGGTTTGAAATTTTGATGATGATGTTAAGTGTTTGTTTCCAAGTGTTTTCAATCAAGCAATGCATTTGTAACCTAAGAATAAGTACAACCCTATGGATGTGAAAGACAATATTTATTGGATTCCCACTTGGACAAGTCTAGCTATGCTTGTCTTTAGTGAATGGTTAGATGCTTGACCCCACTGGCTCCCCTCCACGTCTCATTAACGTCAATCAGGGCAGCCAAGAATCAACACCCATGAAACTCCCATGGCATGCTTTCCATTTCTACTAAAAGACCGTAAAAGTGTGGGGTGGCTTTAGAACGACCGTTCTTGCACCAACAAATAGATTAAAGGATTTTGGAAAATTCTAGCACATGGGTTTTAGTAAGGAATTTCCATTCATGGAGATTGACCCATACGACAAGATTCCCCTTTCAGATCCATCTTGTCGGAATCAACCACATGATATTGGCGTTTACTCCAATACCCATATTTATATACTGGTTGGAAATACTCTTGGCTTTAAAGTGTTACCGGTTGAGTCGTTCCCTTGGGTGAGTACTTTTTCCCCAAGGCAGGCCCTCTAGGATAAACAAAAGTGAATAAACTTATTCATAGTTCGATCAACCATTGTTTAGAAACAAAGGGAGAACAGATGCAATAAATTCATTCACACTCACACAAGATTTTGTTCAATTTTAAGCCCAAATTGAAGTGTGGAGGTGATTGCTTTATCTCAACCTAAGATCATGAAAAAGGCCTTTTGATTCTCAAGATCGCTATAAAGCGTGAGAGAAGCGCATACATCCTTTTTCAGTGGTGTTAGTTCAAGTAATCCCTCACAAAAATGAAGTTGCACTTGTTCTTTTTAAACCCTCAAAACAATTATGAATTCTTTTTAAAGCACCAAAGGACAAATGAGAGTTGTTTTGTTCAATTGTTAACCAAAAAAAAAAAAACTCTAGTAAGTTGTGGTCCTAATGTTCATTTTAAGCCTTTTGTATTGTTCTTTTTAGAGCCCAAATTGAAATCTATTGAGTCCTAAAATCTTGAAGTGATAAAATCCTTTAAACTTGGAATTATAAATTCTTCCAAGAGTGTCTAAAGACACTTGATACAATAGAGAAATGATGTCATAAGAAGCTTTCCTTTCGTTTCCTCCTCCCCTTTTGATTTCCTAACCTAAAAAAGTGATCAAAACATTAGAGGATATCAAAAAAGAAAAGGATATAGGGGTTAGATGAATCATTAACAAAAACACCCTAAAACTTAGGCCAAGTTATCATGTGTTTTGAATTTAGATATAAATTTGAAAATTTTAACTCATTAATAGTTAATAAACACCTACACTATTGGATAGCTTATGAAATTCTACCCCATTTCAAAAACAAAAGTATCAAAAAAGACCTTTGTATGACCAAGATATGGTCATTTCAAAACTGACTCTAAATTCACTAAAATAGTGATCATATGCGCTAAAAGAACCTGTAAGAGTGCTAAAATAACCTTCAAGAGCGCTAAAATAACCCACAAGAGTGCTAAAAGAACCTGCAAGAGTGCTAAAAAAACCTTCAAGAGCGCTAAAATAACCTGTAAGAGCACTAAAAGAACCTGCAAGAGCGCTAAACAACCTGCAAGAGCACTAAAATATGTCAAAAAAAGTGCTGAAACAGTCTATAAAAGCACTAAAAGAATGTGCATAAGCATTGAAACAATGCACATAAGCACTAAAACATCAAAAAATTTAAAAAAACATGTTAGATTTCTGATTCAAGACCTCCTTCTAGCGCCAATTGTGTGAACCAAGATCCTAATACCTGCAAAACACAACAAACAAACATATTAGAAGATTGAAATGCAAGTTAAGACCAAGATTACCCATAAAATCCATTTAACTATGCTCCAAACTAGGAATAAAACAAGAACACAATGAAAGAAGATAGAAAACAAACTAAATCCTATTAAGAACATGCAAACTCTTGATCTTATGGGGGAGTTGGTGCCAATTTGATGTGGAAATTGGCCCTTTCCCAACTCCTATGCAAGCTTTGTTTATTGATGAAGAGTGATCCACTTTGATGAAGATTGATGAAAGCTCCAAGCAAAAAATCTGCATAACCTAGCTAAGAACTCAATGGTGATGGATAGAATTTGCTAATGATTTGAGCATAGTAAGTTTACTCAAATTGTGGATGATGAAATAAGGATATGAGCTCTTTATTTATAGATTGATAAGTTGAAGAGATGTCCAAATTTGATCAATGTGGGAAAAATATTCAACCAATGATATGATGCCACTTGTCAACATGTGAGAGGATGAAGGTTGAGCAAGTTTTCAGGATTGTGCCAATAAATACAAATATTTGAAATTCAAATTTGTTGAAATGACTTGCAAGAGGGAAGGGAAATTGCAATCAATGCCACTTGGCTTAAGGCAAAGGACATGTAAGATGGAGTTATTGCCTTGTTGGATGTACATGTTGACTTGGAAAATTTGAATTCAAATTTGGAGAATATTCCAAAAGATGCCTTGTGAGGAAAATAGAGATTTAATAAATGAATTAAATCTATTTTCATGTGCAGCTTACAAAATCTAGAGGATGGGACATGATAGGAGATTAAATTAATCAAGGGTCAATTAATTTAATAGGAGATTAGATGATGTGACTTATTTGACATAGATTTTAGGATTTATTTAAATCAAATAATGAGAAAAATGTGATAAGATATTAATCAAATAAAGATTTTGATTTATTTAATTAAAAGAAGCTAATGTTAGATTAAATTAAATAAGGTTTTAATTAATTTAATTTAATAGATGGACTTAAGAGATTTAATCAAATAAAATTGATTATTTAATTAAATCGGATAATTAGATCAAGATGATTAATTTAATTATCAAGAAGAGGTGACTTAATTAGATAAAGTGATTTATTTAATTAAGAGAGGAATATTAATGAATTTAATAAGATAAGGAGATTTGATTAAATGGTTAGACCGAGGGATGATTCAGGATGAAACGATGTTAGTGGATAAGGATCAAGTGTGCGATCAATCTATATATTTTTGATGTCTACAGTAGGATATATGAACATATAGAATTACAACATATGTCAACAATACACTCTGTTGAGTAAGGCATTAAAGCCCATCTGGTTTTTATTCTTCACAACTCACTTCACCAACCCATACTCACACACCACACCACTTGTACACTCACTCTCTCATCTTGTAACTAAATTTTTCTACATTTATATCCATTGCAGGATCTCAAAACAATAATTAGGTCACCCCAAAAAGAATAAAAACAATAATTCCAACAAGATGGACACCACAACATAATGTAGTCCTATCCAAAATATAGAGAGGACCAAAATCAATCTTATTACAACTTCCAAAGTGATCCCAAACCACACAAATGTTGGTGCACATCAAACCAAGTTGGAAACAAGGGAACGTGTAGATGAAGTGTGTAACACAATACCAGTTGGCCCAAAAACACATCTTCAACTAAAATTAAACAATATAGTTCTCAACAAGATAGGTCAAGACCAAAATACATCTTAACACAACCTCAAATGCTAGCAAAAACCCCCAAGCACATAACATAAGCAATAAAACAAGCCCTGCCATCCAAACATCCACAAATTTCTTAGAAAACCAACTAAAAATAATATGTGGCACCAAAGAGACCAATCATTAACATGTGAACCACAAATATATGTTCCATGAACATCCAACAACACTTTCAAACACCTTTTCACACTTCCATGCCACAAAAAGCCACCAGAAACCAAACAAAAATGGAACACTTCATCACAAAAGCACAAAATACACAACTATGAGATAGAAAATTAACAAATCAACTTGTAGACCACTTCATTATATGAAAATTGAAATGAGACACTACTCAAACACTAAGATCATGTTCACCAAGCCGACAGAGTAGAAATATCAATGTTGAGAAATGCAGAGCATTTTTTAGACCGGTCCAAACAACCAATAAAACCTCTAAATACTAGAACCCTCCTTGCCAACATAGGTGATATAGAAAGATAGGAGTGAAACATCCACATAGCACAAACACTAAATCTCAAACTACAAGACCATATCTTCAACAATGAAGGAATGCAAAGCATTCTCCCAAATAGTCTTCACAACACCTTCCTAAAGTAGAAAGTTTTACCAGCTTGTGGAGACCAAAACATCCTTGTAGCAACACATACTTTCTCACGAAAAAAAGGAGAAAGAATACAATGTATGCTAGAGACCATCAACAACATCTCTCCGAAATTAGCATTACTTCTGATCCTCATCTTAATATATCATCATGATATCATTTGTTTTGACAACAACCATACTCAATACATCTTTACTTGACAACAAATAAGGCATGACATCCAACCATGAACATCAACAACTCATCCAAACAAGGCATGACTACATACAACCATGAACATCAACAACTCATCCAAATAAGGCATGAATACATCCAACCATGAACATTACTGGACACTGATAGAACAACATCAATGAAAACCCTAACTAAGTGTTGACATCAATGGAAACCAATGCCAAACACTTACAATCTCATAAACATATGTGTAAAAATCTTCTCAAGTGTTGACATCAATGACAACCACAATGACAACCAATTCCAACAAAGGGATAGTTTGCAAAGAAAATAAAGATCAACTATGGGAAATTGAGGGAGATGTGGACAAGTTCAACTAAACATTAGATTCACACATCACCAAATTTCTATAAATTGAGGGAATATTCACACCTTGCAAAGAAAACTATGTGACTCAACCTTGGAGGAAATATTAGAACATTTTAAATAGCCCAAAACTCTGCAAACTTGAGACTATTACTCTATGCACTATGTGGGAAATAAAGATATTGATGAACAAACCATCCAAACGACAACCCATTGCATGAAAATGGTCCTCCAAATCTCCGTAAAACGCTACCAAACTATAAAAATACCATGGTGTTCAATGCTCCAATAGGTTTACCTATCCAAACCTAATCTTCACTTAGATACTTCAACACTTCAAGGTCATGGAATAGGGCATATAACTATACCTAGGTTTAAGAGGGTTCCTACCTTACCAACTATGAAAATATAACACATTCAATCCCTAAATTTATACTGTTTTATTGTCATTTGTGATGAAATATGAACTACTAACAAAATTTCCCAACAAAAATGATATTAAATGACTTAGGATTTGCTAATTTCAACCAACTAACCATGCAAAATATTCTTTCAATTAAAATGGGAGCATGAGGAAAATCTAGAGGATTGATTATAATTGGATGGTAGATGGTGAAAAAGCTCCTCAAGTTTGCAACACTGAGAGAAACTAGGTCACCTAAGAGATCTAAAGCATCAATTCAATTTTGCAAAAAATCACAAATGATCCAAAAATTGAGCTCAAAGGCATAAATACCTTGAGCCAACAACCCCCATTAATGCTCTATAGGATAGGGTGGAGAGCACTCTCCTACATAAATTGGACCCCTCCTCAACTTTTGTAGAGTAACACTGCCCACACATCCATGTGGAAAATTGGCGACTCCTCAATCTTGGCCAAGTCAAGGTAAAATCTATGCAAATTGGAGATTTTGCAAAAAAATAGGAGCTTTTGAATTTACAGAAAAATGGGGGGGCTCAACCTTGAAAAAAGTTGGGGGTTACTGATCAAGGTCTAAATCTTTGCAAAACTACCCAAAAGTTAAATTTAGAATGTAACAAGATCTACAATTAAATGAACATTGACCTAGAGAGAAACTAACCTAGAGAACACTAAACAAAATACCAAAAAGAAAGAAAACCAAGCAAATGAAAAGAGGGGTCCTTATTTCACAATAGGGTGTGTTTGCAAGGCACAACACTAAGGGGTATTCATTTCACCAATGTCATCCAAGACACAATCCCAATCTCATCCCATTTGGTGTTGATTTCCTTCACTTAACAAGACTTGATCCCTAGTAGACTCATTCAAAACCATTCAACTTCAATAGAAAGCCAAGGTACCATTGATTTCTCATCAATTTTTAAGTAAGAAAACATGAATATGTGAAGTGGGTATGTGCAGGATCATGATGGGCCAAAAAGTGGCAATATGATGGGTATGTGGCTGACGACTTTATTTTTTCCCAAAATTGATGAAACAAAAAGGGTTTTTAAAGGATTTTCTCATTTTACACAAATATAAATTATAATTTACTTTTAATTTAATAAGTAATTATTATTCATTTTCTATTAAAATTATGACTAAAGTCTTGATTGATAGGATGATTGAAAAACATTTATAGCTTTCAAATGGTATCACATTTTTTGAATTCAAAACATGTGTCACATACTATAGGATTGAAAAAGAAAAATTGAATTTCATGAAGTTTTGACCAAGTTAAGGTGGTCAGACATACAAGTTTGTATATTTTTTAAAAGTCATAATAAAAAAATTCATAATTAATTATGTACTTGGAAAAAAATTATAGAAAAATATGCATCACATCGAGACATGAGTCCTCTACTTATATCTAAACTATTATAAAAAAATATTATCATTTTATTGTGGTTAGGGTGATTAGACAAACACCTACTTCTTATTTTTTCCTTGAAATTTAAGTACCATTGAAATTTCAAATTTTCACCAAATAGATTTTTTTTTAAAACAAACCTAGTAGTTTAGAAACTACATTCAATTTTCTATAGATTATATTCTTACATATTTTTGAAATAATATACATAACATATTTAAAATTTTACGTCAAGTTCCTAACTCTGATTTTTCTGAACTTTTTGCCACTTATGGGCCTATTTTTTCCATGATGATCCTACACATACCCAAGTCTACACTACATAAAGTGCAATCAAATGATCTACGCATTATGAATGTGCACCTAACGTGTGGTATTGGGCACATAAAGTCAATCATTGTTTATATAAGAGAGAGAGAGAGAGGACAAAATGAGGGAGAGAGGAAGAGAGAGGCACAAAGAGAGGTAGAAAGGGGCATATAAAGAGAAGTATTTTTTATATACAATAACACTTTATTTATTTTCTATGCATTTCAAGGATGTCACACTTAAGAAACTAAATTTAAAATATTAAATAATATAAATTTGGTGTAAGTGGATGCATTGTCAATCCATTCAGCTATCACTTATCTATGAAAACATTGATTGCACACAACATCATTAGCCATATGTGTTGGTATGTTGTGACTAGTCATGCAAATATTGTACACTAGTAATGTATCCTCACCGGGGTTTAGGGGTACAACCCTTGATTTTCTTTTTTTTTTGTTAACACGTAAACATTTTTCCTTGTTAACATGTCAAGGTTTTCCCGCTAACACATCAAGTGAAAAATGACTTTGTAAAGCCCTAATTCTAGAAACTTCTAAAAAGGCTTGTTATAAGTGGCTAGGATGTATATTGCAATATTGGATTTGTGAGATTGTAATCTGATTTGCACTGGCTAATAAAATCATTGGTTGGCTAAGTTTCTATGGATGTAGCCCATATTGGGTGAACCATGTTAAATTTTTGTGTTGATCTCTTTTGTGATATTCTTCATTGTTATTTATGGGTTATTTAATCTACATATAATTGTTAATGTTTATTGCTCCAATCTACCTAAACCTTAACAATATGGCCTACAAATTCATCTCATATATTGCATGAATATATGTAAAATATTTTAAAAAAATTAATTGATCCTCCACACCTCTTCAATATACCCCTTGTATACCATCATACATTACTATTTATATATTTTTTCATAAATGAAATCAAAGATCCGAGATAAACCATATCAAAACAAACATTTTCTTCTGAAGAAAAAATAGTGACTCCAACTCAATTAGAATAATTTATACCCACAACAGCAACATTACACCATGGTTCTATACTAGCTCCTGACCATCGACAACAACTATCTAGCCCCATAAATGCACCAGGACATAGATATGTGCATCATGCCTATCCATGTAGAACTACAGTCTCCTACAACCAACACATATTTTAACTCACAGTATCCTAGGTACATGTTGCCCTCTAAAGTGACAGAAACAAAAATTAATTTAAATTAATTTTAACTTATTTAATAATTTATTTGAATTTATTTTAACTTATTTAATAATTTATTTCAATTTATTTAAGTAATGTATTTGAATTTATTAAAATAATTTATTTAAATTAAGTTTAAATAAATAAACTTACTTATTTAAATAATTTTAAATAATTTATTTATTTATTTAAATTATTTAAACAAGTTTCAATAGATTATTTAAATAAGTTCAAATAAATTATCCATTTTCTTAATATGATTTGTCATTTTTTTGAAAAAAGATATTCATAAATACCTCTATCCCTAAGATATTTATAGAAAAAATAAGTGAAAGTAAATTAACAAAGGTAAAAAGTACAAGTATATAGAATTCTTAGTTAATATAGATACAGTAGACTTGCAAAATTAGCATTATGCATTCAATCAGGTTCATTCATCAAGTAAACCAGGTTTCATATTCATCTGCCCATTGAATAAATCAAACGCAGCAAATCCATTCACCAGGTAAATAAGGTCTTTAGTCCTAAGGTTATTCATTTAAATAAATCACAGGCTCACATCATCCTTTAGTTAAATAAATCAAACTTGATTTAATTAAAATCTCAAAAGTCATTTCTCATCCCTTTTGATTTAAATAAATTAAAGTATTTAAATCAAATAAGTCAAAAAATCCTAATCATCATTCTAGCTAATTAATCCTAATTAAATCTAATCTAATACATGTCATATCCTCTAGATAATCCCACTTGCACCAATAAATCAATTTATTGATTTATTAAATTCATCATTTTCACTCAACATGGCATCTTTGGGGAATATTCCCTTAAGTTTGAATTCAAAACCAAGTGGGCATGTACATCCAACAAAGCAATTAATAAACGCTTACATGTCCCCCACTCAACATTTACTCTCAAATTTGAATTTGAAATTTCCCCCTCTTGGGCACATTTCCCAAATCTTGCACACTCCTCAACCACTCACATGATGACAAGTGTCCTCATCTCATTGGTCAAATCTTTGTCCCACATTCATCAATTTGGTCAATCCCTCATCAAGAAAATCTATAAATGAAAGGCTTCATTCTTGTTCAAATCCTACACAAATCCAAAATCCTCATGCAAGGTCACTCTCTTCATTTGAGAACTGATCTTATCCATTTCACTCCACAATATTTGTATCTCATCTACAAAATCTTATGCAAAGTCACTCTTCATTGGAGAACTGATTTTTCCCATCCATCAACTTGATCATCAACATATCATTTTCATATCATGGAGCTTAATCAAGGGTTGGGAAAGGGCTATTTTCCACAATAGCACCAATCCAATATGAGATAAAGTATGCATTATGTATCTTTGAGGCTTTCAATTTAGTTTGATTTGCTATCATGTTTAGGAAACATTTTGATTTATTTCATAGGAGTATTTAGCAAATTTTTATGCACTCACCTTCTTTGTGGAGTTTAGAATGTTTGCAGATTTGAGAGGTGCTCACAGATACAATTTGATCTATATCTATAGAATTAACTATTAGAAAATAATAGATCTAACGTATCTTACAATATATTTTAGTGATAAATTGGACCAATTTCCTATGAAAATGTCAACACAATTCAATAATATTCTATAAAATAATCATTCTTTTGTAAGCTTCATAATTATTTTTATTTAGATTAATATATTTATTTATTACAATTTATCAAAGATAATACTTTTCAAACTACCACTATTTAATATAATTCTTTTATTTTTATTTTGAAACATCCTATTTGATTAGAGAATATTAACGTCAAAGGATGTTTATTTTCCTTTAAAAGTACCATTCTATTACTATGTTATGTATGGTGAGGGGAAAATATGTTAATGATAAAACTAACAAAGTTGTATACATATTATGTAAGTTAAATTTAAATAATATGCATTTCATATTATTAATGATGATGATATATATAAAGGAATCTTCTATTACAATTTGGTGAATAAGGTACATTTAGGAGGTTCTGATGGCACTTTCAAATTTTGCAAAATTCTAGTGTGCTCATGTTAAAACCCTAAAAAATATTTGTTACATCTGTGTAGGGTTGTTATATGAGGTTTAGGGTTTTCTTTCATTTTAATTTTCTTGGTGTTCTATTCTATCATTTACTAGTATTTCTTGTTGTTGGTTACAAAGAATCTTCTCATAGACGTAAAATACCATCATGTGACTGACCTTTCTCTTGTCTAGGTTTGAGTTGCCTAACTTCTACATCCATTGTATTGCACAATTCAAAAGTTTTCAGCCTACTATTCTCATGTTGTCCTAGGAAAGCCCCCTTTCTTAAAACAACTAATGAGTATGTGCTTAAAAAGTTCCCACTTATGTCCCTACAACTTTCATAGTTGTATCTCTCATTGCTAATTTAATCATTGATTCACACTTTGAATTAGCGATGAATGATGGATTGATGTTTTCCCTTTGATATTGCTCATCACTAATGGCATTTAAGCCTTCAAAATTGTAATAGTGATGAGTGATACTTCTGTCTTTATGTTCTTATCGCTTATCATAGATGGCCATAAAAAGATAAATTTGGAATAGCGATGAGTGATGTGATATGGTTTCATGTGTATCGCTTGATCACTAATACATTTTGAATGCAAAATCTCACATTAGCGATACGCAATGGGCATTGCAAAGGTGGTAAATATTCAAATCGCTAATTGCTTGCAAAGGATACGAGGAGAATTAGCGATGAACAATGGCCATATGTTTTAAACCTCATCACTCATCATTGATTTGTTTTAGAACTTGGGTTTTGAATTAGCGATAAGTAATGAATGTTATCTAAAGTATTTTATCGCTAATATGATATGATCCTATGAGTGATGTCTTTTGTGATGTTTATTTTATGGAGGTTACACATGTCCAAATCTAGTGTTGATAAAACATCTTCCATCGCAGATAAAGTCTTAAGGGCCAGGTTCGAATTAGTGATGTGTGATGGAAGGATTAATGTAACCAAGGGTTAAACCACAAAACCAAGGGCTAGAGAGCATCGTCAAGATGTTTACATCGCTGAGAGAACCAGGTGAAGATAAAGTGGATCAGCAACGAGTGATGACCATAAAGGAAAAAGGCAATGTGTCATGATCCTGGGGATTGTGCACGAATCAAAAAGGAAAGTGGTGAGAGAACTGGAGAACTGTTGATAAAGTCTTATAGTAGGATGATCTGATGGACTGAAAATCATCACATGAATAGCCTCATTGCTAAATTATACCCTAAATCTTGGGGAGAATCAACGATGAAGTGTATAAAGAAAGTTTATCTCCAAGAAATTGGTCCTATGTACTTTGTCGATATTAATGAGAAGCATGAATTAGGTTGGTGATACATGCTAATCATTAGATCAGCTATGATTAATCAGGGTTAGAAGGAAACATGGTAGTATTTGAAATAACCTCCCTATTTTCAAGGATCAAGTTGATAATGGTAGAAAAACAAAGCTCATGGCCACCTTAGATGAAGTTTTAATTGTTATAAGATGAATGGTCCAGATGTAGAGCCAAACTGAATAGTTACCAATTCACTCGTATGAGGAATTTTGAATCATTAATTCTACATGCTCAAATTTTCTATTTAATGCAAGTTGATCGTTGTTTTATTCAAACTATTTTTTCAGACTGTAGAAGAAGTAAGGTATGAGTAGTAGAGGAGATTGAGTTTTACTAAGCAGAGTTTTAGTGTTTTCATCTTGAGAAAATTGGTATGATATTAGGTTCTCTGGTATATTTGGAATTTTTGTTGCTAGAATTATCTGTAATTGTTGGGATTGGGTTGTTTTTCTTGTGGGTCTTAAGCCTAGAACCCTTTTAATTATCTCTCAACTAGCTTTATAGGAAATGGGAAAAGTTGGTATATCATTTCCACCTGTTAGGAGGTCTAGCCGGCTAAGTGTGTTTGAATGCCATGAAGACATAGTTGAGCAAGAAGCCATGGATTCTCCTAAGGTTTCAAAGGGGAAAATGAGGGATAGTGGCCATAAAAAGAAGTCAATTGTGTAGAGTACATACCATTTCAGCAATAAAACCCTTCCAAGTGAAGTGGTCGAATGCAAAGGCAAGGAACTAGCAATGCTAGTGAAGAAGGCCAGAAAGAAAGAGAAGATTCATAGGGCTTGCCTAGGTAAGCACAATTTTCCTATCATTCTTTCAAACTCTCCTTTGGATGTTGAAGCTGATGATGACTTAGACCATGTCCAATACCTGCATTCCCTAGTGCCATATGATAGTTTTGATGACAACGTGATGGTGATACCTCCAATTGTATTGAGGACAAGGAGTGGTTGGGCATTTTTGGATGCCGAAAACTCTGAATAGAGTCACCTCCTACTTTATTTTTTTATGACACCATGTTTTTTGCATAGGAGGTATATGTCTTCATGTTTCCATGGTTTATCTTTCATTTTTTCATGCTGATGTGAAATAATATGTCAAATGATATGAACCAAATCTATTTGTTCCAAACAACAAATGTTGTGATAGTGATGACTAATATTCTATACATGTTTTTTTATCCCCTATTTTGAAATGAAATTTCATATGAAACCGCCTAGGGAGTCCTTCAAGGAGTTAGTTAGAATTAGGTTTTGAAATGAACTCAAATGAAATTGAAATTATAATTTAGTTGGGTGCTTGTTACTCCCCTATTTTTATAAAGGGGATTTCATGGCTGAAAGGAGAGAGGAGAGTTCAAAATTTTGAGTCTAGACAAGGTCACAATAGATACTATGCTATAGTGTAATAGAATGTAGATAGATACTCTAGTAGATGAATCAAAAGTAACTCTAAGTTGAAAGTTATACTGTGTATAAATCTTAAATATGGTTTTATAATGAAATATCAGAAATGAAGAAAAATTTTAGTTTAGAAATATTGCTCTCCTATGTGTTTTCTTCCAAGTTATGAATGAAGATTGTTAATGATATCTTCATTTTTCTTTTGTCATTTGCATAGAATGAATGAATTTGTTTGATGCTTCAGTTCAAAGAATTGATTAAATGCTTAAATGAGCTTATTAGTTTGTGAGAAAAGCATATAAGAACTGGCAAGGAAGTGATACTTTGTATTCATAGTGAGTTAGATGTTACAAAGTGACATCATAATGGTCCACTAATTTCTGAGCTTCAATCCAAATTGTATTATCGATTGAGTACCAGTTATAATTCATTTTCTTCCTTAGATAAAGTAATGATCATCTTGTTAGTTTATCTTAAAATCAATTGATCCAGATTTGAACTAGGCCTAGGATTCAAGATGAAGAATGATTCAAAATACTTTAAATTTCAATGTCCCACTTCTAAGTATGAAGGCACACTCCTTGAAAATAAGTAACACTTCTATCTAAGGTTCGTCGAGCTTTTGATAAGGTGATTTTCATGGAATAGTGCATCTGTGTGAAGAAATACTCTTGACCAAGCATAAAATATTATAAGTATATATGGGATTACCCTCCTTGGGTCCTACAGAGCCCAAAGAGAAGAAGTAAAGTAATAAATACTTTACTTAAGTGTTGGCCAATCCTCAACCTGGCTGATAATTGGGTCGTGGCAAGCCCATAGGTTAGGACTAAGATTAAGTTTGGTTCTAAAAAAATAACCAACCGAAATGGCGACTCCGCTGGGGACACTTTTGTATCCTTGATACAAATATGTTGATGACCATTTTAAAGAGTCAAGACAAAATCAAAATTTGGTTAAGTGTTGAAGAAATTCCAAATCTGCAAAGTGATTTTTTGTAGCCTTGTTATGAGTCTACTTGGAGAACTTAGATAAAGATATCCTTGCTGCAAAGGTTTTCCTCTTGTTAAAGAGGTGGCGACTCTGCTCTACAATTTATGCACATGAAGGGCTATTGTTTGTTATTTCTAACCTCAAAAATCTCTATTCAAAATTGCAGCAATTGGAGGTGTGAAGGTACATAGCTCTCTGCATATTTTCATTTGTTGAACATGTCATATGGATTGCAATTGTTGTTCCACTTAAAGTTTTATTCACAAAGTAGCAAGTATGGATGGTTAGAATGAAGTAATATATCTCAAGGATTACTATCTATTTGCAATTATTCTTAAAATTTGTCATAATTATGATTGTATACCATTAATTAAAATCAAATTTACATAAGTCTAAATAAATATTTATTTAATTAAATAAGTTTAAATAACTTAGTTAAATAAGTTTAAATAAATTAGTTTAATAAGTTTAAATAAATTATTTTAATAAATTTAAATAAATAAGTGTAAATAAGTTTAAATAAATTATATAAATAAATTCAAAAAAATTATTTGAATAAATTCAAATACATTATTAAATAAATTGAAGTAAATTATTTGAATAAATTGAAATAAATTATTAAATAAGTTAAAATAAATTAACTAAAATCTGACCGTGTGACATTAATTTCCCTCTCCATGAGTTGGAAAAGCAACCTGTACCTGAAATACTAAAGTATGAGCCCACTCGCAAAACTACATGGATGAGCATGATGCAGCATATCCTTGCCCCGGTGCATTTACGGGGCTGGACAGCCTTTGCCCCCGACCACCTACACATCATTTATTGTATGTTAATATTTTCTACAAACATGCAGTATTAGCCTATTTTTCCTCGTGTGTCGAATTTATTTCCATTTACAGAAACTTAATGTTTATACCAACCATACCTTTTTTTCATTTGTCAGACTGGGACTACAAAATCTCGGAGATTCTGTCGTACCTAAATGAAATATTTTACTCTGTTCCATTTTACGTCCATTACTTTTAACTTTATCTTGCGGCTGTCGGACGCCAGTAACATGCAATTCAGCAATCAGAACGCCAGCAGAGATGAAGTAAAACAAAATAAGCAAACGCACAAACCTAAATTATTGGCTACGTGTTCGATTGATATCTACAGATTTATAGCTTTGCATTTGTAGTCGGTGGCAACTGAATAATACTGATGGTACGAAATATTAATTAATAAACTCAATCACTGTCTGCAATGATAAGAAACATATTTTTCTTGAATTCATATCGACGTCAACAAAAATCATATTAATGAGTCTACAGTTATTGTTTCTTTCGATCAACGAATTTGTTGTATCAATATTAGTCCACCATATGATTAAAGTTCTGAAAATATCTGGATTAACCTATTTTCTTTTGGTTTGAGCTGTGGTCGAAAAATATATTCAGTAAAAGTAAAAAACAATCATACACTACTTTCTAGATTGTATAGACTTTAGACATTGCGTAGATCATATCAACTTTTTTCTTTTGATCATATCCACACAAACATAAACCAAATTAAATGCGCCGATTCTTTTGCTAGCTCCGCTCTTCTACAAATTCCTCTTCCATCACAACTCTGTCAAATGCATACCAGCTCTTGCAGCTTCTAATCGGATAAAGGATTGTTTTCTTTGCATTAAAGAAGAAAAACAAGATGGTTGTCAAGCTGTTTGGAGCTACCTATGCCTCCAACTGGAGAAGGGTGGTGGTATGCCTGATAGAGAAAGATATTGAGTTCGAAAATGTGCCTGTTGATATAAATAAAGGGGAGCAGAAAAAACCAGAGTTCCTGGCCTTACAAGTAGGGGACCTTCCTTATTATACAAATATTTTTGGTTGTTGGTTTTAAAATAGCCCATTTATCTGGTCATTTTGTCAGTAACTTGTATTTGTATGATGTATGATGCAGCCATTTGGAAAAGTTCCAGTAGTCCAGGATGGAAGTCTCACGCTGTTTGGTAATGATGTTAATTTATATATGTTTACCCATTACATGGGTAGTCTAGACTCTAGACTATTGCTTTCATTTTCTATATATTTTTTTTATATAGATCTACCTGATTTGGCTAAAGTAGATTATCCTCTTCCGTGTGATATGTTTTCAAAATTTAATGGTTAGTGCATTGTTATAATCACTCTATACATATAGATCTGACATTTTATTTGGTATGCGCAGAGTCAAGGGCTATCATAAGGTACTATGCAGAGAAATATGCAGGACAGGGGACTTGTTTGCTAGGCAAGAATTTGGAGGAGAGAGCATTGATTGAACAATGGATTGAAGTCGAAGGACAGAACTATAGTCCTCATGCTTGTGCATTAGTTCATCAGCTGCTCGTCGCCCCAATATTTAATGAGCCTCAAGACAAGGCAGTTATTGAGAGCAGTTCCCAAAAGCTAGGGGAAGTGTTAGATGTGTATGAAGAGAGGCTGTCAAAGAGCAAGTACTTGGCAGGGGACTTTTACAGCCTTGCTGATCTGGTTCATCTTCCATCTATTGAATACATAGTGAATGCTATTGATAAGGGTTATCTGATTAGAGATAGGAAACATGTGAATGCATGGTGGGAGGATATTTCCTCTAGACCTGCATGGAAGAAAGTTTTGGCTATGTGAAATCATGGGTCTCTTAGAATATTAAGATTTATAGGCAGTAAAGTCATTTTAATGACTTGTAGTTTATTATTGTTATTATATAATTAATTGTATTTTCGTAAGGTTATAGTTTAACAAATTATATACATTTTGAAATGGATTCAATAATATTATTACCATTTTATATTTAATACTATACAATATAATTACTATTTTGTTTTTCCAATATGATATCAGAACCCATGGCTTAAATCATTCATTTATACAATGGTTATTAAGGATGCAGACAGTACGAATTTCATGAAAAATACAATCTTTAATCATGCCTTCTTTTTTCTTGTTTGGCTGCGAACAGTACCAGGAAAAAAGGGAACAAATTTGCAGATCCCTGCAATGAATGTGGTAATGCAATGAGTTCCGCTTTGACTAACCAAATTGGTAACGTGAGTTTGCTGGAAGATAGAATCTGATGTGCATTATGTGGTGGGAATTACCAAGTAATTTATAATGTTTGATGTTTGCACATACTTGCAACAAGAAACCGGTAAACGGAGTAATTCTTTAGTATAAAGCAGTTAAATAACAGTTTGAATATGGTAAAACTAAGTGCTTTGTAGTTTGTAGTTAGGTTTTTTTATTTTTATTCAAATATATATAAGTATTAATTTCTTATTTTGGAGTGATAAGATTAATATTAATTTTTATTTTTTTGTAATTTTTTAAATTTGTTTTAAGATGGAGATTTTTTTAAGACAAATATTTTGGGTTTAATTTTTATATTTGAAAGAGAAAAATTCAAATGTAAGTAATGAATGAAAATTTATGAGAAATAGTAAATGGGAATGGAAAACATCTATTGAATACAAATAAGTTTTTCTTTTGAGCAATTATTCAGATTCAAAAAGGAAGGTAGAATAATTATGTCAAACCACATAAACAATTTGAGGTCTAATATTAGACAAATAGTAGAAATAAATGATCCAATAGATGATGGCAATGCTAAGACTATTATGTTAAAAAAAATTGCCTTCAAAATGCAATAGTATTATATTTACACTTAGTCAAATAAATTCTCAAACTCTAGAAGATATAATTTAATTCCTTAATGAGAACAAACATAGAAGATACAAAAGTTGATTTTCAACATGAGAATGTATCATACTCATAAAATAATAACAAAAGATCAAATACAAATAAATGAAAATTGAATCTTATTATTATAAGAAAAAAGATCACATAACTTGGACTTTTAGAACTTGAGATAGTTGTGTAATATCTCAACCAATATTTTAGGGAAAATAATTTCTTATTTA
>VDFB02047230.1:209542844-209704743 GCA_007258455.2 Sequoia sempervirens | reverse complement strand
AGAGGGTGGGAGAGAGTTGGAGAGAGTGGGAGAGTGGGAGAGAGGGTCGGAGAGAGTGGGAGAGAGGGTGGGAGAGGTTGGGAGTGGGTTGGAGAGGGTTGGAGAGAGTGGGAGATTGTGGGAGAGAGAGTGGGAGAGAGTCAGAGAGCGTGGGTGAGGGTGGGAGAGAGAGGGTTCATGTTTCTCTCTCTCTCTCACTCCCTCTATCTCTCTTCCCTCTACCCTTAACCCTCTCTCCTTCTATATCTCTCCCACTCCCTCCCTCTCTCTCTCAACCTTCTCCCTCCTACCCCCTCTCGCTCTCTTGGGTCTCTCTCTCTCTTAGTCACTCCATCTTTCTCTCTCCCGTCTACCCTTAATCGTAAACCTTAAAATCCTAACCCTTAAACCCTAAATCCTTAAATCCTCTACCCTTTACCCTTGGCCCTTCCCCCCTCTATCTCTCTCCCACTCCCATCCCCTCTCTCTCTCTCAAGTCTCTCCCTCTCTCAGGTATCTCTCTCTCTCACTCACTCCCTATATCTCTCTCCCCTCTACCCTTAACCCCTCTCCTCTATCTCTCTCCCACTCCCTCCCTCTCTCTCTCAACCCTCTCCCTCCAACTCCCTCTCCCTCTCTTAAGTCTCTCTCTCTCAGTCACTCCCTCTTTCTCTCTCCCCTCTACCCTTCATCGTAAACCTTAAACTCTTAACCCTTAAACCCTTAAATCCTCTACCCTCTACCCTTGGCCTTTCTTCACTCTATCTCTCTCCCACTCCCCTCCTCTCTCTTTCTCTCTCAAGTATCTCCCTCTCTCAGGTATCTCTCTCTCTCACTTACTCCATCTATCTCTCTCCCCTCTACCCTTAACCCTCTACCCTATAAATCTTTGAAAAAACCAACTTTATTATAACACAAGCACATTATGAATAAGTAGAGACATGGCTGTTTTAGCAAGAATTAACGTGCTCGCGTTATAACGTGAGCGTGTTATAATGCAAGCGTGGTTTCTATTGCACTAAAAATGGTAAAAGAACACAATATACCCATGATGTTGGCCCACATACTGCATATTCTCCTGGTTCTGCACATGCTCCAACAAAAAGTAGATTTTTGGTGATTGAGTGAAGTGTGCATGCATGATTTTTAGATTCCACCACCTTTTTCATGATATCTCCATCACCTTTGCATGAAATAGCAGAGTTTTCACGTTGAAAGGCATATAATATCAATTCAAGTTTGAATTATAGTGATAAATGATATACAATTGAAGTTCGAAGGGGAACAAGCTTTTGAAAAAGTCAAAATTTTGAGGAGTTTGAGGAAAGAAAAAGCAAAGGCTACATAATTGGGTAGAACTCCTCCATTTGAAACTTTGGTTTTTTAGGTATGTGAAGTCTTTGTACATTTTCTTTCATTCTATTATAGTTTGATTTCATTTTTGTTGTTTTGCTTATTCCATGTTGATCAAATTGTTTGTTTGTCATGTTACAACCTTAGGTTGTCAATGGAGATTTTAAATTACACAATTCTATACACTTTCCTATTACATTTTCAAACCACATCTCTTTGAGGCATTTTGTTAAATTTAACAATTGACTTTCTTTGTATATGCTTCCAAAGCTTTCATTGAGGTATTTTGTCAAATAGTTATACAAACCAGCTAATTGCCTTATCTATGCTACCAAATTTTCCATACATGTCTCTAAAAAAATGGAATATACTCCTAATGCAGTAGGGGGAGGCCTACAATATACAAACACACAACTCCAATCTACAAACAAATTTACAATTTACAATTTCATCAGGACCTCTTCTTTCAACAAATTCACTTTGTTTAGTTTGTAGCATATCAAAGTCACTCAATCAGGTACAATTCCCCACACAACCTTCTCACTTCTCAACAGACCCCCAAATCCAAAAACAATCATTACTTAGGTCTCAAAACAAAAGATTTTCCAAGTTTTAGGACCTTGCATGCTCAAATAGGTTTCCAATACAAAAACCTCAATTTGCTCATAAATATCTAGGGTTTACTATATTTTACAACTCCAAGGCCTTCCAAGCCTCACCAAAGCATCAAACAAGTTTTTTAGGGTCTACAAAAACAAAATAAACCTTCACTAGGCCTTTAGCCTCATTAGATCTCAAAAACACCACTTTGGTTCCTCCTTTTCATGCCAAAAACTCATATTCTCAGCCTAAGATAACATCACTAGCCCTATAGATGCCTTAACACTATTAAAAGAAACATGAAACTTGAAAAAAACATATTATAGGCCTTTCCTTCGAATCATAGGTCACCACAGTAGGAGGAAAGGCTCTATCTTTAAATTAAAGTAAAACTCATACCTTGTTAGTCTGTACAGGTTGATCATGAAGAATGGAGTTTTTCGTTCACTGAAACAACCAAAGGAGTCTCAAAATAGATTGAAGTCCAAGTTAAGACCTGCCACCACAGTGATTATGAATTTCTAATCATGGGAGGCTTGTATTGGGCCGTACACAGGAAAAAGAAAATGAAAACACAAAAAAAATACTTGAAACTCCACAGTTTAGGCATTGAGTAGAGCACCGAATCCTCAAAAGAAATTCATTGAACCCTTTATTTTGGCTTGTATGATGTTTTTATATATTTTCAAATTAGGGGTCCCAACTTCATTCGACACCCATAACCACCCTTGAACCACCAAACCTTCATTAAGCCTAAAAGTACTAGTATTAGCAATGGTTTGCTTAATAAGATTCATTGTGCAAATTTGTTGTTCTACAGAACTAGGACCATTTAGAAACCTTTATTTTACCCATTACAAAGCCTTTCAACATATCCAACAATCACCAATGCTTGTTTTGTAAAAAATTGCACAAATTATCAAGTTTTCTATGCTTTTACGGGCCCAAATTAGCCCACTTTTACAAAGGGACCACCTTCAAAACTTGTCCAAATCTCCTAAAACCTTGGGGCAGCACTTTATATATATCAAAACTTCAAATTATAGCATTAGATTGCAAAGATTCAATCATTTAGCACCCAAACCATAAAACCCTCTCCATAGGCTTATAAACCCTATGTTTTATTGAAAGTAGCACTTGCCAGACACTCCAAAACTTGAAAACTATTACAACAAGCGTAATATACCCCGCTCATGCTCAATCTAACATAAAATAATGCTTCCCAACTTAGAAACTCAATTTCAGTCACCAAAAGCTCAATTTTGTTAAAGAAAACTCAACATTTCCTCATTTGGTTTGATGCCCAATCCAAGATCATCCTCCATTCAAGTCTACAATGGCCTTTTATAATGTTTCCCTCTTAAAAAAAACCACTTCAACTTCGAAAGCTAACATTTGAAAGAGGTGACCATTGGTCTCCCTCTTTAATAGACTTTTACAACCCTTCACTATTAGTTAATTTGACTTGACTTAGCACTGGTCAAATTATTCGTCATGCCAAAGAAATGAACTGTTAAAAGGAAAAAAATAATAGATGATCGGCTCCAAGCCTTCAAAGATAAAGAGAAAAAATGAATGAGGGAATATCGTGAAAAGCAAAAATTAGGAATGATTGACAAAAACAAGTCAGTTGAAGAGGAACCTCAACTGTCAAAAAGAGAAAAGAAATTGGCAACACAAAGGGCACGAATGCGAAAGAGTCATGCTAGGGGAGATCCAGATACCGTGGTTGGAGACACACCGTCTAATGTAGGTGAATACAAAGGGACACCATCTACCACAAGTGAGTATGGTTGGACACCATCCACCACATCTGAAGTTGAAAGTACATCATCACTCGGATTTGACGAACAAGGTGTTCCATCATCCACACGTGAACCTCGAGGTATGTATTCTATTCCACCGTCGATCAAACGTATGGAATCTAGCCCACCTCAATTAAATATTGATGAAATTGCTAATGTTGAGATGTATGTACCTAAGAGAACGCCACCTAGAATTTTGTGTAGAAAGCCAAAGTTTTTGATTAATATTGATGAGGATATTTTGCAGCACATGGAAGGTAAGATTCTAGAATGCACTTGTAGAAGATATGCTGATAATATTTGACAAATGTTCTTTGAAAGGCTAAATGAGACCGCAAGATGTCAACTATTTGTTCAAATGATGTGAGGTTTAAAGTACATAAACATCATGAAGACTCTTGGGTGGAGAACATCAAATGCATCAAGTGAAAGCACTATTGTGAAGAATCTAATGGATGCTTATGAGAGTGTGGGTAAGACCTCATGATCAAAGGATAGTAATGTCACCCGATGTGTCATTACATTGAATTTGGTAAGCTATCAAACAAAGAGATCTCGTATCATTAAAAAGACAAGTGAACATATGGGAATTAGTAGAATTTTTTTATCAAAAGCCATTCAAAGGCAATAAAGAATTGAGGGCACTGATTCAAATGAATTATGGGCATTCTCGGGAAGACTGCCACATAAAGATAAAAAAGTTGTTGAAGCATTGAGAAGACTAATTGAAGATTATTAGAAGAATAATACAAGGTCGTCTCTAAATCAAAGGGATGTCGTAAGAAGGAGAATCAGTATTCAGAACCGTGAGCCACATCCAAAGCATTTTTTGGATACAACTCAAACCCAATTTTTTCATAAATTCAAAATTCTTATCCTCAAATTAGTATTTCTCAAAGATTTTTTGAAATTCTTAAACCTTTTTATGTCAATATAAATCACACACGCACTACTTGTTGTTGTAGACTACATATTGAATTCGCTAACCATTATGATGTCTATTGTTCTATATGTTTATATTTGCATACTAATGATGTTTTACAGGATTGTGGCATAGAAGCCCCACCAAAATCTTCAAGAGAGTTCTTATCAAAAAATTTATGTCAAATAAAGGATGGCCAAATATTCTACAGGACAACATGCTTGGATGGTTCATGTGAGTGTTGCAGTGGCTTGCAACGAATGCCAGTATGTCAACATGTGGAAAGCACAAATGAGGTGGGACATAAACTAGTAGATTTTGGGAAGTATAAAATAGTGGCATACACTACAAAAGATGGGTCTTAAGAAAAAATGTGTGATTTGGTTATTGAGAAGATTCCAGTGTATCAGTTTATGTCCATGTTTCATGAGAATCTATTGTATGAGTATGCAAGGCATACCTATAGAGCTTGATGGCTGGATACACAATTCAAGCTATGCAAGGACACCTTTCCAGTTGGCAGCATAGTATCAATGGTAGAATTTACAGAGAACTACACTCTACAACCATAGTGGGAGGTGCAGTCATAGTATTACAACTCCACATAGGTTTCAATATTTGTGCACATAGGATTCATTTATGCAGTTGATAGTACAGACGACCAAAGGAAGGTATTGAGGGAGTATCACTTTTATATTAGTGATGATCACACACATTCTCCAGAGTTTGTGCAAGGTTGCTTCTAGATGTTCTATAGTGATTTGGCTCGGAGGGGCATAGCATACAATCGACATATAATATAGTCAGATAACTATGCAACATAGTTCAAGAATGTGCACATGTTCTACTAGTTGTGCAGGATGCATCTCACTATAGGTGTTCAACATATGTGGAAATTTTGTGAGGTTGGGCATGGAAAGGGGGAGCATGATGGCATAGGAGCATGTGTGAAAAAAGCATTAGCATGAGAAGAGTTAAAGTATAAAGATAGTGCAAAGTTGACAAATGCAAGTTCAATCGTCGAGTGGTGTAATGCTTCAATGGGTTCAGGTAATGAAGGTACGTCTTTAGTTCATATTATTTTTTGGTTGATGGATGATACTAACATTGCACCATATGAGGATTGTTGTACACTAATAGGATCAAGTGAGCTACACTCTTTCCTTAGCTCAAATGTAGGTTCATGGAGTATCGATATATGTAAGATGAAATGCTTTTGTTCTTCATGTACAATGCAAGCCTAGAATGATTGTGAGTCAGGGGAGTGGGTTGACAAATGGTTGACAAGTTATCTTAGCCCACTTCACACATATCACCCTCCGATGACATTATAACTAACACAGATGGAATCATCGGTCGACTTTGACCACGTATCAGATCTAGTTCAGCCAGGTAATATATCTACTTGCTTATTTTTTGAAATTCCATATTGTTATGTTACTTTGTACTGTATTCATAATGTTGACTAATTTCAAGTGATTTTCTGCACATATCAATGCAGGGCATGTTTATGCAATTATTGCAGATGAATAAAATTAAGAGGGAACATACTATTACTTGTGTTGTTGTGTTGAGGCCAAAAAGAAATTGGAATCCCTAGTTATAGATGGAGAAAACATCGAATACCCTATGGGCTCAGTTGTTGTTACTAGAATGTGGCTTAGAAGGTACCCACATGAGAGTGTTAAACATTGGTTGTTTGAGGACTTTGACATACATCATACAATTCTTCATTACTCTTGAACCTTGTTGTGGCATCCAATGTCTGTTTGAGAAAATATGGGGGTAGACCTTTAAACAAGACCTTGTGGAAGGTTCGTGAGTCTGACCATGAGGCAATACTTGACACAATAAAGAGTAGAGCAGATCCAGATGGTTCATTGGACTAATTTGTAAGTATATGCACAATGGCTCTTATTAATTTATACTTGTATCCATGTTAATTTGTTTGATGCCAATTCTATCAAGTCTTATTTTACTTTGCGTATCTATAAGTAACCTGATAAACATTGAATTGTGTCCCCTTACAGAAAATGCAGATTTATGAGCCATCCAAGAGAATCTCATGCATAAAAGCAATGCAATATCCCTATTTTGATGATCTTGACAAATCTCAATTATGATTTTCAGCCATTACAAAAGTGTGTGTGAAGCTTGGTGATGGAATTTCAAGTTATTCATTTGAAATTAACCTTATCATGAGCACCTATGATGTAGACATTATAGGAGCATCTCAAATTTCAAGATATTCTAGATTCATGAGAGTTATTGTGTGCAATAGGTATCTTGGAACTCGTAGTGGAGATGTATGATCAAGAGTGACTAAGTTGAGAGACTGCCATGCCTATCTGTAAAGGCTATTTAAAGCCTCTTGAAGGCTATTTAAGTCAATATTTGAATTTGTAGCCTTTTGAAGGAAAATATTTGAATATGACCAGTTGTAAATGTACTATTACTGAGATTGAGATTGTTAACCTTCAGAGAGTAGCAGTATTTATGTTGATGAAATTTCCTTTAGATGCAAGGATTCAAAGCACATCAACCATGTGGTACAAATCATTAAATCCCAGAGATGATATGTAGCAATGAAACAGTCTGAAAAGGAAGAGAGAGCTACACTGGTGACTCAGGAGAAACTTTAGTGATGTAGAGCCAAGGTGGAGAAGACTCAAACAAATTGGATTTCAGTAAATCAACAACCTTTGTTATTTCATTTGGCCATCTTGGAACAACTACCAATAAAAAGGCTTCCAAACTCAACAATTTGGCTTAAATTTAAGAGAATTCCTCTCAAGGACCATCTCATCATCAATATAGCATCTACTCAAACCCCCAACACCATTCCCAAGCTAGACATACAAGGTTTCTTTGCAATTTCTTGGAGATCCTTCAAACTGCCCTACAAAAAGGCTACAAAATTAGCTTTGTTTTACAAAAAAACATCTCTTTAAACTTCTTCTAACCCCACAAGCTCTTGGAAAGTCATCAAATAGGTCACAAAACTCCCAATTCCATAGGTTTTAGAAAACCACTCAACCTCTAAGCCATAATTTCTTAAAACCCTCAATTTCCTAACAAATACCTAGGGTTTTTAGCATCTCACAACTCCAAGGCCTTCCAAACCTCACCAAATAATAAAACAAGTTTTTTAGGGTCTACACACACATAATAAACCTTCACCTGGCCTTTAGACTCAATAGACCTCAAAAACATTACTTTGGTTCCTCCATTTCAAGCCAAAATCTCACATTCTCAGCCTAAAACATCACCATCCCTATAAAAGCCTTACCATTATTAAAAGAGTTAAGGAAACTTGAAAAAAAAAAAATTTAAACCTTTCCTCTAAGTCACAATTAACCACAGTAGGAGGAAGGGCTCCATCACAAAAATTAAAGTAAACTCAGACCCTGCTGGTCTGTACAGGCTGAATAAAGAAAAATCAATTTTCCTTTCACTAAAACAACCAAAGGTGTATCAAAAGAGATTGAAATACAGGTTAAGACCTTCCACCACAATGTTTCATGAATTTCTATTCATAAGAGGCATGTACTAGGCCATACACAGAGAAACGAAACTAAAAAACTCATAAAAATGTTGAAATTCCACAGTTTTAGGCTTTGTGAAGAGCACCAATCTTCAAAAAAGCTATTGATTGAACCCCCATTCAGGATTGAATGATTTTTTTAATACATTTAAAATTTGAATCATCTCCCTTCAATTCCCATAACTACCTTTGAACCACCAAACCCTTATTAAGCCTACAAATACTAGTATTTAACAATGGTTTTGCTTAATAAGATTAATCATGCAAATTTATTATTCTAAAGGCCTAGGACCACTTAGAAACCCTTATAACATGAATTTTAGACTCTTTACCTACACTCCCACCTACTTTTTACATAATTTTCCTCTATGGAAAATCAACAATTATTTAATTCAAGAGTTCTTTTGCACATTTGTCCAACCTTACCTACTAATTCCCAAAGTTCATAAAAGATTGGTCTATTAGACCTTGTTCAAGATGAAAATACCTCAACATACTAACATTTACCAACTGTCCTCCCAATTTACCATCAAACAAGAACAAATTGAGGGTGAGGTGTGGGTGCTCCTGCACCATTCGACTTTCAAAAACAAAGTCAATTAGGCTGGCAGATGTCTAGATAGGCTAGCATTTGGTGGAAGAGGCAGAAAGATGACTAGAACTCTAGAGGCCCACCATACTAGATTTTGGAATTGACCTATGAGAGTAGAAGAGAGTGTTGATATCATGTATCAAAACATTAAGCATGCATTCTTCCAACCAACAGAGAAGGAGATGATAACTTTGATTCATTGTCATTTGCATAAGCATATCAAGGCATGGGAACCAAGAAGAACAAGGATGTCCAATTTTATGTGGAGGTAATGGATGTGGTCCAAACTTTAGGAGGGGCAAGAAGGTCAATGTATGATCTTGATGAAATTGAGGATGAACAACAAGAGATGGACAAGAAAAATAAAATCAATAAAGAGTTTCACGGATTTGTCAAGCGAGTAAGAGAGCTATGGGAGCAGCCTCATCTAAAATATTTTGAACTAGAGTTTGATATGTACCATTTAGAGAGCTTGGTTTTGATGGAGTTCCTTTCAAAGCCTCTGCTTTTATTATTCTTATGGAAAACTGTTTGGTAGAGTTGGTGGAATTACCTTTCTTAGTAATCACTATTAGTGAGATTGAGATTGTTAACCTTGAGAGAGGACTTGGGAAAAAGGAATTTGATATGGCTATTGCTTTCAAAGACTTCAAGGAGGATGTACTCCACATTGACACCATTTCTCAATCTTCACTTGATGGCATCAAGGAATGGCTAAACTCCATGGTTATAAAGTATTATGAAAGCAGAATGAACTTGTAATAGCAACAAATTTTGAGGACTATTACTAATGATCCAAATAAATTTATTGAATATGTTGGTTAGGAATTTTTGAATATGGACGCTAGTGATTTTGATTCTAATAATTCAAAAGAGTCAAATCAAGGATATGAACCCTTTAATGTAGAAGAGGAATTAGAATCACTCTTCATGTTGTAGGTACCAACTACAATGGCAACATTAAAATTCCCTAGCAATATTTATGTAAAGGAAATTTCCTTTAGATGCAAGGATTCAAAGCACATCAACCATGTGGTACGGATGATTAAATCCCAAAGACGATTTGTAGCAATGAAAGAGTTTGAAAAGGCAGAGAGAGCTACATTGGTGACTCAGGAGAAACTTCAACTTTCAAAAAACATTTGCCAATTAGGCTGGCAGATGTGTGGATCAGGCCAACATTTGGTGGAAGAGGAAAAAAGATGACTGGAACTCTAGAGGTCCACCAGATTGGATTTCAATATTCAATCATGAGAGCAGAAGAGAGAGTTGATATCATGTATCAAAACATTAAGCATGCATTCTTCCAGCTAGTGGAGAAGGAGGTGATTACTTTGCTTCATTTTCATTTGCATAACCATATCAAGGTGTGGGAACCAAGAAGACCAAGGATGTTGAGTTTTATGTGGAGGTAATGGATGTGGTCCAAACTTTAGGAGGGGAAAGAACGTCAATGCATGATTGCTAACCTTGAGAGAGTATGACTTGGGAAAAAGGCATTTGATATGGCTATTATTTTGAAAGACTTCAAGCGAGATGTACTCCGCATTGATACCATTCCTCAATATTCACTTGATGGCATGAAGGAATGGCTAAACTCCATGGATATAAAGTATTATGAAAGCAGAATGAACTTGAACTGGTGGAAAATTTATTGAAGATGGTGGTTGGGAATTTTTGAATATGGAAGCTAGTGATTCTGATTTTGATAATTCAGAAGAGTCAGAACAAGGATATATGAGTTCCCTCTAATGTAGAAGAGGAATCAAAATCAGATTTCATGTAGCCACCATCAAGAGTGTTACAAACCAACAAGATGGACAAAATTCTTATATATAAGGATAATTTTCAATGTAGCAGGTACCGCCTTTAATACCAACTATAGTGGCAACAGTGAAATTACCTAGTAGTATTTATGTTGAGGAAATTTCCTTTAGATGCAAGGATTCAAAGCACATCAACCACATGTGGTACAAATGATTAACTACCAGAGACAATCTGTCACAATGAAAGAGTCTGAAAAGGTAGACAAAGCAACACTGATGACTTAGGAGAAACTTCAACTTCCAAAAACAAAGTCAATTAGGCTGGTAGACATTGTGATGGAGCCAACATTTGGTGGAAGAGGAAGAAATATGACTGGAACTCTGGAGGACCACCATACTCGATTTTGGTATTCAACCATGAGAGTAGATGAGAGAGCTGATATCATGTATCAAAAAATTAAGAATGGATTCTTTCAGCCAACAGAGAAGGAGATGATTACTTTTCTTCATTTTCATTTGCATAACCATATCAAGGCATGGGAACCAAGAAGACCAAGGATGCTGAGTTTTATGTGGAGGTAATGGATGTGGTCCAAACTTTAGGAGGGACAAGAAGGTCAATGTATGATTGGTGCAGGAGCACCATTTAGTAGGTTTTATTCATCAAGGAAAATAAGGAGTAGAATATCATCAATTTACTAAAACCGGCCCGAACTTGTACATTTGAAGGTTTTGAGTTAATAAAAATAGATTTTTGACCCATTCCTCTTTTTTGTAGCCTCTGTAACTTGAGGAATGGGTCTGTACTAATATTATTAAGGTGTGGGAATGATGTGTTAGTGTTGGGGAGGTCTGAAAGTGAGATGGGTGTGAAACCCATGTGTGTAAAAGTGTGTTTTCTTTAAGAAAAATGGTGGTTTTGAAGAGTCAAATTGTGTTTTTGTGTAGGGAAGCATTATTTTATGATTGTTTGAGCTTTTGTAGGGTATCAAAAACTCATTTGAGTAATTTTTAGGTTGTGGTTAGCTTTGGAAGTATCATTTTCAATAAACCCCTAGGGTTTAGGCTACAATAGAGGGTTTTGTGGTTTACCCATTGTATGGTGGTATAGCTAAGATATGATTATGGATTTTGAAGTTTTGACACCTTAGAATTGCTACCCCAAGAGTTGGTAAGGTTTGGATAAGTTTAGAGTATAGACCCTTTGTTCAATCGGATCAATCCCTTAAGGGTCCAAAGGGAAAAATGGTTGCAAACTTCAACATGAGGTTACTTAGAGACTGTGACACTTAGAAACTTCTCATCTAATCCTATGGGATCATGTTGTTCCCCTCTACAATAACCTCTCTTGATTTTCGTTATCTTAGAGTGGTTTTCCCGTGGTGTCTAGATTTCAGTTGATGGAAAAAGTGTCAAATAGAAGCAGTGGAAAGTTGCAAGGTGGTGTAACTTTTTTTTTGCAACTCATGTGACTAAACAAATTGTTTAAATGTGTCTGAATTGGAATTTTTACACTAGGAAAGGTAGTCTTTTTCACCCAAACACGCAGAATTTTTACATAGGTAAAAATTAGGACAATTTTATATATAAATTGATTAAATGTAACATGAACAGTTTTAGGTGTCTACACCTAGCAATATTACTTTGGTATGCAATGAAAATTGTTGAAGAGGTGTGGAAGGTCAATTATCAATTTTATTTTTCTATTTTTTGCATATATTTATACAATACTAGAGACCAATTGGTAGGTCATTTAGAAAATGATGTTGTGTTCACAACCAAGGCCTTGATGGAGAAGTGATAGTTGAATGGATTGACTATTCATCAACTTACAATAACTTTATATATTATTTAATTTTTAAAATTTTGTCTCCTAATTACGAAATCTTTGAAATGCATCAAAAACAAATAAAGAATTATTATATATAATGAATATTCCTCTTTGTATGTCTCTCTATCTTTCTTCCTCTCTCCCTTCATGCGTCTATCCTTTTCTCTCTCCTCTCTCTTATATATAAAGAGTGATTGGGTTTATATCTTGAATACCACAAATTAGGTGTGCATTCATAATTTTTAATACCATTTTATTGCACTCTAACTGGTGTAGGCTTCACATCTTCACATCTTCTTACATAAAAATTAGTGAGCAATCAATGGGCTCTTAGTTTGTTGGTGAAGTTGAGTAGTTTTGAAAGAAACCATTATGAATTGAGTCTTGATAAGTGTAAGGCCTTAACACCATAAGGAATAAGTTTAGGATCTTTCCTTTGGTGACTTTGGCAAAATGAATACCCCATACTCTGTAGCTCTCAACGAAAGAGGTTTCAACCTAAAGGCTCATGCTCCTATATTGAGTAGAAAAATGATATTGTAGATGATATAAAATCATCATTATAAAAAAATTGATGAGGAATGTTTATAGTATATGACAGTCAAATATTTTAAGCATATGAGTATGTCCATGTGGAGATGCATCAACCAATTAGTAACTGGTACATCAACAAGGATGTTGACATAGGTTAACACTTAGTATGGTGTTATACCTTTGATAAATAGTAGACCAATGAAAATAGTTTTAGTGGAATATTAAATTATTTGTAATCAAAATGTATGTCCTAATTTTAATTTTCAAAAGTCACTTCTACACTATACTTCAATGCTTTTGTCCCCTTGGCCTTCTCAAGATAGAAGATATTTAAGGAATCAAACCATAAAACAAAGAGATAATTAGTGTGCAACTATACTTTTGTATTTCTCAAAGAAATGTTTTAATAATCACTTGGAAATATAGGGCGAAGAATGAGACTATTCTTAAAAAATGCCAATTTTCTCAACGATTTTGTTACTAAGTACACTTTCCTTTTAGTTTAAAGTAGCTTGATAGGCTTTGTGAGAGTTAATTTTAAATAATTTTATTATTTATATATATTATTAGTATCAATTCAAATGTCAATTAACCAAAAATGAGCATAATTGTTGGTTTTACATTGTGACCTTTTAGTAGTTGTATGTTTCTTCTATTCAAATGTTTAATACTATATTATTCTTTTCTCCCTAGACTTCTATTTACTTTTAATAATATTGAGTTCCCATTGTGTTTAAAATTTTAATAGGAGGAAACTTGTGTTTTACCATTGAATTTATATGTTAAACTATTATATTTTTATGAATATTTTCATAACTAGGTCTTTAAGTCCAATTAATTTTCCATTCAGGAAATTATGTTGTACACTCAATATAAAACTACTTAAAACATTTAAGCCCAAAATATATTTATTTAAAATAATTGTTAGGGTTGGGGATGTGGAGGCTTATCTATTGACTGTTGGTCCATTGAAGGAATATGATAATATTTATGGGTAAACATCCAAATATAATTTAGTTTCTTACCAAATTTGACTATGTAATTAAATTTGAAGAGAAATATTTGAAAAAAGTTTGATAAAATATTTTTTCTTCATTTACTATAATTTTTTGCAAGAGTGGGATTAAAAATATTTAAATAAAAGATTATTTTCTTGAAAATATTGATTGAGATATTACATAACTAACTCTAGCTCTATAAGTCCAAGTTGTGTGACCATTTTTCTTTTAATAATAACATTTAATTTTTCCTTTATTTTTATTTGAACTTTTATTATTATTTTGTGAGTATAATCCATTCTCATGTTGAAAAATCAACTTTAGTATCTTCTACATTTTTCTCTTTTCTTTCACTAAAAGGGATGAAATCATATCTTATAGAGTTTATAAACTTATTGTATTGGTTGTAAAGATAACAATATTGTATTTTGAATGTAAATTGTTTAACATAATAGTGTTACCATTTTCTTCATCTATTGGAGCCTTGACTTCTACTATTTTTCTAATATTATACTTAAGATTGCTTATATGGTTTGACATAATCTTTCTATCCTTCATCTGACATATGAATAGTTTTTCCAAAGGAAAGATTTGCATTAACTGTTTTCACTTATTTAAACTATCTCAATTTTTTGTTGATGATTTGTCTAAATCCTTTTGATATAATTTAGTGTTGGAAAGAGCAAGACCAATAATATTGTTAGTTTTATCATCTATTTTATATGCCCATCTAATGACTTATTTGCATTTGTAGATGTTTTATTCCTATTTACTATTTTTCATAAATTTTTATTCATTAATTTCATCTAAATTTATATTTTTTCAAAAATTAAAATTGAATCTAGAATATTTGTATAAAATCTCCATCTTAAAATAAATAAATAAATATTAAAAAAATTAATATCAACCTTATTGCTCCAAAATAAAAAAATAATTTTTATGTATAATTTTTAATAAAAATTAGAAAAAACCTTAACTGCAAACTACAAAGCACTTTGTTTTCCCTTATTTAGAGTGTTACTTACCGTTTATATTAAAGAAGTGTTGTTTTCAGTGTTTTCTTGCTGCAAATATGTGCAATCATTAAACTTTACAAGTTACTTTGTAATTCCTACCAGATAATGCGCATGAGATACAGACATTGCAAGCACACATTACCACATTGGTTGGTCAAAGCAGAACTCATCACATTACCACATTCATCGCAGGGATTTGCAAATATGTGCCCTTTTTCTTTGCATTGTTTACAGCTAAACAAGAAATAAGGAAAGTATGGGTAATGTTTTTATTCTCTAGAGCAAAAGTAGTGTGATTCATATTGTTTGCATCTTTAACAACGATTAGGAATGAATGATTTAAGTGAATTCTCATATCATATTTCAAAAATAAAATGACAATTATATTAAATATAAAATAATAATAATAATATTATTGAGTTTATTTCATATAAATTTTATAAAATCTTACAAATATAATATTTCAAAACTACTATTTTACCAAATACAATTAATCATATAATTATAAGAAACTAAGATGACTTTATTACATAAAAATCTTAATATTCTAAGAGATCCATAACTTCACATAGCCAAAACCTTCTTCCACGCAGATCTAGAAGAAATATCCTCCCACCATGCATTCACATGTTTTCTATTCTTAATCAGATAACCCTTATCAATAGCATTCACTATATATTCAGTAGATGGAAGATGAACCAGGTCAGCAAGGCTGTAAAAATCCCCTGCCAAGTAGTTGCTATTTGACAGCCTCTCTTCATACACATCTAATACTTCACCAAGCTTTTGGGCACTGCTTTCAATAACTATCTTGTCTTGAGGCTCATTAAATATTGGGGTGACGAGCAGCTGATAAACTAATGCATTAGCATAAGGACTAAAGTTCTCTCCTTCAACTTCAAGCCATTGTTCAACCAATGCTTTCTCCACCAAAGTCTTGCCTAGCAAACAAGTCCCCTGTCCTGCATATTTCTCTGCATAGTATCTTATGACAGCCCTTGACTCTGCAGCACTAAATAAAAAGTCAGATCTACACTACCCAAAACAGATCTATATGTATACAGTGATTATACCAATGGTAGATGTATTAATCATTCAAATTTGAAAACAAAGGATATTCTAAGTTACCCAAATTAGGTCCGTCTATATAAAAAGATTATATCAAATTGAAAGCAATAGTCTAGAGTCTACACTACCCATATAATGCTTAAATATATATACGATTAACATCATTACCAAACAGGGTGAGACTTCCATCCTGGACAGCTGGAACTTTTCCAAATGGCTGCATCATACATCATACAAACACAAGTTACTAACAACATGACCAGATAAATGGGCTATTTCAAAACTAACAACATAACCAGATAAATGGGCTATTCTAAAACCAATAACCGAAAAAATTTATATTACAAAGAAGTTTGCCTACTTGTAAGGCCAGGAACTCTGGTTTTTTCTGCTCCCCTTTATTTATATCTACAGGCACATTTTCGAACTCAATATCTTTTCTATCAGACATACGGCCACCCTTCTCCAGCAGAAGGCATAGGTAGCTCCAAACAGCTTGACAACCATCTTGTTTTCTTTTTTAATGCAAAGAAAACTATCGTTTTTCCGGTCAGAAGCTCCAAAAGCTGGTATGCATTTGAGAGAGTTGTGATGGGAGAGGAATTTGTAGAAGAGCGGAGCTAAGAAAACAATGGGGGTATTTAATTTGGTTTTTGTTTGTGCGGATATAAACACAAGAACGTTGATATGAAGTACTAAAAAATGGTTAGAGTTCATACAGCCTGTAAAGTGCATGTACGATTGTTTTTATTTTAATTGAATATATGTTTATACAGTCTGTAAATTGCAAATTGTATGTACGATTATTTTTTTATTTTAATTGAATATATTTCTCAACCATATTTCATAAAAATACAAAATTATAGATTTCTATATTAAATTGTGAGCAATTTTTCATCAATATTAGACGATCGGTAATTAGAATAATAAACGTTTGTATTGTGAATTAAAGCTGATAAGAGAGTCTTTTATCGAGCCGTTTTTCGGTGGCCACCTACTCCGAAAGCAAATCCATAAATACGGAATATCCACCGAACTAATAGCTAATAGTTTAGGCTTGCACTTTTGCTTATTTAGGTAGCACAGAATCTCCGAGATCTTTGTAGTTTTAATTTGGCAAAAACATAAGTATGTTAGGTATATACATTATGTTTCTAAAATTGAAGATCGCTTATTTTTATTATGTTACTAAGGGTGAAGATCGCTTGAGTTGTCTCAAGCAAGGAGATTGTGTCAAGTGGAAAAAGGAGATAGAGTGAGAGGATGGGGTGAATGGGAGGTACAATTTGAAGATTTGTCATAAAGGCAATTATTGTCCATTTTATTCTAAGGGAGCAAGTGGGGAATTAAAAAATTATTGTCCACTTTATTCCAAAGGAACAAGTGGGGAATTAAAAATTATATTTTGATATAAAAAACGAAAAGAGTCCATACCTCCAAGGACAAAGGGGTCTTTTATAAAAGTGAATGAATTTAAGGTGGAAGGACAAAGGTGGTTGCAAGGAAAGGGATATCTCAAATCCCACTTAATCAAACATTAACTATGTATACATGATTAATGGATGGATCAGGAAAGGATTAGACGGCTAATAAGAAGTGATGGAGGATGTGACATGTGAGGGAAATTAAAAGAAAATAAACATTTATTTAATTTTTTGGAATAAAAAATATAAGGTTAGTGATATGTAAATAAATAAAATTTATTATTTACCTTAGGTTGATATTGGAATAATTAAATATAAATTGACTAAATGTGACATGATCAGTTTTAGGTGTCTACAACTAGCAATCTTTGGTATGCAATGAGAATTGTTGAAGAGGTGTGGAAGGTCAATTAGCAATTTTTTTTATACTTTTTGCATATATTTATACAATACATGAGATCAATTGGTAGGTCATTTAGCAAATGATGTTGTGTTCACAACCAAGGCCTTGATGGAGAAGTGATAGTTGAATGGACATCTTTGGAATGCATAAAAAACAAATAAAAAGTTATTATATATAATAAATATTCCTCTTTTATATCTCTCTATCTCTCTCTTCTTCTCTCCCTCCATGCTTCTATCTCTCTCTCTCTCCTCTCTCATATATAGAAAGAGTGATTGAGTTTATATCCTGAATACCACCAATTAGGTATGCATTCATAATTTTTAATACCATTTGATTGCACTCTATGTAGTGTAGGCTTCACATCTTGACATCTTCTTACCTAAAAATTGGTGAGAAATCAATGGGCCCTTCATTTGATAGTGACGTTGAATAGTTTTGAACGAGACCATTATGAATTGAGTCTTGATAAGTGTAAGGCCTTAACACCATAAGAAATAAGGCTCTAGGATCATGCCCTTGGTGATTTTGGTGAAATGAATACCCCATAGTCCGTAGATCTCAACGAAAAAGGTTTCAACCTAAAGTCTCATGCTCCTATATTGAGTAGGAAAATGATATTGTGGATGATATAAAATCATCATTATAAAAAAAATGATGAAGAATGTTTATAGTATATGACATTCAAATCTTCCAAGCATATGAGTATGTCCATGTGGAGATTAATCAACCAATTAGCAACTAGAACACCAACAAGAATGTTGACATAGGTTAAGAAGTTTAGTATGGTGTTATACCTTTGATAAATATTAGACCAATGCCAATAGGTTTAGTAGAATATTAAATTATTTGTAATCAACATCTATGTCCTTATTTTAATTTTGGAGAATCACTTATGCACTATGCTTCAGTGCTTTTGTCCCTTTTCCCTTCTCAAGATAGAAGATATTTAAGGAATCAAAACATAAAACAAAGAGATAATTAATGTGTAGTTATACTTTTATATTTGTAAAAGAAAATTTTTAATAATCACTTAGAAATATAGGGTCAAGAATGACACTATTCTTCAAAAAAATCACTTTTCTCAATGATTTTGTTACTAAGAACACTTTTCCTTTTAGTTTAAAGTAGATTGATAAGCTTTAGTGAGAGTTAATTTTGAATATTTTTTATTATTTATATATATTATTAGTATCAATTACAATGCGAATTAACCAAAAATGAACATAATTGTTGGTTTCACATTGTGACCTCTTAATAGTTGTGTGTTTCTTCTATTCAAATGTTTATTACTATATTATTCTTTTGTACCTAGACTTCTATTTACTTTTAATAATATTGAGTTTCCATTGTGTTTAAAATTTTAATAGGAGGAAACTTGTGTATTACCGTTGAATTTATACGTTAAACTATTATATTTTTATGAATATTGTAATAGCTAGGTCTTTAAGTCCAATTGATAGTCCATTAAGTAAATGATGTTGTACACTCAATATAGATCTATTGATTTTTGGCCCTTTGAAGGAAGATGATAATATATATGTGTAAACATCCAAATGGAATTTAATTTCTTACCAAATTTGGCTAAGTAACTAAATTTGAAGAGAAATATTTGAAAAAAAAGTTTGATAAAATATTTTTTCTTAATATTTTGGCTCCATTTACTATAATTTGTGCAAGAATGGGGTTAAAAATCTATAAATAAAAGAATATTTTCAAGTGAAAATATTGATTGAGATATTACACAACTAACTCGAGTTCTATGAATCCAATTTGTGTGACCCTTTTTCTTTTAATAATGACATTCAATTTTCCCTTTATTTGTATTTGAACTTTTATTATTATTTTGAGAGATTAATCCATTCTCATGTTGAAGATCAAATTTTGTATCTTTTACATTTTTCTCTTTTCTTTCACTAAAAGGACTGAAATCATATCTTCTAGAGTTTATAAAATTATTGTATTGGTTGTAAAGATAACACTAGTATATTTTGAGTGTAGATTATTTAACATAATAGTGTTATCATTTTCATCATCTGTTGATCCTTGAATTCTACTATTTGTCTAATATTATACTTCAAATTGCTTATATGCTTTGACATAATGTTTCTATCTTTCATCTCACATATGAATAGTTTTTCCAAAGGAAAGCTTTGCATTAACTATTTTTACTTCAAATTTTTATTTAAACTATCTCAATTTTTTTTATGATTTGTCTAAATATAGCTAATGTAATTTAGTGTTGGAAAGATCAAGACCAATAATATTGTTAGCTTTATCATCTCTTTTATATGACAATCTAATAACTTATTTGCATTTGTAGATGTTTTATTCCTATTTACTATTTTTCATAAATTTGTATTCATTAATTTCATCTAGATTTTGTTTTTCAAAAATGAAAATTGAACCCAAAATATTTGTATAAATCTCCATCTTAAAATAAATAAAAAAGTATTAAAAAATTTAATAACAACCTTACCACCACAAAATCAAAAAGTAAATTTTATGTATAATTTTTAATAAAAATTAGAAAAAACCTTAACTCAAACTACAAGGCACTTTTTTTCCCTTATTCATATTACTTAACTATTTATACTAAAGAAGTGTTGTTTTTAGTGTTTTCTTGCTGCAAATATGTGCAATCATTAAACATTACAAGTCATTTGGTAATTCCCACTAGATAATGAACATTAGATACAAACTTCTACAAACTCGCGTTACCACATTGGTCGATCAAAGCAGAACTCATCACATTACCACATTCATCGCAGGATCTGCAAATCTGTGGCCTTTTTCCTTGCACTGTTTGCAGCCAAACAAGAAATAAGAAAGGCATGGTGAATGTTCGTATTCTCCAGAGCAAAAATAGTCTGATTCATATTGCCTGCATCTTTAACAACGATTAGGAATGAATGATTTAATTGAGCTCTCATATCATATTTCAAAAATAAAATGAGAATTATATTAAATATAAAATAATAATATTATTATTGAGTTCATTTCATATGAATTTTATAAAATCTTATAAATATAATTTTTCAAAACTACTATTTTACCAAATACAATTAATCATATAATTAAAGTCACTAAGGTGATTTTATTCCATAAAAATCTTAATATTCTAAGAGATCCATAATTTCACATAGCCAAAACCTTCTTCCACGCAGATCTAAAGGAAATATCCTCCCACCATGCATTCACATGTTTCCTATTCTTAATCAGATAACCCTTATCAATGGCATTCACTATATATTCAGTAGATGGAAGATGAACCAGGTCAGCAAGGCTGTAAAAATCCCCTGCCAAGTACTTGCTCTTTGAAAGCCTCTCTTCATACACATCTAATACTTCACCAAGCTTTTGGGCACTGCTCTCAATAACTATCTTGTCTTGAGGTTCATTAAATATTGGGGTGACGAGCAGCTGATAAACTAATGCATTAGCATGAGGACTAAAGTTCTGTCCTTCAACTTCAAGCCATTGTTCAACCAATGCTCTCTCCTCCAGAGTCTTGCCTAGCAAACAAGTCCCCTGTCCTGCATATTTCTCTGCATAGTATCTTATGATAGCCCTTGACTCTGCACCACTAAATAGAAAGTCAGATCTAAACTACCCAAACCAGATCTATATGTATACAGTGATTATATCAATGGTAGATGTGTTAACCATTAAAATTTGAAAACATACCAAATGGAAAAGGATAATCTACGTTACCCAAATTAGGTCAGTCTATATAAAATGATTATATCAAATTGAAAGCAATAGTCTAGAGTCTACACTACCCATATAATGCTTAAATATATATACGATTAACATCATTACCAAACAGGCTGAGACTTCCATCCTGGACTGCTGGAACTTTTCCAAATGGCTGCATCATACATCATACAAACGCAAGTTACTAACAACATGACCAGGTAAATGGGCAATTTCAAAAGTAACAACATAGCCAGATAAATGGGCTATTCTAAAACCAACAACTGAAATTTTTATATTATAAAGAAGGCCCCCTACTTGTAAGAACAGGAACTCTGGTTTTTTCTGCTTCCCTTTATTTATATCAACAGGCACATTTTCGAACTCAATATCTTTCTCTATCAGACATACGACCACCTTCTCCAGCAGGAGGCATAGGTAGCTCCAAACAGCTTGACAACCATCTTGTTTTTCTTTTTTAATGCAAAGAAAACTATCGGTTTCCCGATCAGAAGCTCCAAAAGCTGGTATGCATTTGAGAGAGTTGTGATGGGAGAGGAATTTGTAGAAGAGCGTAGCTTAGTAAACAATAAATTGCATGTACGATTGTTTTTATTTTAATTGAATATATATACAGTCTGTAAATTGCATGTAAGATTGTTTTTTATTTTAATTGAATATTGCCATTTTTCTGAACCATGTTCATAAAAATACAAAATTCTAGATTTCTAGGTATGTGAAATTGTGAGCAATTTTTCATCAATATTAGACGATCGGTAATTAGAAAAATAGACGTTTGTATTGTGAATTAAAGCTGAGAGGACAGTCTTTTATTGACCCATCTTTTCGGTGGCCACCTACTACATAGCAAATCCATAAATATTGAATATCCACTGAACCAATAGCGAATATTTTAAGTTTGTATGTTTTCTTGTTTTCTTTTACTGGATCTCTGCTGGCATTCTGATGGGTGAATCGCATGGAACTAGCGGCTGACGATAAACATAAAATTAATGGACGTAAAAAGGAACGAGGTAAAATATTTCATTTAAGTACCACAGAATCTCCGAGATCTTTGTAGTCTTGACATGGCAAAAACAAATAAACATGGTAGGTATATACATTATGTTTCTAAAACTGGATATAAATTCAATCAACGACGAAATGTTTTGTTTTGATGTGGGTTCTCAATGATCTTTGATTTTCTTACATATAATTAGCAATTGTATTATGGTATACAATGGGTATGTCAAAGAGGTGTAGAGGTTTAATTACCATTTTTTTTTAAATTTACATATATTCAAGTATTATATGAGATCAATATGTAGGTCATCTAATAAATGATGTTGTAAGTGCAACCAATGTCTTGATGGAGAAGTGATAGCTGAATGGATTGACTACTCATCCACTTATACTAGCTTTATATATTATTTATATTTTTTTAAATTTAGTTTCCTAAGTGCTACATCCTTGGAATGCATAGAAAACAAAAAAAGAGTTATTGTATAAAAAAATACTCCTCTTTAGTATGTCTCTCTCTACCTCTCTTTGTACCTCTTTCTTCCTCCCTCTCTCCCTCCCTCTGTCCTTCTATCCTCTCTTTTCTCTCTCTTATATAAAGAGTGATTGAGTTTTTTATTTGTATTTTTTTCATTGAGAAAATGTAGTTAAAAACTACAAAATAAAATTGTACATGAGACACAAGACACAAAACTGGGACAACAATTTCTCCACATAACAAAAGCTAAGACTATCAACGCAACGCCAACAAAACTAGAACAATGTTAACAAATACAACAAGAGCAACAATATTTTCTTGTTATAGCAGCAATACTAACAATACAACAATAATTTCTTGTCATAATGCACATGCACAAGAGCCAAAGTAAAGACCGACAACATAAACTATAGAGTTACAATGGTCTAGAAACAATCAATTTAGCAAGAAAGGCCTTAGCCCTTGAGCAATAGAGAGCTTTTGATTTTTGAGCAGCTAGTCCACTTGATGTTTGATGCATTAAATTTGATAAACCATCTTTAAGTTCTTGGAATCCACATGTAGAAGAGATTGAGTTTATGTGCCAAATACCACTAGTTAGGTGCACATTCACAATGTTTACACCATTTGATTGCACTTTAAGTAGCATAGGATTCACATTTTCATGTTTTCTTACCTAAAAAATGATGAGCAATCAATTGGCCCTTGCCCTGCTAGTGAAGTTGAATGATTTTGAATGAGCCCAGTCTTGCTGATTATAGGGCCTCAACACTCTATTGGATGAGGTTAAGATTGTGTCTTAGATGACTAGTGAAATGGATACCCCTCAATCGTTGCCTCTTAGTGTATGTAGATTGATAGGCTTAAGTGGGAGTTAATTTAAAATGATTTTTATTGTTTATTTAGACTAGTAGTATCAATTACAATGCCAATTAACAAAAATTGAGCATAATTATTTGTTTCACATTCTGACTGCTTAGTAGTCATATATTTCTTCTACTCATTTTCTTTTTACTATTGTTCTTCTATACCTAGCCTTGTGTTTACTTGTAATAATATTTAATTCACATTGAGCTTATAATTTTAAGAGGAAGCAGTTTGTGTATTGCAGTCAAATTTATATGTTAAACTATTAGAATTCTATTGCAATAAAGGGAAAATGGTTGCTTTATGGTTTAGGACATAAAAAACACATTTCACAATCATTCATTCAAGGAAAACCCTAGAGATCTTAGTCTAAAGTATGCAAAGGAGAACAAGATCTTGCAATAGGGTTTACCTAGGATTTGATTATAAGCTAAAGAGGGATTCACCACCAAGCTAGAGATTGGAAAGAGAAATAAAATGTAAGACCTAATGTTTAAACCTAGTGTAATGCAATATTTCACTAAATGACCTAGAAAAACATGTAAAATAGAACAAAAAGATGAGAGATGAAGGGTGTGCACCTGGAAACCTGAAGAGGACTAGATAAAGACTTGAAATGCTAAAAAAATTGATTTGTAATGTTGACTAGGACTCATATGTTAGACTGGGCAATTTAGTCCAATATTAGGATTTCTGAGTAGGTACAAAAATTTGGTAGAGATATGACTAAAACTCTTGAAATGAACAAATTTTCCTATACTGGGACTCATATGCTAGAAGTGGTGTATTAGTTGAGTTAGGGTTTTCTAGAAATTCAAAGTTTGAATATGCTCTTCAATGTCTACTAACCTTTCCAACTATTTTTTGGATCTAAAGCTCTGATTTGAACCTGTAGATGTCTTCTAATGATCCCCAATGCAAGTTGACAACTTTGACAAGTTTGAACACTTGAAAAATTTCTCCAAACTTTCTCTTCAATATGTCTTCAACCTAGACATTCAAATCACACATCAAAGAGAGGGAAAAATGTTCTTTTGTTAGTGGAAAGGTGTTTTCCTTGGTCAAACCCATTTTGGTAATCAAACCTTGAAATGAAATGAAATAGGAAAGGAGAATGATGAATGAACAAAGTGCAATGTTGCAACTCACCAAACCCTAGCAATAAAGTGTTGCAGACATGTATGAAATGACTCCAATGGATGTAGATCTTGACTCTTGCTTGAATGATATGGATCTTGAATTGAATGCTATCTTGAATCATAAAACCCTACATCACAATTATTAGCTCGAAAACAAACATGATGCATGATGACTTTGGCATGATGCTTGATGCTTGAATAATGCTCTAAAACACTTGATAATCAACTCTTGAATGCTCTTGTAAACTCTTGAATGCTTCCTTGATCACTAATTTGCTATAATGCATGAATATTTGAAAACTTGGGGTGATTTCCTGAATTCTTAGGTGAAAATGAGTGAAAGAAACTTGTATTTATACTTGTTTATGCAAAATTTATCACAATTACAACACTACAAGTTGACATTAGATCTAGGAGAATAAAATCCCACCAAGAATTTGAATTAAATTTTATTTTGGACCACATGGGACTCACATGCCAGAAGTGGCATATGAGTCCCATTAGGCTCAACTATGGGACACATTTAAAAAATGCTTAGAATGATGAAAAATCTAGAATGAGGCACAAAACCCTAGGTGGGACTCATACACGCAAGGTGGAATATGAGTCCTAAATCACTAAATATGGGCCACAGAACCTATAAACACTAGAATTATGATTGGATGTTGGATTATGTCAGGATTATCCTCAAAAAGATGCATTAAATGGGGCTTGTGGATGCAAAATAAGGCCAATTAAAGCATAAAGAAGCCCAATTATTTAAAAAACCCTAGAAAAGTGTGAAAGTGTGTTACAACACTTTACAACACTCTAAATAATGTACAATTAAGTTCATTTAGTTCACAAGGGCCCAAGACCTAATGTGAATATGCTAGCCATATTTCAACACTAAATCAAGGCCATGTTAGGGAGTACTTTTTTTCGTCATTACATTTAGCCCCCACTTTAGTGAGGGGATGAACTTGATTCAAAATCACTCTAAAGTAGACCAACTCACAACAAGAGGGGTCCAAATGCACCAATAATAGTAAGATAGGATAACAATGATCAAGAGGGTTGCACAAGCGCTCAAGACCAAGGTCCTACAACAAACTAACATAGGCACAAAAGAACACACATGAAAATGATATAAAGAACAATAACAAGGCACAAGCATACACTATCAAGGAAAAAGAGAAAAGAAAAAAAAAACAAGAGGGAGGGTGGATAAATATTCGATCATTTGTCCAACATGCTGTGGATTAGATCTAGGTTGTTTGTTCAAAAGATGTATGCTTCTCTCCAAGGAAATGAAACTTCAGGCTGTTCTCTAGGTGAGTAATCCAAGAGCGTAAGACACATATACACATGATTGGTATGCACTCACAACACACACAGAGGTGGTTATGGGAAATTCATGCCTCGAATTGAATTCTCATCCAACCATGCCAAAGTTATACCTCTTAATAACTTTGATAAGGTGCCATGAGATAATGAACTCTGAGATGCATGAGGTAATAAAAGCTTCGTATTCTTTAAACTCATTAAAAAAAAGATGGCTCCACATGCATGCAAAGCGTGTTATGCAAGGTGGTCATATAACCAAATTTTTTAAACGCAAAATAGGGCACGTTCAAAGGAGTATTGCTTAATTCATGTGAGGTATTTAACTTAGGGAACATTGTGCCTAATTTCTCAAAGAAAGGACCAATTAAAAAATAGAAGATTCACAACTTAGGGGATGCAGTCTGTTGCATCAAGCTGCTAAGAGGAATATAATATGCTAAGAGAGATCATGCTCTAGAAGTACATTACACCCAATGTCACCACAAAGCGAAAGAAACATCGCATGAAGTAAAAAGACTACACCATGAAACATGAAATGCAAAAGAATAATGTGAATGTATGCCCCCACTTTAAAAAAAATTGTAAACACCATGCTATGGGCAATTACTTTAAAGTAGCAAATGATAAATGCTAACAATGAAGAGGACATGAGAGCTAACTTGGAAAGCCCTATGCCAAGTCATATGTTTCCAAATAAAGCTACATCATGAAAAATGAAAGAGAGGGGTTTCCCCCTAACAATAAAATTCCAAATATATGAGGGATCCATGGATTTCAGGTTAGTATGTCCTTACCACAATGTTTTAGAGAGCCTGGAACTGTCACCATTCCCCAAATACTCATAGAACTGGAAGAATGACACAGAGAGTGAAAACAAAGAAAGACCTTTAGGGTCAAAATGGAAGAGACATGAATGTCTTGATGCCTTGTTTCATCCCCAAAAGGAAAACACAAAATAAAGAAAAATATAAAGGAAAAGCTTTTGAGTCAACATGGAAGAGACATGAGTGTCTTGATGCCTTGCGTCATCCCCAAAAAGAAAACACAACACAAAGAAAAAAGATAAAGGAAAAGATTTTAGGTCAACATGGAAGAGACATGAGTGTCTTGATATCTTGCGTCATCCCCAAAAGGAAAACACAAGACACATGAAAAAGGAAAATAAAAAAGAAAAATATATTTATGGCATACAGAAGAATGAAGGTACAAATAGAGGAATGCCACAAAGAGAGAGATACATCAAACATAACAATATGGGGGATCACATTACACACATGAAAAATAAAAAAGAAATAATGCAATAGGCTAGTATGGCACATGTGAGTCAACCTCAAGCAGGTCATCTGCATCTCAATCATGTTCATTGTATACTGAAGGTGGACAACTAGCCAAAGGGACAATGGAAAATGGACTACAAGGACAAGGCTATCTAATTCTTGCCCCCATTTAGTGTAAGACAAGAATGAGCTGAGGTAGGTGGTGGGAAAGGGCTTGTAACACCCCTCCATTTTGGATATTTGGATTGACAATGTTTTCTTGGTAATGTTTTGTTATGCTTATGATGTGACTGTGGAACTTCGTGATCATTTGATCGTGAACTCATCAGTGATGCATATGTTATATTATAATTTGATGATTGTGTCTGAGTATGCTTTGACTTTAGAACTTGGTTGCTTTTGATTGCAATTGTTAAATGATGTGAAAGTTATATTTTGATATAATGTTATTTTATTTTGATGTTACATTTATGGCATGTTTTGGATTAATGTAGAAGATATTTGATTTAATGATGTTTATGCTATTGATCATATCATTGATGTTAGATGCGTTAGTTAGTGATACTGTATTGGTGAAGGGGATAGGATTGTATCACTTGCTTGCGAGCGCCCTAAAATTCTAAGATTTCCTCTTCACGGTGTGTTTGATCATATTATATATATATTGCATGTTCGACATGCTCTTTGTTGCAGGTTGATAGGTACATGACATCAACTCCACCTGGCTTCACAGGTCTGAACGTGTCCATTTACCAATGGTAATCGATTGGGAGATAGTAGCTAGGTTTTCTGTCCCAAGTCCATCGTCCTGTTGTAAGTTGTGGTGTCATGACTGAAGTGTTGTCCTTGTCACTATGTAGTTTGATTGTTATGTATTTATTTAATTTATGGTTAGTGCTTAATTAATTAATCTTATTTTATAAAATAATTAATTAATATTGCATTGTTATTTGATTTAATTGTGAGTTAGTTAAAAGTCAAATTTAAATATATTGTAAATTAAAAAGTGATTTAATTAATTGAAAATGTAAATAATTATTTAAAATTAATATTGATGAAGGTAATTAAATATTATCTTGTTATTAATATTAATTTAGCAAATCTTGTGTAGATAATATCTTGATTAAATAAATTATTTTAATTAAAATTGTAGATAAGTTATGCTTTTAAAAGCTGGAAAAAGGACCAATAAGAAAAGAGGATTTTTGAGAAAAGAAAGCAGAAGAGATTTATTGAATCTTTATTTTGATTTATTATTTTTATGGGAGAGTTATTGACACACAGAAGATTTTCTCAGTTTTTTTGGATCTAGAATTTTTTTTTTTTTAAAAAGGATAGTTTTGTTTTTGTGTTTTTTTGCTTTTAAATTAGTAATATTTTATCGTTCTGTAAACAAATCTGGTTGCTATGTTTCAAAAATTGATTGAATGAAGTTCTATGATTTGAATTTTTATTCATTTGAAACCCTTGAATCATCTGTAGAAAAATTTAGTAGAACCTTTTTGAAATTCTTCAATATCGTTTAGTAGTGAAATCTTTTGTTTTGAAATAAAATTCATCTTTAATTGAAGGTCAAATTTCAAAGTCAGATCTGTTTTAGAGTGTATTGAAAAATCTTTTGAAAACCCTCATAAAACTTAATGATGGAAAACAATTGTTTTGAAGAGAAAATTATTTTTATTTATTGATTAGGGTTCATATGTATAGATTATTTTAGGTCTGTTGAGAAAACAATTTATTTTTATAAATTTTTTTTTGAATCTTTTGATAAATATATATATATAAATTTTGAATTTAGAATACTATGTAGAAAATAAATTTTATTTAAGTATATTTTTTTTATATGGGGTTCGTATTCCAAAGAAACAAAATTTATTATTTTATGGTTCTTTTTATTTTATACACTTGTTTATTTATTTGTTTAAATTTTCGTGCCTGTGCTAGGACAAAAATATGGCTTTCTTTATATAAGAATAAAGTTAAAATAAAAATAAAAAATTAAATTAATTTTTTTTAATTCTGGGGAGTGGACGGCCGGTCACGGCCGTACCGTCCACAGTCCCTAGTGGAGGTTGTACGCAGCCCCACTGACTACGCACAGCAGCAGAGGCTGCTGGGCATAGCTAGTGGGGGGCTGCGTACATCCCCCACTGCCCATAGTACTGTGGGCATTACCCCTTTATTGCGTGCAGTAATGGAAGTAAGTTCTGATTTTTTGTTTATGTGATTTTTTTTCTATGTATTGGTATATTTTATTTAATATATTTATATATATATAAATATTATTTATATATATAAATATGTATATATATATAAATATGTATATATATATAAATATGTATATATATTAAATATATATATATATATATGTATATTTATATATATGTATATATATATTTACGTAAATGAATTATTTAATTAAATTTATTTTTTATATAGTAGTTTTCAAATATTTGTTTTAATATATATATACATACTATTAATATGTATATATATGTATATACGTAGAAAGGCGTATATACATGTATATATATATAATTATGTATATATGTATGTTGGACAGTTAATTATATTGTCATGGTTAGGAAATTGATTGGTAATTATTAAAATGGTAATATTATAGTTTTATTAGAAAATTGGGGATAAGTTTTGTTAATTATAATTAAATGTATTGGTTAATTATTGATTTATTAATATATTTTTATAAAATGATTTTTAGTTTATAGGTTTTATTTATATATATATTGAGAAGTCATATGTTGTGTTTCTGAATTTTAATATGATATTTTTTATAGATTTTATGATATTATAGTTTAATTGGGAAAATTAGAAATAAACGATGTGTTTTGATTTGAATCAAATATTCTCGAATTGTTTATTTAGTTATTTAAATGGATAAATTTGTTTATTATAATACCTCGATTATGAATACAACTGTTAAACGTAGAGTAAGGGTTGATTATTTTATTCAGATGACTTTATTTATTGGAACGCTTTGATTAGGGAAGTTAATTGTGAAATTTAGAGTAAATGATTGGGTTGTAAATACTTCAATGTGGGGAAATGAATTTGGTGTATTTGATTGAGTAAATGCAAGATTGAAAACTATGTTTGACTGGGTTTAGTAAACCCTAACATTAGATAATGAGTTGCCTGGAATGCTTTTCTATCATGTTTCTTTTATTCTCCATGTCGGAAAAATGTGGTTAAGGGTCTATGTAAGTCTTCCAGAGAAATTCTCTAGAGTGGGATGTCTTGTGTAGAGGTTCAATTTGTGAATTGCCTTGGGAATGGTGTAGAGTTGTACTATGATGTTGTACCCAGTTTCCACAAATGAGGATTTGTGCCTCCTAGGAAATAGGAGAGGGTAATGAGATTTGTACCTTCTTTGGAAGGAGTGTGTTTTCGTATTTGGTTTCCTCCAATGTTCGAAGTGAGTTTCCTTGTTTTGTTTCCTCCTTGGATTAGAGAGGTTATGTTGTCTAGTTACCTATTGTGGTATTGTACCTTGTGTGTTGTCGATAGGAGAGTGGCTCTTTGTGGGGGTCCGGCACATAAAGGGGCGCTAGGGTAACTCACCTAGAGTTTAACTAAGTGATAATCTAAAAGAATTAATGGGTATCTTTCACACTAATAAAGATAAAGAATGTCTCTCTCGTGAAGCAAGTGAATGATAAGGCTTGAGATGAGATGGGATGCATAGTTTTGCATGAGGGTCTGGCGACCGGTAGAGGAAAGCCAGGGTAACCTAGGATGGGGGTCTGGTAGCCTAGGAAGGTTGAGCCAAGGTAACTCATGGAAATTTATGGATGACACTCTTCCTATGTCGATAGTTAATCAGTTATTGTGCAATGTACATGATCTTTTTTCTCTGGAAGCATTGTAACCTCGTGTTAAGTGATATTGTGTATGTAATGGTTAAGTGATATTGTGTCTGTAGTGGTTAAGTGTCATTGTGATTGTGGATGTTAAGTGACCTTGTGATTGTAGTTGTTTCTATTTAGTTATGTTTTAGCATTTGTCTCATGGTAGATGGTCTTGTGTAGGAATTCCTTGTTACTATCTCCTAGCACGGAGGGAGTGGGACCTTTTGGATTCCACATGGTCGGGTGGCGTGCGTCTTAATCCGTTGGTTCTTCTTCTTGTTCGTGTGGTCAAGATTTCTAGGTGGAGAGATCGTGGGAATCAGTTTCTTCTCATGCCTTGTACTCTCAGTGCTTATTGTATTTTATTACCCCTCATTTGTTATCGAGGCAAAATTTGTAATATGTTATCATATTTGTTGGATTTACCTCATTTGGGAAATGAGTATTGTAATCTTATTGTAAACATGTTGTAAGCTATATTGTTTGGAATCATGTGGCACTTCATATTCTTGGATGTAAATTTATTATGAATGGAATGCATGTGAACTTTAATTGTTAAGTAATTATATGGTATGGTTTTAATTCATTGTCCGCGTTGGTTTAAGTAACATTGTCTCGTAGCCTTAGGGAAATGGTTGGCAATGGCTAAGTGAACTTGTATGTTAATTGTTCTAACTTACAAGTTAATTGTTCTTATTTAAAAAAAAAAAAAGAATAGTTCGTTTGTTTAGTAAATTGCAACTTTCCCTAGGGTTGTGTGGTGGGGTGTTACATATGGTATCAGAGCGCAAGTTTAAACACTAGGCACTTTGTGACCCATTAGGTTGTTAGTTGTTTAGAGTTTTTATTTGTGTACCATGTCTTATGTTGTGGTGTGTATCTTTTTAGGATCATGCCACCTAAGTGAGGTTGTAAGGGTCATGGTCATGTAGGCGGTCGAGGAGGTAATCAGCATGATGCACCTCCCATTGTTTCCCATGTTTCTGATCATGTGGATCATCAAGCTTCTCAGTTTGTGCCAGAGGTTAGTGTTCAGCATCAGGATCAACTAGGGATTGGTGATGCTCAGTTGTGTTGCTTGCTTGAGGAGACTCTTGCTCGTTTGGGGCCTAGGCCAGATAGGGATCAGGAGGTTTTAGGAGAGAGAGAGATCAAGTTCTAGCTCCATCTGAGGCAGACATGGCTACTCACATGAGAGATCTCCTTAGAGCTCATCCACCCACTTTTGATGGTATGGGCAGTGGTTCAGAGGCTGAGACTTGGTTGTTTGATTTGAATAGGTGTTTTGCCATGCATCCGTATGGTAGCAACACCAAGGCTAGGTGTGAGATCATGCACTTGAGGGATTTCACATCTACTTGGTGGAGGTTAGAGGAGCAAAAGCTCCATTTGGATATTGGCACTATATGTTGGGAGTTGTTCCTAGAGTGGTTCAAAGCTTGATTCCTTTTTTATCATTGGTGTCAGCGTCGTGGAGATGAGTTTCATGCTCTACAACAGATGGATATGATAGTGGAACAGTATGAGTGTTGCTTCTTCGAGCTCAAACAATTTGTGGGCATAGGTGATGATGAGGGTATGTTAGTACAACATTTCATTAGGGGTTTAAACCCCTAGATTAGTGGTGGTGTTCGGGTATTTGAGCCAAAGACCATGGAGGTAGCTGTAGATAAATCTTGCATTGTTGAGGAGAATTTAGCTTTGGTTTTAGGTGGTCAGGTGGGAGTTCAGTTTGGTGGTGCACCTTCTTTTGGTGTTGGTTCTCTGAATGGCCAATCTCAGGCTACAGGGTTTTCTAGAGGGCATCAGTCACCCGCTAAGGGTGCACAACAGTTGTCTTCACAGTCTAGGCAGCAGAATTCTCAGTCCCAACCTGATAGAAGTTGGAGGCAAAGGAAGAGAGATAAGAGTTGGATACAGGCTCATCGTGATCGTGTTGATCAGCCTGCTTAGAGTTCTCAGTCAGCATTCAGTGGAGGTGGTTTTCCACGACCTAGTGGACCTCCAGCTATGTAGGGTCTCAACAGAGGAACAAGATGTTTTTGTTGTGGTCAGTAGGGCCACTTTGCTTGTGAGTGTCCTCAACGGGGCAATTCTGATTTTAGTTAGGGTTCGATAGTAGGAGATGTGGGTCGATCGCATAGGGCATTCACTGTGGTGGATATCTGTTAGGTCGAGCATTTGGGTGCAGTTTGTCCTTTGGTTTTAGGAGTTGATCCTTATAGATCAAGGTTCTGAGTTAGTTAGTGTTTAATTGGTTTTGTGAGAGTTCCATCCCTATTTTTTGTTTGAAGGCTTAAAGGAGCAAGCCTAACCCTAGGGGGGAGGATGTAACACCCATCTATTTTGGATATTTGGATCGACAGTGTTTTCTTGGTAATGTTTTGTTATGCTTATGATGTGACTATGGAACTTGGTGATCATTTGATCATGAACTAATTAGTGATGCATATGTTATATTATAATTTGATGATTGTGTCTGAATATGTTTTGACTTTAGAACTTGGTTGCTTTTGATTGCAATTGTTAAATGATGTGAAAGTTATATTTTGATGTAATGTTATTTTATTCTGATGTTATCTTTATGGCGTGTTTTGGATTAACGTAGAAGATATTTGATTTAGTGATGTTTATGCTATTGATCATATCATTGATGTTAGATGCGTTAGTTAGTGATACCGTATTGGTGAAGGGGACAAGATTGTATCACTCGCTTGCGATCACCCTACAATTCCAAGATTTCCTCTTCACAGTGTGTTTGATCATATTATATATATTGCATGTTCGACATGCTCTTTGTTGCAGGTTGATGGGTACATTACATCGACTCCACCTGGCTTCACAGGTCTGAGCGTGTCCATTTACCAACGGTAATCGATTGGGAGATAGTAGCTAGGTTTTCCATCCCAAGTCCATCATCCTGTTGTAAGTTGTGGTGTCATGACTGAAGTGTTGTCCTTGTCACTATGTAGTTTGATTGTTATGTATATATTTAATTTATGGTTAGTGCTTAATTAATTAATCTTATTTTATAAAATAATTAATTAATATTGCATTGTTATTTGATTTAATTGTGAGTTAGTTAAAAGTCAAATTTAAATATATTGTAAATTAAAAAGTGATTTAATTAATTGAAAATGTAAACAATTATTTAAAATTAATATTGATGAAGGTAATTAAATATTATCTTGTTATTAATATTAATTTAGCAAATATTGTGTAGATAATATCTTGATTAAATAAATTATTTTAATTAAAATTGTAGATAAGTTGTGCTTTTAAAAGCTAGAAAAAGGACCAATAAGAAAAGAGGCTTTTTGAGAAAAGAAAGCAGAAGAGCTTTATTGAATCTTTATTTTGATTTATTATTTTTATGGGAGAGTTATTAACACACAGAAGGTTTTGAAGAGAAGAGAGATTGGAGAAGAGAACTACAGGAGGAATCGAGAGGAGGCTACATAAGGGATTCTTGTTCAGACGAAGGACTCCAGGTTTTCTCCTTTTAAATTAGTAATATTTTATTGTTCTGTAAACAAATCTGGTTGCTATGTTTCAAAAATTGATTGAATGAAGTTCTGTGATTTGAATTTTTATTCGTTTGAAACCCTCGAATCATCTTTAGAAAAATTTAGTAGAACCCTTTTGAAATTCTTCAATCTCGTTTAGTAGTGAAATCTTTTGTTTTGAAATAAAATTCATCTTTAATTGAAGGTCAAATTTCAAAGTCAGATTTGTTTTAGAGTGTATTGAAAAATCTTTTGAAAACCCTCATAAAACTTAATGATGGAAAACAATTGTTTTGAAGAGAAAATTATTTTTATTTATTGATTAGGGTTCATATGTACAAATTATTTTAGGTCTATTGAGAAAACAATTTATTTTTATAAATTTATTTTTGAATCTTTTGATAAATAAATAAATAAATATATATATATATATATAAATTTTGAATTTAGAATACTATGTAGAAAATAAATTTTATTTAACTATATTTTTTTTATATGGGGTTCGTATTCCAAAAAAGTGAAATTTATTATTTTATGGTTCTTTTTATTTTATACACTTGTTTATTTATTTGTTTAAATTTTCGTGCCTGTGCTAGGACGAAAATATGGCTTTCTTTATATAAGAATAAATTTAAAATAAAAATAAAAATTAAATTATTTTTTTTTATTTTGGGGAGTGGACGGTCGGCCGTGGCCCTACCGTCCACAATCCCCAGTGGAGGCTGTACACAGCCCCACTGAATGCGCACAACAGCCGAGTCTACTGGGCGCAGCCAGTGGGGGGCTGCGTACCCCCCCCACTGCCCACAGTACTGTGGGCATTACCCCTTTATTGCGTGCAGTGATGGAAGTATGTTTTGATTTTTTGTTTATGTGATTTTTTTTCTATGTATTGGTATATTTTATTTAATATATTTATATATATATAAATATGTATATATATTAAATATATATATATATGTATATTTATATATTTACATAAATGAATTATTTAATTAATTTTTTTTTTTATATAGTAGTTTTCAAATATTTGTTTTAATATATATATATATACATACTTTTATTATTTATACATATATGTATATACGTGGAAAGGCATATATACATGTATATATATATATATATATATATATATAATTATGTATATATGTATGTTGGACAGTTAATTAAATTGTCATTGTTAGGAAATTGGTTGGTAATTTTTAAAATGGTAATATTATAGTTTTATTAGAAAATTGGGGATAAGTTTTGTTAATTATAATTAAATGTATTCTTTAATTATTGATTTACTAATATATTTTTATAAAATGATTTTTAGTTTATAGGTTTTATTTATATATATATTGAGAAGTCATGTGTTGTATTTATGAATTTTAATATGATAATTTTTATAGATTTTATAATATTATAGATTAATTGGGAAAATTAGAAATAAATGATGTGTTTTGATTTGAATAGAATATTCTCGAATTGTTGATTTAGTTATTTAACTGGATGAATTTGTTTATTATAATACCTCGATTATGAATACAACTGTTAAACATAGAGTAGGGGTTGATTATTTTATTCAGATGACTTTATTTATTGGAACGCTTTGATTAGGGAAGTTAATTGTGAAATTTAGAGTAAATGATTGGGTTGTAAATACTTCAATGTTGGGAAATGAATTTGGTGTATTTGATTGAGTAAATGCAAGATTGAAAACTATGTTTGACTGGGTTTAGGAAACCCTAACATTAGATAATGAGTTGCCTGGAATGCTTTTTTATCATGTTTCTTTTATTCTCCATGCCAGGCAAATGGGGTTAAGGGTCTATGTAAGTCTTCTAGAGAAGTTCTTTAGAGTGGGATGTCTTGTGTAGAGGTTCAATTTGTGAATCACCTTGGGAATGGTGTAGAGTTGTACTATGATGTTGTACCCAGTTTCCACGAATGGGGATTTGTGCCTCCTGGGAAATAGGAGAGGATAATGAGATTTGTACCTTCTTTGGAAGGAGTGTTTTTTCATATTTGGTTTCCTCCAGTGTTCGAAGTGAGTTTCCTTGTTTTGTTTCCTCCTTGGATTGGAGAGGTTATGTTGTCTAGTTACCTATTGTGGTATTGTACCTTGTGTGTTGTCGATAGGAGAGTGGCTCTTTGTGGGGATCTGGCACACAAAGGGGCACTAGGGTAACTCACCTAGAGTTTAACTAAGTGATAATCTAAAAGAATTAATGGGAATCTTTCACACTAATAAAGATAAAGAAAGTATCTCTCCTGAAGCAAGTGAATGATAAGGCTTGAGATGAGATGGGATGCATAGTTTTGTGTGAGGGTCCGGTGGCCAGTAGAGGCAAGCCAGGGTAACCCAGGATGGGGGTCCGATAGCCTAGGAAGGTTGAGCCAGGGTAACTCATGGAAATTTATGCATGACACTCTTCCTATGTCGACAGTTAATCAATTATTGTGCAATGTACATGATTTTTGTTCTCTGGAAGCATTGTAACCTCGTGTTAAGTGATATTGTGTCTATAGTGGGTAAGTGATATTGTGTCTATAGTGGTTAAGTGATATTGTGTCTGTAGTTGTTAAGTGTCATTGTGATTGTGGATGTTGAGTGACCTTGTGATTGTAGTTGTTTCTATTTAGTTATGTTTTAGCTTGTGTCTCATGGTAGATGGTCTTGTGTAGGAATTCCTTGTTACTATCTCCTAGCACAGAGGGAGTGGGACCTTTTGGATTCCACGTGGTCGGGTGGCATGCGTCTGAATCCGTTGGTTCTTCTTCTTGTTTGTGTGGTCGAGATTTCCAGATGGAGAGCTCGCGGGAATCAGTTTCTTCTCATGCCTTGTACTCTCAGTACTTATTGTATTTTACTACCCCTCATTTGTTATCAAGGAAAAATTTGTAATATGTTATCATATTTGTTGGATTTACCTCATTTGGGAAATGAGTATTGTAATCTTATTGTAAACATGTTGTAAGCTATATTGTTTGGAATCATGTGGCACTTCATATTCTTGGATGTAAATTTATTATGAATGGAATGTATGTGAACTTTAATTGTTAAGTAATTATATGGTATGGTTTTAATTCATGTTCTGCATTGGTTTAAGTAACACTATCTCATAGCCTTAGGGAAATGGTTGAAAATGGCTAAGTGAACTTGTATGTTAATTGTTCTAACTTACATGCGAATTGTTCTTATTTTCAAAAAAAAAAAATAGTTCGTTTGTTTAGTAAATTGCAACTTTCCCTAGGGTTGTGTGGCGGGGTGTTACAGGGCTCCTTGCATCTTAAAATGATTTACAATAAATGTTAAGCCTAAAATAGTGAGAATTTGATGATTCTACAACTATTACATGGTAAGGAGTGAAAGGGGTCCTATCTTAAGGGACTATTTATATTATGTCAAATTGTTGAAGTATTCTTATTAAAGTATAAAACTCACTAGTAAGATGCCCAAGAAATCGATGGTGTTCACAATACTTCCTGTTATCTTTAGGAATTTTTATTCTAGTAAGGGGTGGTAGTTTAAGCTGACTTGTGTTTATATGGTGTTCCATTTTTCTTTCAATTTCTATTTGAGTATGTAAGAATGGTAATGGTTTGAGCTTGGAAGGTCTTTTTTTTTTACTAGATTCATTAACTTCTCAAGTTGAATGAGCAGGAGGTCCTAAGATGATCCTATCATCCTTAGCATCGTTATGAATCATTGGTTGTTCTTTAGGAAGGATGATACTCATATTGAGAGGAGGATCTTGATATCCTATCCCTTTAGTACTTTCAATTGGTATTTTCTCTAAGAGTTGATGAATTTTATGTTCACTTGTTGTGTCACATCCTTGTCTACTCATGATCCCAAATCCTTTTCTGTAGGTATCTTCTAGGTTGATGGGAGTGTTGGTCACTTTGTTAACATAGAATGGTTGAATGTTTGCTTGATTGTAGGAACTAGGTTTGAACACCTATTGTAGGGAACTTTGGTTTAACTCGTTTCTCAGTTTTACAATGTAAGTAACCAAACATCTCAAGTGATGGTATTATAGGTGGTGTTGGTTGTTTTATTGATGGATAAAACAATGCATTACCTTCAAGGTTGTTAAGGAAATCATTTAGTAATTTATTCATGTTGTCATCATCTTCTCCAATGATGTCAACATCAGTAGGACATGTATTAGGAGTTGATTAAGCATGAATAAGTTCAATGTCATTAGGATCATTTCTAAAAGCACAACTTGACACATCCACTAATGATTTCAAAGACATCCAAAGTTTACCAAAGCACATATCCATGATGAAATGTGATGAAAATTTCATATTCTAGACAAGGTAATTACACTATGCAACAATCTAAAATGAAACATTCTAGATGCAATTTTGAATTTAAGAAATTAAAAAGATGAACCAATTTAAACTAAATGCAATGAATCAAATGGAATAGAAAAGCTGTAAACTAAAGAAAAAAGTGATCAACAAAAAATCGGAGCATAAAAGCAGAGTTTTGAATTTTGGAAAATACAGTTTAAAACCTGCATTGGGACTAAATCGCCTAGAGGGGCATATGAGTTCTGGAGTTTTTTTTTCTTTTCACAAATTTTAGGAAGTTTTAAGCTAGTTTTATGATTTTTAGTTTGAATGATCTCTGGACAAAATGAAAATGCAGATTTTAGATGATTTTCAATGAAAAAAGATACAAAAATGAAACCTATATGTAATTTCACTAATCCAAGATTTAGAGACCCTAGACGCAATTTAACTAATGCAAACCCTAATGAAAAGTTAATGCAAGAAAGATATAGGATGATGATGCAATCCAAATCATAATTAAAATGTTCGAAACACAAGTTCACCAAAATGCAATAACAAGAAAATGGTTGCTTTTTGGTTTAGGACATAGAACAACACATTTGACAATCATTCATTGAAGGAAATCCCTAAAGATATTAATCTAAAGTATGCAAAGGAGAATGAGATATTTCAATAGGGTTGTCCTAGGATTTGATTACAAGCTAAAGGGGGGTTCACCACCAAGCTAGAGATTGGAAAGACTAATGAAATGCAATTTACCTAATGTTTACACCTAATGTAATACAATATTTCACTAAATGACCTAGAAAAACATGTAAAATATAACAAAAAGTTGAGAGATGAAGGGTGTGCACTTGGAAACCTGAAGAGGACTGGATGAAGAATTGAAATGCTAAAAAAATGATGTTAATGATGACTAGGACTCTGTAGCATGGATTTTTGTCACCAACTTGCTTTCTAGCTCTCCTATGGTTTTTCACCTAGAAGGAGAAAGATGGGCCAAAAATGCTTATGTTACATTCAAATTCAATGCAATATGAATAGAATAAGGATGAAATATGAATAGATATAATGCTTCAATGGAAGAAATTAATGAGATTCATTGATTAATGAGTAGAAACTAAAGGAAAACAACTTGTTTGAAAACACTTTGTGTAATACAAAATCACCTAAAAATGAATGGAAAAACTACAACAAAAATGAACTATATTTAAAGTGTGCACCTGAGATATGAATGATGATTGGAAATGACTTTTGGAATGTTGCTGATGCTGAAATTTAGGCTTGGAGGGACTCATTCACCATTCCAGGTGAATTAGTCCCAGTTCTACCAAATTGTATTGAAACCCATTTCTAACAAAAGGGTACTAAAAATGCAAATAACTCAAAATTTACCTTTGAGTGGGACTCATTCACCACTCATGCCGAATGAATCAACTTTTGGATTTCTATATTTTCAAAGGTGGATTCTAAAGCTTCCAATCTCCACTTTTATGCCCTACAAGTGTCCGCTTCTGAAACACTGATTTACAAGTCTGGAAAATGGATTTTTGTTCATAATTTGAATTGATAAATGAAGAGAAGACTTTATCAACCTTGCAACTTGATCTTCAATTATTTCCAAGCTTCCAAGAGAGCTAAATTTGCAAACATACAAGATAAGAGAGATGTTGAATGTTAGGGCATGGGGGTTTGCCTTGGTCAAACCCCTTTTAGGTAATTAAACCAAAATGATGAAAGAAAGGAATGAAACATGAAACAATGGAATTGATTACCTTGGCACAATGATTGATCTTGAAAGTCTACAACATAACATGTATAATCTTCCCTTGGATATCTTAGGAAGCTAAATTGATGACTTGCAATGTAAATACCCTAGTTTGCTTGACTTGAGATAGAAGACACATGATGAATGAATGATGTGAATGTGTTAATGGATGAATAGATGTAAAAATGAGTTTATAGAGGTGATTTTATAGGAAATTCACCTTATTTTCCTATTAATTGGATCGCTAAGGCAGACATGGAGAAAAATTAAACTTAAAACCTAATTTTTCCCTGTTAAACCCTGAAAATGGCTCAAAATGGGACTCATTGGTCACTAATGGTGAATGGGTCCCACCTAGATGGGAATAATTCACCACTAATGGCGAATGGGTTTGAAGAGTCCATTTTTGCAAGTTGGAATGTCGAGAAGTAAGAAAATTAGGTTTATATGATGACTATGTCAGGTATTTGATCAATTTAAGCCTTGGGATGCATAATATGGGTTAATAGGGGCCTATTAGTTATGATGTGAATGTAAAATAGGGCTTAGGACATAGAAATCAATGTGAAAGTGTGATTAAATACACTTTACAACATGAAAATGAGGTCCACATAGCCTAGGAAGGCACAAGAACCAATGTGAATGTGCAAGACACATTATAACACTAGTTTATCAATAAATTTAATTAAGAACCTTGTAGATTGATGTAATAATATTATTAAACACATTTTATAATGTTGAATTAGGGAGAAATAGGTTAATTAAGTTTAGAAAATCTTGAAAGTTATTTATAAGAATTTACAACATCTTTACAAGACATCGTTAAAAGCATGTTATTCGATTTACAAGGGTCCAAAACCTAGTGTGGATACATAAAATGTCTCACAACACTAGATTAATGCCTCATTAAGCCCAATTTATCATGAATTGATCCCATGTCAAGCAAAGGGTCCTTTTTCTATGACATAGACTCATACACTAGACTGAGCAATTTAGTCCTAGATTAGGGTTTCTGGGAAGATATACAAATCGGACAATGAAATGACTATGAACTAAATATTTTTGTATGTGGGGATCTCTTAGAATACTAGGGTCTAATAAACCCTTGAGATTTCAATGCAAAGGATATTGAAATATGTCAAAGAGGATTATTCTAAAGGCTGAAAACTAATAAAGGGGGTCCACCATCAAGTGTAAACTCAGAAAATGTAAAATGTGTGAAAACACACTATGATATACAAAAAGACATAGAAATGCAAAATGACTGTAACAAAAATCTATAATATTTAATGTGTGCACTTAGAAACTAGAGAAAGATGGAATGGAGCTTTGGAATCCTGAAATTGCTGCATTTTGTGCAAACTAGGACTCATACACTAAGCTGGGAAACTTAGTCCTTCTTTGGGAAGACTATGTCGGAATAGGTTTCAGACAAATGGCTACTTAGATTTGCAGAAATCCCTGTTAGACTCCTACAATGGGACTCATTTTCCACTAATGGAAAACCAATCCACTTATAGTTTTTTGGAAATTCAAAAGTTGAATTTGTAGCTCTCAGTCTTCTCTTCTACTCCTAATTCAGATTCAGGTCTGAAACTATCAAATTCAACATGTAGGTGTTCTCCAAGATTCTCCTAAGACTTTGAGAACATTGAATGGCTTTGGGGAATTGATGATAACTTTTCCAATCTTGCTCTTTGACAAATCTACAACCTAGACCTACAAATCACATGGAAAGAGAGAGAAAAATTGTTGTGGTGTTAGTGAAGAGGGGTTTTCCTTGGTCAAACCCCATGTTGGCAATTAAACCCTTGAAATGAAATGAAGTATGGAAAGAGAATGATGAATTAACAAAAGGAAATGCTACAAGTGACCAAACTTTTGAACTAGAATGTTGAAAAATGCACGTAATGGCTCTAATGAATGTAGATTTGGAAATGCTTAAAATGGTTAGAATGCTTGATAGATTGATTGGGGGAAAATCAATAGAAAAACCTTATATTTATACTTAATTATGCAATAATTCTTGATAATACATCATCATAGGCTGACCTTAGATTTTAGAAAATAAAAACCCACCATAAATTTGAATTAATTTTGAATTTTAAGCCAAAAGGGACTCATTCGCCACTCTGGGTAAATGGGTCCCACCTAAGGGTACTAGGTTTATTCTAAAAAATACTCATAAGTAAGGCCTGCATATGCAAAATGGGGCCAATTAAAGCATAAGAAAGCCCAATTATTAATGACAAGCCTAGAAAAGTGTGAAATTTTGTTACAATGCTTTATAACACTTTGAAATAAGGCTTGGTAAATGATAAAAATAGGTTATTTAGGTGAAATACATTAATAAGACCTTAGAAAAGTGTGAAAGTGTGTTACAAGACTTCACAACACTTTTGCAAGGTTCCATTAAAATCCTTATTAGTTCACAAGGGCCCAAGACCTAGTGTGAATGTGTTAACCACATTACAACACTAAATCAAGGAAAAAATAAGCCAAAATCCACAAGAAGGACCCAAATGAGCATGAATATGTCTAAAGATCCATTTTTCTACACTACAGTAAGCCCCAATTTAGTGAGAGGAGGAACTTGCTTCAAACTCACACTAAAGTAGACAAACAAGCACATCAAGAGGGATTCAAATGCACCCATGTTGGAAAGGTGAGACAACAATAATCAAGAGGGGTGATCAAGTCACAAGGATCAAGATCTCATAGCAAACCAATTTTTACATAAGCACAAATGAACACACATGATAGGGCCAATCATACACTTCGAAAGATGAAAAATGAGAAAAGAAAAGAGAGAATCAGATCAAGCGTTGATCATTTTTCCATCCTGATGTGGATCAAATTTAGTCTAGTTTTCTAGAAAATGGATACTCACTTTGAGGTGATGAAACTCATATCTTCCCATCGGGTGAGAAGTCCAAAAAGGGTGAGAAACATACACTCATGGCTAGTATGCACTCACACACACATAGGTGGCTATGGGGAAAGTCATGCCTTAGATTGGGCTTCTTGCTGAACCATACCAAAGTTATAACTCTTGATAACCTTAATAAGGCACCACAAAAGACAATGAATTTTTGATCTTCATGAGACAAGCAAAAATTAATATTCTTGGAGCTCATGAACAAATGTGATGGCCCAACAAGCATGCAAGTTGTATTATACAAGGTCCATATAACAACAAATGCGAAATGAAAAATGCAAAGAATGTTCAAAGGATTCTTGCTTAGTTCATGCAAGGTTTTTAACTTAGGGAAAATTGTGCCTAATGTCTCCAAGATAGGACCAATTAAAGAATAGAAGATTCATAACTTAGGGGATGCACAGTGTTGCATCAAGCCACTAAGGGGAATGCAATATGCTAAGATAGATCATGCTCATGAAGGAAACTATGCCCAATGTCATACACAAAGTGACAAACACATCATATGACGTAAGAAGGTTGCACTAAGAACCATGAAAAATGAAAAATGAAAAAGAATAATGCCAATGTATGCCCCCACTTTAAAGGAACTACTACACATGATACTTTGAGCAATTACTTTAAAGTAGCAAATGAAAAATGAAAACAAAGAAGACATGAAAGCCAACTTGGAAATCCCTATGCCAAGTCATATGTTTTTGAGTAAGGCTGCATCATGTGAGAGAAAAAGAGAAAAAAAGAAAGAGAGGTTTCCCCCAAACTACCAAACACATAAGGGATCTATGGATTTAGGGTCAATATGTTCATTGCTACAACATTTTGTAAGGAGCTCAGAACTATCAACATCCCCCAAATACATAAAACTGAAAGGATGAAACAAAGAGAGAGAAAAAAAAGAAAAACCTTGTGGATCAACATGGAAGAGACATAGGGTGTCTCGACACTTTGCGTCATCCCCAAAAGGAAAAAAAAAAATGAAAAGCAAAAGGTGAAAGAAAAAGGAAAAAATTTTGGGTCATCATGAAGGAGAAATGAATGTCTCAATGCCTTTCATCATCCCCAAAAGGAACACACAAGAAAAGGAAAAGGAAAAGAAAAAGAAAGCCTTTTGGGTCAAGATGAAGGAGCAATGGATGTCTCAATGCCTTGCATCATTGCCAAAAGGAAAACACAAGAAAAAGAAAAGGAAAAGAAGCAAAAGCACTGCATGACATACAGAAGAGTGAAGGTACAAATAGAGGAATGCAACAAAGAGAGAGAGAATGTTAAGTAGAAAATGACGAGGGAATAACATTATGCACATGCAATCACACAAAAGAAAATAAAAAGGAAAAGAAAATAAAAAAGACTGGTAAGAAAAATGTGAGTCAACCATCAAGCAAATCATTTGTCTCCTAGTCTTAGTCTACATAAGTGGAAGGTGAACAACATAGCTTAGGTACAATGAAAAATGCATTACTAGGAAAAGGCTAGCAACTTCTTGGGCCCCCACTAGGTGCAAGGAAAGAATGAGCCAAGAGAGGTTAAGGAAAATATCATGTGAGAGTATGTTATGGGATAACTAGATAACAATTATTGCCATCAAAGTGATACTTTTTCAATATTTCTTTCAATTTATGACAATCATCACTACTATGTCCAAGAACTTGATGATATGCACAATGTGGAACTTTGGCATCTTTAGGATATATCACCAACCTATTCACATGTGGTAATATCATTAGTTCTTTATTTAAAAGTATTTTTAATTTCCTTTCACTTTCAAGTGGTGGATGAAGAGGAAACTTTAGTTTTTGTAACTTGTAAGGCCTCTTACGTTTGCTAGATTCACCCTTTTCTCTAGTTGAAGGAGGACCCCATGGAATCCTTTCATCCTTGTCATTATTATCAGTCAAGGGTCGCTCTCTAGGGAGAACATTCAAGTTAGGGGGAGAATCAAAGATCATTGTACTATCATCAAAAAGCCTTAGATATTCTCTAGGAGGCTTGTGGTTATGAGGGGGATCTTGATAGACTATCCCCTTTTTGTTTTCATCAAATTTGGTATTTATTCTAGAAGTTGGTGAATTTCATGTTCACTTGTTGTGTCACATCCTTGTTTACTCAAGATTGTGAAACCTTTTCCATATGTCTTTTCAAGGTTGATGGGAATGTTTGTTACTTTGTTATCATAAAATGGTTGAGTGTTTGCTTTCCTAGAGGAACTAGGTTCACCTTGTCTAGGGAACTTAGACTCAACTTTTGTTTTAGGATGTACGTAACCAAACATATCAGGAGGTGGTATGGTAGGAAGATTTTGTTGGTTCATGGATGCATTAGCTTCAAGGTTATCAAGACAATCATTTAGCAACCTATTCATGATGTCATCATCTTCTCCAATGATGTCAACATCACAAGGAGGATATGCATTAGGATTTGAAGGAGCATGAGTGATTTCAATGTAATTAGGATCAGTTCCAAAGGCACAACTTGACACATCCACTAAGGACTTTAATGACATCTAAATATGATTAGAACACATATCCATGATGCAAATTGTAAATTGCACAAGATGAATGAAATTAAACTAGATGTAGTGAATTGAATGAAACAACAAATCTGGATATTGAAACTGAAAGGTAAGCAAAAAAATTAGAAATTCAGAAAATGAACAGGAAATGATAGAAAATGCATTGCAAAATGTGCAAAGGGGATGATTCGCCCTAAGTGGCAAATGAGACCCGATACTAATTTTTTTGAATTTTTCAAATGAATTTTACGCTTTTTATATTTTTTAGTGCAAATATGATATGAAAATGCAGATTTTTAGTGATTTTTAATGAGATGAAATGCAATAATGCAAGCTATATGAGCTTTTTACTAATGCAAATTTTAAAACCCTAGCATGCAAATTAAACAATGTAAAATGTAATACAATGTTAATGTAAGCTAAATCTAAGATGTAAATGCACTTCAAATTAGAAATATTTTGCTTTGAATGTAGGTTCACCAAAATTAATCAATTTTTTTTGTATGTGGGGCTCATTAATTTTTTTAGTTGTAGAATCATGATGGGCCAAAAAGTGGCAATATGATGGGTATGTGTAGGGTGTGTGGCTGACAATTTTTTGTACCCAAAATTAATGAAACAAAAAAGGGTTCTTAAAGGAGATTCTTAGCTTTCCACCAATATAAATTATGCTTTAATTACTTTGAATTTAATAAATAATTATTATTCATTTTCTATTTGAATTAGCACTAAAGTCCTAATTGATAGGATGATTGAAAAACATCTATAGCTTTCAAATGGTGAATCTGAAATCACATATTTCACATACTATAGGATTAAAAAAAAATTGATTTCATGAAGTTTCGACCAAGTTAAGGTGGTTAGATATATGAGTTTTTATATTTTTAAAAGTTTTAATAAAAATATCATAATTAATTATTTACTTGGAAAAAATTACAAACAAATATGGATCACATCGGGAAATAAGTCCTCTACTTATATCTAAAATATTATAAAAAAATATTATCATTTTATTATGGTTAGGGTGGTTAGAAAGACAACTACTTAGTTTTTCCTTGAAATTTAAGTACTACTGCATTGAAATTTTAAATTTTTACCAAATAATTTTTTAAATAAACCTAGTAGTTTAGAAACTACATTCAATTTGCTACAAATTCTATTCTTACATATTTTTGAAATAATATAGATAACTTATTCAAATTTTTATGTCAAGTTTCCTAACTCTAATTTTTTTGAATTTTTCGCCACTTAAGGGCTTGGTTTTTCCATGATGATCTTGCACATACTAGGGTTTTAGACCTAAAAGGTGAGAGGTAGAAAAATCTTAATTGTTCACTCAAGAACAAAGCCTTGAGATTTCAATGAAAAGGAGATCAATTGAAAAATGTCAAAGAGGATTGTCCTAAAGGCTGAAAACTAATAAAGGGGGTTCACCATCAAGTGTAAACTTGGAAAATGAAAAATGTTTGAAAATGCACTATGATATGCAAAAGGACCTATAAATGCAAATAGATTGTAATAGAAAACTATGAGATTTAAAGTGTGCACCTGAAAACTAGAGAAATATGGATTCAAGCTCTGGAATCTTGAAGTTGTTACTTTTTAGGCCAACTGGGAGTCATGTGCCAAGTTGGGTGACTTATTCTTGCTTCAGGAAGACTGTGCTAGAACAAGTTTCAAACAAATAGACACTCAAATCTGCAAAAATCTCTGTTAGACACCTACAGTGGGACTCATTTGCCACTAATGGTGAATTAGTCCACTTCCAAATTTTTGGAAATTCAAAACTGGAATTTGTAGCTCTGAATTTTCTCTTCAGCTCCTAATTCAGATCTAGGTCTGAAATTATCAAATTCAACCTGTAGGTATTCTCCAAGCTTCTCCTAGGACTTTGAAAACTTTGAATGGCTTTGAAAAATTGATGGAAACTTTTCCAAACTTTCTTTTTGAAAAATCTACAACCTAGACCTACAAATCACATGCAAAGAGAGGGAAAAATTGTTGTGGGGTTAGTGAATAGGGGTTTTCCTTAGTGAGCTCATGTTGGTAATTAAACCCTTGAAATGAAATGAAATATGGAAAGAGAATGATGAATGAACAAAAGGAAATGCTACAACTCACCAAGCCATTGAAGTAGAATGCTGCAAACATGCAAGTAATGGATCTAATGAATGTAGACTTGAAAATACTTGAAATGCTTAGAATACTTGATAGATTGATTGGGGGGAGGGAAATGAGTAGAAAAATATTATATTTATACTTAATTATGCAATAAATCTCAAAAATACGTTATCATACCTGTCAACCTTAGACCTTAGAAAAGAAAAACCCACCAAAAATTTGAATTAACTTTGAATTTTGAGCCAAAGGGGACTCATTTGCCACTCTATGTGAATAGGTCCCACCTAAGGGGACTCATTCACCCATAATGGAGAATGGGCCCCACCTTAGTCATTTTAAAGTGGGTTTCAGGATTTAAATGTTTTAAATGATGTTTACTGGGTGTATTCTCAAAAATACTCATAAGGCCTGTAGATGCAAAATGCAGCCAATTAAAGAAAAAAAAACACCTAATTATTAATGACAAGCCTAGAAAAGTGTGAAATTTTGTTACAAAACTTTACAACACTTTGAAATCAGGCTTGGTAAATGATAAAAAGAGGTTATTTAGGGGTATGTGCAAGATCACCATGGAAAAAATAGGCCTTTAAGTGGCGAATAATTTAGGAAAATCAGATTTAGGAAACTTCACATAAAAAATTGAATAAGTTATCTATATTATTTCAAAAACATGTAAGAGTTGAATCTATAGAAAATTGAATGTAGTTTCTAAACTACTAGGTTTATTTTAAAAAAAAAAATCTATTTGGTGAAAATTTGAAATTTCAATGTAGTAGTACATAAATTTCAGTGAAAAAATAAGTAAGTGTTTGTCTAACCACCCTAACCATAATAAAATGATAATATTTTCTTATAATTTATCTTAGATATAAGTAGAGGAATCATGTCCTGATGTGATGCATATTTTTTTGTAACTTTTTCCAAGTAAATAATTAATTATGAATTTTTTATTACAACTTTTAAAAAATATGAAAAACAATATGTCTAACCACCTTAACATGGTCAAAACTTCATGAAATTATATATATATATATTTTAATCCTATAGTATGCGAAGCATAGATTGTGATGCATGTTTCAGATTCAAAAAATATGATACCATTTGAAAGTTATAGATTTTTTTCAATCAACCTATCTATCAGGACTTTAGTCATAATTCAAATAGAAAATAAATAATAATTACTTATTAAATTCAAAGTAAAACATAATTTACATTGGTGGAAATCTGAAAATCTCCTTTAAAAATTCTTTTTCATTTCATCAATTTTGGGTAAAAAAAGTCATCATCCACATACCCTCCACATACCCATCATATTACCACTTTTTGGCCCATTATGATCCAACACATACCCTTAGGTGAAATACATTAATAAGACCCTAGAAAAGTGTGAAAGTGTGTTACAAAACTTCACAATACTTTTGCAAGGTTCCATTAAAATCCCTATTAGTTCACAAGGGTCCAATACCTAGTGTGAATATGTTAACCACATTACAACACTAAAGGAAGGTAAAACTAAGCCAAAATACACAAGAAGGACCCAAATGAGGTTGAAAATGTCTAAAGATCCATTTTTCTATGCTACATACTAAAACTCTTGAATTCTACAAAAAATTTCAATATTGGGACTCATATGTCAAAAGTGGCGTATTAGTCTAGTTAGGGTTTTTTGGAAATTCAAAGTCTAAATTTGCTCTTCAATGTCTACTTTGTCCTTTCCATCTGATTTATAGATTTGAAACTCTCATTTGTAACTTGTAGATGTCTTCCAATGATCTCCAATGCAAGGGGACGTCTTTGACAACTTTGAGCACTTAACAACTTTCTCCAAAATTTCTCTTCAATATGTCTTCAACCTAGATCTACAAATCATGCACTAAAGAGAGGGAAAATCCATCTCCTTTCACTTGTTTCATTAAATTATCCTAGCTATTTAATTAAATCTCATTTTCATCTATTAATCTAATTGACCTAATTGGGCTAATTAACCCTCTCCCATACTAACATTTCACCTTGTTAATTAAATAATGTAAATTATTTAATTTAAACCTTAAATTCCTCTCATTTAATTAAATAACCCTAATCTATTTAATTAAATATCATATTGCATCCACCTCTTCATTAAATCAATTATTTAATGAATATCATATTACTCCTCATATTTCACATTCAAATTTAGTTTTAATTAACTTGTAACATCCCTCTAATTAAATCTCGAAGGTTAAGAGCCAAAAAGGGAAATAAATTCTTTTTTAAAAACATAAAGGATAACATAGACAAAAGAAGTTTCCAATACATTAATATGACCAAATACAAGGCCGAGAATGGCCTAATGCATCCCAAAGGAGCGGATTAATCTACCCTCCAAGAGAAACTAGACAAAAGAAAATAAGTTAGCTCCAGGAAAAATTCTCTGGAACCATAGCAGCCCTGCTTTAGAACCTTTACAGCGTTGCTCCAGAACTTAACAGGGTTGCTTCGGAACTTGTAGCGCTGCTCTAAAACCTTAATAGTGCTACTCTGGAACTTGCAACGCTATTTGAGAACCTTAACAACACTGCTCCAAAACTTGCAATGCTGCTCCAAAACCTTAAAAGCGATGCTCCAAAACTTGCACCACTACTCTGAAACTTGCAGCACTGCTCCTGAACCTTAATAGTGCTACTCCAAAACTTGCAGCCCTACTCTGAAACCTTAACAACACTTCTTTGAAACTTGTAGTCATGCTCTAGAACTTGCAACGCTACTCTGGAACTTAACAACACTACTCCGGAACATGCAATGCTACTCCAGAACCTTGGAAGCAACAACACAAATGATAGAAGCAGGTTGAAATGAGTTGGAAATTAACAACATGATACATAAAGAACGAAAATAGATCCATAGCTCTAATTTTACATGAAATAATAATGAAGGCATATCCAACACAGGAACCCAAAAACCAACATAATCATCACATATCTTCTTATTAATTTTATGATTTATTTCACTCTCAAGTGAGTACAATGAGCATAAAGGAAACGAGTTTGAATACAATAGTATTTATATGAATAAAGTATATCATCAGAAAGGTAAATACGGAAGAGGGGATGACTCCAACAGTGCTCCAATCACTTGTACACCGGTCCACAATGGCGGTGGGAATGCCTTCTTACCATGTGGACTCAAAAGAGGCCAACCCACCATGCTCAGAGATAGTCACAAGGCCCAAATAGAGGTAGAAAGACCAGGGAAAGGTAAGGCTAACACTCACATCAATCACAAAGAAAACATGGAAGTAAATTCACACAATCAAACTCACCACAAGATTGCTCATCCAAAATCATGATGAGTACTACTCACATCTACCAAGGGTTAGATAATAGAGTGCATATTAGATGGAGTGTCATCATGCGTGATCGAAGGAATGGAACCACATGGAATACAGTACACCTCTCATAGGGACGGTGAGACTTAATCATGCCCAAATCCATGTCCCACAGATGGATGACTCAATGCCCCGCAGATGGATGGGCCTTCTCAAGTGCATCCTTAGCCTTTACAAGCGCTTAAGGCCATGCACGAGCAATCATTATCTTCTTAGTTTTTTACCCCATTAATTTGATTTGGTTATCACTTATTTACTCTAACTTTGCTACTAGTTCCCCTGGTTGCCACTTGTGGGCCCCAGGCCTATAGAGAGCCACTCCATATGACCACTCTATTACCTAGACTTGTGCTCATCTCGTTTAACCAAATGAGGAAACCAAAAAATATATGAAATGAAAGAAAGACCACAAATTTATGTCAAAGAAACTAATTAAAGGAGGCGAACTAACACTGCTGTAAAACACACATTTAATGGCTCTAAATCACCAAGAAATGAAGGCATAGAAAACATGTGAAAATTCAAAGTGCTCGAATTACAAGTCTAAGCCTGACCTAGTTTAGATTTGGGAATTTCAAGTCAAAATACACCTTTTATTTTTGAGTCTAGGGCCAACATGAAGTGTTGTATAGGAAAACGTCCTTTTTCAAACAAGACATTCAAAAAACACAGAAAAATAAAAGTGCCTAGATTTCAAATCCGCGAAAACCCAGTTGAAGTATTGGAATCCTAACATGAATTCCACACTAAATTTTTATTTTTACCAACAAGGTAATGAGTAGAAATTAAAAAACATAGTTTTCTTACAAATTGGGCAAAAGACAAAAAAAATAAGAAAGAGCCCAAAACACATTTCTTTCATAGACCCTATTCAAGTTTGCTAGAGATCTAAAAAATTAGTCACACAAAAACCCCACACAGTAGCAAATTCCAATTAAAACAACCCAACATTCAACTCCAACAATGCAAAACAAAGAAATGAAGGATTTCCTCAAATTTTCATGGGACAACAATAACCCCGATTAGAAGGAAAATTTACCAGCTAGGCATCAAAGAAGAACAACATAAAAATTACCTCAAACTATCCCAAAACTGAAATAGAGAATTTTCTAAATGGAGAAGGCACAGTCAAGCTCCAAAAACAAACAAAAAACAACAACTGGCGTGTTGGTTTTAACAATTTGCTGCCCACAATCTCCCCACTCAATCACCCAATTTCATAGGGTTTCTTTCACATGCCAAAACAACAATTTCTCTCCTCTTTTCAAAAATAAATGTCCTCCCCCAAAAAGGAACAAGTAATAAAAAATCACTAAATAATCAATATTAAAATACACATGAAATATTAATGAAAACCAAAGCCAAATACCTCAATGAGACAAGTAGGCATGTCACATATGGTGGAAGAGTGCTCCAGAAGTTACCATTAGGTAACTGGATGGAAGCCAACAATACGGAAATATTGCCCAAACAAGGTATAGTGGCTAGGGTAGGGGATATTGGCCTATGACTACCTCTAGTAACCACCATCAGGGAAAGAGAGTATGCTTAGGCCTATAAATTTAGGCGGAGACAATACTTAGTATCTGCATCACTCCAATCAAATGTTAAAGTACATGTGCATGAATCATATACCATATATCCAAAGCAGCATCAACCATTAGCAAAAAGAGTTGTCATATCATAAGCCTCTCAGTTATGAGTGTTACGATATCATCTTTTTCTTGTCGATAATCATACAAAAGCAAGGACAATGATGTATACATAAAAATATATGCATGTAATCTAGCACAATATCTAGCCATGTAAGCATGAAATCCAACATGAACAATAATCATGTCAACAACATAACAACATGTAAACATGTAATCCAGCATAACAGTAATAGAATTACACCTCCCAAGTGTCAATACAAAATAATGAAGGGATGAATTGAGTAAATACAAAATATACAATCATCGAAATCCATCAAGTAAAGAACACAATAAAATACAAACATGGGGGTTGTTACATCCTCTCCCCTAGGGCTAGGCTTACTCCTGGAAGCCTACCAAAAGATAGGGATAAAGGTCTCTCATCCTCACCGCATCCTCCCAAGATGCTGAGGACTCACCATTAGGATCCCACTGGACCCTTACCTACTCTATTTCCCTACCCCTAAGGGTCAACCTCCTATGTTGTAGGATTCATACGAGCTCCAAAGAAAGCTACCCATCTGCTTCAACTTGGAAAGTAGTCCAATCAAGAACATGGGTCATATTAGGAATATACTGTGTTGTCTATTCTATTGTTAATCTAATTAAAAACAAAACACTATTAACAAAACTTTAAATTGAAGAAATTTGAAATAAACTTGGCTATAAAATAAAAATTCTTCAAGAACGTTCCGTCTTTCTCTATCTCCAGAGATTGGTTTGAAGCTTTCTGACTCTCAGATTGTGTGAGCTTCTCCAAATGACTACTGCAGAACGAGTATGCAAAGAAAAAGTATTCTATATGCTGATGAAGATGGACAGGGGCTGTAATTATGCACAGGGGCTGTAGATTATGTACAGGGGCTGTAGATGAGATGAATCATGATTCTGTTGCTATGATTGCTATGCTATTGCTGTGATAATGCTATTGCTATGAATGCTAATACTATTTGCCTATAGTTTACTTGCCTAAAATCCTATATCTTTTTGGAGCTCCCAGCAGCTGTATTTATAGATTTTTGCAGGCTCCATCCTTGCTGGCAAGAATCTATGGCTATGAATTGTCTGGTAGGTTTGAATGGTGAGAGATTGAGAGGTTGAGAAGAAAATGGGGGAGGTTGAGAGGTTGGAGAGAAGAATGGAAGCTTGTCTTCAACCCACGGGAACAAGCCTGCACAGAAACAGAGAAATTTAATTTTCTGTTTTGGCAGTTTGTTTCCCGGGAGTTGAAGATAAATCCCAAATTAAATAAATATTTAAATTTATTTAATTTAATTTATTGCTTTTTGATATTTGATTTTTGATTTTTGAAAACTATAGAAGAATTAATTAAATATTTTGGTAATATTTAATTGTGATATGACTTTAGAAGATTTTTGAAATATTTAGAAGAATTTAATTAAATATTTTTGGAAATATTTAATTATGAATAGATTTATTGAATTGGAGGAATTTTGAAATGATTTAAAAATGAATATTAGATTAGAAGAAATAATCAAATATTTTGGAATATTTAATTATAAATGATATTTAGAAGATCTTTATTTGAATAAAATATTCAAACTAAGATTATATGATAATTAATATAAATAAATTGTAACATTTATTTAATTAATTAAGAATGAAAAGGTGATTAAATATTTAATCGAAATGAAATCATGAACAATATAAATAAATTATTTAAATTTATTTATATGTAGATAGAATCAAAAGATTTTAATTAAATATTAAAAATATTTAATTAATTACCAGACAATGTGATATGACCATTTTTAAGTGTATACATTTTTCCCCTCTTTGAAGTGATGTGTTTTACGCATTACTTCAAAGAATTTTGAAATTTTGCCCCAAATATTGATTTGAAATGTTGATAGATGTATGTGTATGCCCCCGCGAACGATGAATCGATATTTGAATTTTTTTATTTTTTTATTTTTTTGAATTTTTGAATTTTGATGATTTTAAAGATATCGATTTATCGTTTGAAACTTATGATATGAAGAAATTGCCCTGATAAGATATGAAATGAAAATTTGATAAAGAAATTGCCCCTCGTATGTGAAAATATGATAAAATGCCCCAATTTTTCCATTATATAGGTTAAAAATGTCATTTTCCATGTCATTTTCAATTTTAACCTAGTAAAATTTGCAAATATTGAGCTCTGAGTGGATAATCATGGCACTTCCAGTTCACCTGCACCGTTTCGAGCGTATCCGACGTCATCAGCGGCCAGCGCACTATGGACCTCCGGTATGTGTCTCGCAAATTCCCGTCTTTCAAAAATTTTGTTTTGCGCACGTTTTTAATGTTTTAATTTAAAAACATTGAGTTTTAGCGCTCTTAAAGTGTATCGTAGTGCATGCAATAATTTTCGTAGCGCATTTAATATTGTAGTGCCCTTAAGGCGTATCGTAGCGTATTTGAAATTTTCCATAGCGCATACAATGTCGTAGCGCCTGTGATAGATTTCATAGCGCATTTGATGATTTTCATAGCGCATATGATATCGTAGCGCAACTAAGATGTATTGCAGCGCTCTTAACAAATATTGTAGCGCAAAATATTCCATAGCGCTGTTGATAAAAATCATAGCGCCATTAATTGATTCTGTAGCGCAAAAAGTTACTTAGCGCTGATAAAGAATTTTGTAGCGCATACAACTAGTTCTGTAGCGCATTTTGTTCCACATGATAAATTTGTTTCCCAAGTTGTTGGAGAACAAATAGTAGCTGATAAATTTGCTTTTAAAGTTGTTAAAAACAAATAGGATAGATAAGTTTTCTCCTAAAGTTGTTAGAAAGAAACTTGATGTTGATTATTTGCGTTCCATGATGATGAAAAACAAATAGTTTGATTGATTTGTTTGCTTCTAAGATTGTTAAAAACAAACATGATTTTGATATTATTCGTATTTCATAATGATAATGAAAAACAAATAATTTGATTGATTCATTTTGGATTGATACGTTAAGATGATTTGATATTGATGTTGTTTTGATGATGTATGTGAACAGGAGAGACTAGGTGTCTTGCAGGTACGAGAGACTTTCCCGAGCACATGGTCATTGATTCCACATTTATTACAGTCTGATAGAGATGTGATCGATGCTTGTGGTTTGACTTCATTACTTGATATGCCCGAGGTTCGCCTCAATAGGGCTCTATTGACAGCACTTGCAGAGCGGTGGCATAGCGACACCAACACCTTTCATTTACCGACCGGTGAGATTACAGTGACTCCCGAGGATGTATATCGCATCCTACGGATCCCAGTGATGGGAGAGATTGTTGTTTTTGACAGACGAGAGGCTGGAGGTACTCTTGCTTTGAGACGGATATTCAGAGATGATCAGATTGCTGGGTACTTCATCCCATGGGGTGAGATTACAGATGCCTATCCACCACTACCGGCTGTACTTGCAGGATTCATTGGAGGTGTGTTGTGCCCCGACCATAGGTCGAAGGGGTTCGCGATCGGATGGGGTCGTGTCTTAGAGAGCATGGTGATGCAGGGCACACGATATGCATGGGGTACCTGTATGCTAGCCCACTTATATGACGAGCTACATCACATTGTATATGGTAGAGGCCAGAGTTTTGCTGTCGGATGCTCATTATTACAGATATGGGCATGGGAGCATTTTGCAGTATTACGTCCATTGACTCGAGGAGAGCGACCAGCTGGTCGAGCATACAGATGGAGATATTCACATATTATTGCTCAGCCTAGACTGGGCAAACTAGTGTATTGGCAGCGGCTGTTAGATAGTTTGGATACAGTATGCTGGAGGCCATATTTGGATTGTGAGCCATGGCCAGAGGATGCGAGGGAGATGCCTTTTGTATGCACTTCCAGATTTTTGATTGGACGGACCACATGGATCTTGGAGAGATTTCTTGCTGGACGTGTATTGCGACAGTTTGGTCGGACTCAGGGTATGCCTGTTGGTTCAGCTATTTATGCACGGCGACAGGCAGAGCTTGCAGTATGGGGCCCACGGATCTCTTATGATGCAGCTGTTGCAGAGTTCCTCAGTTTAGGTGCACAGATGTGGGACTACCAGGCGGATGTTCTGGATGCAGGGGCGACACCAGAGTATGTGCAGTATGTTCTACAGCATCCTCCTCCACGTATGTTTGATCCTGATGAGGCTGTTGCTCCTGTCATTGGACAGAGACGTCGACAGAGAGATTCAGAGTCAGGTGATGACGATTCAGATGACAGTGAGGACGAGGAGGATAGTGGAGATGATGACTCAGATGGAGATGATGGTGGTGATGGTAGGGGTGGTAGGAGAGACGGCAGGAGAGGTGGCAGAGGAGGTAGTGCAGGCAGAGGTGGACCACGGATGAGGCATACTGACCCATCTCCGTCAGTGGATCCGACAGTAGCGAGTCAGATATCCTCTTTGCAGAGCACAGTACAGAGCTTGCAGGCTCAGCTATCACAGGCACAGGCCTTGATTTCACAGTTGCAGGGTCAGGTGACTTCGATCACTACTGAGAGAGATGCGGCTAGACAGCGGGGTGAGCAGGCCATTGCCTTAGCAGATAGTCTACAGAGAGTGGCAGGTAGCACTTTGCCAGGTGATATGATGAGAGAGGTTATGAGGGCTACTCGAGAGGCAGAGTTTTATCGCACCAGATATCATGATGCAGTCCCAGCTGAGCAGAGAGAGAGCTACACTCAGTCACGATCTACTCATGGTCGCTCTCGTACTACCAGCAGGGGTGTGACACAGCCATTACCTCCTAGAGGGCCACCGGGGTCAGGCGGAGCAGGTCCATCAGGGGCAGGTGATACAGGTCCATCAGGGGCAGGTGGTACAGGTCCTAGGCCAGCTCCATCACAGGATAGCTCTGCCTAGTGCATTATATATGATCTCTTTTATGACATTCTGTTGAGACATTTTGTATACACCGTGAGATGATCACATTTTTGATGATATTATATCATTTGTAGTTTGACATCCTTGTACATTTTGACATTCATTTTGAGATATATGAAATGCAGTGATGATTTTACATGATATATGATGTGTATGCATATGAGGGTTTCATGATGGTATGAGATAAATGAATATATGATGTTTATGATAGATGAATGAATGTATGATGTTTATGATAAATGAATGAATGTATGATGTTTATGATAGATGATGCAATAATTTATGAAATGATGTTTATAATAAATGAATGAATGTATGATGTTTATGATAAATGACTGAATGTATGATGTTTATGATAAATGAATGAATGTATGATGTTTTGTGAATGTCAAAATATACTCAGTCATATTTGAGGAGATATAAATCTTTGATTTTTTTGCCAGCTTTTAGGAATCTATGAATGCAAGATGCAAATTCTAACATGAATGCAATCTATACTAACCATGCAGGACATTCATACAATATTGCCATTTGGAAAGCTTATACATGCTTTTTGTATCATCATAGAGCTTTGAAATGTTGAAAGTTAATACAAGCATCAAAGGGTATGTTAGCACCAGTGATGACCTGAGTATTGCTTTCATGATTTTTGATATAGCAAGTTAATACAAGCATCTAGGTATAATTGAACCAAGATGACCTGAGTATTGCTTGCATAAACAGACAAGAGTTAACCCTTTTCCCATGCAAATTCTGAAATGTCATCCATGATACATAGTAGAGCATGTCTCGCGACCAATTTGCATAGTACTAATGAATTTCCTCACAAACAGAAGACAAAGAAAAATCATACTCCTTCCTTGCTTTTCTAGTTCAGAACATCATCGAATTACTCCAGAGATATGATAGAAAATTAAACAACCATTCAAATCCTGTTTAAGGCATTTCAAACATTTATTCAGATTAAGATCATCCAACTTGGTTATCATCATTGATATTCTCACTTCGATAGTTGTTTGGATCATGTTATTGGCATAAACATGTTTGTGATTGAGTTGATTTGACAATGTTCGTTTTGTTTTGTCAAGCTGTTACTTGTCTGCTTGTGATATTTTGAAAGCTCGTTGCCCCTCTCTTGTATTTTTCTGCGTTTTTGCCCCCAATGTAAACACAACCTAAAGATAAAAGATATGTACAAATTTCATCAAGCCATGATGAAACCTAAAGATTCCCACTACATGGTATGGATAATGAAAGATATTTACAGATGATAGACGTGGATGAATGATGCCTAAAGTGAAAATAAGACATAAACTAATAAATGGAGGAGCCCATTTCGATCACAAGTAGCGCTTGTTTGCCAAGTTTTCACCACTTGTTTTTATTGCACTTTTTCAAGATTTTTCTGATTTTTTTTTTTTGATTTTTTCAGGACTTTTTATGATTTTTTTGATTTTTTCAGGACTTTTTAGACATAAAACTTCTTAAGGTGAATACTATTGGTTGGCTCTTCAAACAGGTCCCCCTCTGATGTGGATAATTGATATGCTCCAGAACCATATGCTGCTATAATAACAAATGGACCAAGCCAATTAGGTTCAAATTTGCCTTTCTTTTCTCTATCTTGCTGATTACGTGGATTTTCCTTCAAAACTAAGTCACCCACTTGAAATGCCCGTGGTTTAACTCTGTGGTTATAACTACGAGACATGACTTGTTGATAACCTTTCAAGTGATCAGCTGCATGTTGGCGTCTTTCATCTAACAGTTCGAGTTCTTGAAGGCGAGAAACTCGGTAGTCTTCATCACTTATCAATCCCTTAAGTGAAACCCTAAGCGAAGGTATTTCAACTTCCAATGGTAAGATTGCTTCTGCTCCATAGACTAAAGCATATGGTGTAGCTCCTGTTGGTGTGCGAATACTAGTTCTATATGCCCACAAAGCTGGGTTGAGTTGAACATGCCAATCACGTCCAGCATCATTTACTGTCTTCTTCAATATCTTCAAAATGGTTTTGTTAGAAGCTTCTGCTTGACCATTACCCTGTGGATAATAAGGTGTAGAGTACCTGTGTTGGATATGAAATCTTTCACAAAGTTCATCAACATCCTGATTCTTAAAAGGTCTTCCATTATCAGTAACAATAGAATTAGGAATTCCATATCTACAAATAATGTAATTCAGGATAAATGAAGATATTTGTTTACCAGTCACTGTTGTTAGAGGAACAGCTTCAATCCATTTTGTAAAATACTCAGTAGCTGTGATGATAAACTTATGACCATTTGATGATGAAGGATGTATTTTTCCAACAAGATCTAATCCCCACTGAGAAAAGGGCCATGTTGAAATAAAAGGCTGCAATTCTTGTGCAGGTGCATGAATAAGATTCCCATGGATCTGGCATTTAGAACACTTCTTAACAAAAGTAAAAGAATCTTGCTCCATGGTAGGCCAATAGTATCCCATTCTGACAAGTTTCTTTGCTAAAGTCAAACCACTTGAGTGAGTTCCACAAATACCACCGTGAACCTCTTGTAAGGCTTTTTCAGATTCGTCACGTTCAAGACATCTAAGGAGTGTACCATCAAGACCACGTCTATAAAGGATATTGGCAATTAAAGTATAACGGGATGATTGACGAATAAAATTCCATTTTTGGTTTCGTGATAAATCTAAAGGCAAGATGTTATCTTTCAAATAGGTATATGTTTTGCCATATAAGGGTGAATCTGAACCAGTTAAATGACATATAACTTGAGTTTCAGGATTATCATATGCAGGAGAAAACAATTGTTCCACCAAGAATTCATACTTGGTTTGATCTTCTGATATTTGTAATAAAGAAGCAATGGTAGCCATTGCATCTGCAGCTTTATTGTCAATTCTTGATATTTGTGAAAATTTGATTGACACAAAATATTTCTTATAATCATCCACCATGTTTTTGTATGGTAACAACTTATCATCTTTTGTTTGATAGTCATCATTAATTTGATTAATGACAAGTTGTGAATCACCATAAACTTCCAGCTCTGTAATCTGCCATTCCAAAGCTATCTTTAATCCTATGAGTAATGCCTCATATTCTACTATGTTATTTGTGCAAGGAAACATCAACCGATATGATCGTGAGATGGTATGTCCTTCAGGTGTAACAAAAAGAATCCCTGCCCCCGAGCCATATTGTGTATATGATCCATCAAAGTATAATGCCCATGGTCTCTGAATTGTTGTTGTAAAGACATCTGCATCAGGAAACTCAATATGCATTGGATTGTCTTCTTGTAGAGGAGCTTCAGCTAACTGATCTGCAATGACCTGTCCTTTAATCGCTTTTCGGTCTACATAGTGAATATCAAACTCACTTAATATCATTACCCATTTTGCAAGTCTTCCTGTTAAAGTAGCTCTGCTTAATAGGTACTTTAATGGATCAATCTTTGTTATCAACCTAACTGTATGAGTTAACATATAATGTCGCCACTTTTGAGAAGCAAACACTACTGCAAGACAAGCTTTTTCAATGAAACTGTAGTTTAACTCATGTCTTGTTAAGGTTCTGCTGATATAATATATAGCCCTTTCCTTACCTGTAGAGTCTTCTTGTGCTAGCAATGCACCCAAAGATACTTCTGTTGCTGAAATATAGAGTATAAGCGGCTCTCCCGGAATAGGCGGAATTAGAACTGGTGGATGTGTAAGATATTGCTTGATCTGATTGAATGCTGCTTCACATTTGTCATCCCATTTAAATGGAACATTTTTATGCAATAAATGTGTGAATGGCAAGCTTTTGTCTGCCAGTTGAGCTATAAACCTTCTGATGGACTGTAATCTTCCTTGCAAGGATCTTAATTGACTGATATTTCGTGGTGGAGGCATGTCCATTATAGCTTGTACCTTTTCTGGATCAACTTCTATACCCTTTTCTGAAACAATGTACCCTAGGAGTTTTCCAGATGTAACACCGAAGACACATTTCTTTGGATTCAGTCGAACATTGAATTTTTCCATTCTGACAAAGATTTTTGACAAGATTTCTAGGTGTTCATCTCGTGTATGAGATTTAGCAAGTAAATCGTCAACATAATCTTCCATGAATGTATGCATCATATCATGAAAAATAGTTGTCATTGCTCTTTGATAAGTAGCTCCAGCATTCTTTAACCCGAATGGCATGACATTCCAGCAATAAGTACCCCAAGGACATGTAAACGCTGTTTTATCTTGATCTTCTGGTGCAATTTTTATCTGGTTGTATCCTGAGAATCCATCCATTAATGAATACATTGCATGTCCAGCAGTTAAGTCAACAATCAAATCTATGTTAGGTAAAGGAAAATCATCTTTAGGGCATGCTTTATTTAAATCCCTGAAATCCGTACAAACTCTGATCCTTCCATCTGGCTTTGAAACAGGTACAATGTTTGAAATCCATTCTGCATAGTCAATAGTTCGAATGAATCCAACATCTAAAAGCTTCTTTAATTCTTCCTTGACCAATAATGCAACATGTGGATGCATCTTTCTGAGCTTTTGCTTTACAGGTTTTATCCCAGGTTTGATAGATAAATGATGCATTATCAAATTAGGATCTAACCCTGGCATATCAGCATATGACCAAGCAAAGTTAATTTGATTATCCTTCAAGAATTGCATGAATTTCTGGACTTCTTCAACTGTTAATGATGCTGCAATTTGCACAACTTTTGGCTGCTCTGGTGTACTTATGTTGATTGATTCCGTTGGTTCAATCAAAATAGAAGATCTTTCATGATAATACTTGGGAAGAGTGTCAAGTTTCTCATCCTTCAATGCCTCAGAAAGGTTTTCACTGTCAGATTCGCTCTTTATTTTTCTTTTGTTTTGATCTATCACTGCCTTTTTTCGGTTTTCATCAATAGATCCATCTTTTATTTCATTTATTTTGCAGCTAAGAGACTTGACACTCTCCTTGTCAAAATCATGAGTATAAGATTCTTGAATGAAACAATTGTTTTCTTCATTTGAGGAACAAAGGAAAGTTATAACATCTTCATCATTACTGAATGTAGGAATATGGATAGGTGCGTCAATATCCCAATCTATAAGTTCTGGATAAACTAAAGGCATAGGATCATTAGGTTGGGTAAGGTCTTGAATTGTCAAAGTCATGATGTGGTTGTCATCCTCATGGTAAACAAGGTCTGTGATGGTATTCTCCTGTTGATTATCAATCTCGTTAGAATCTGATTCTTCCTCACTTGAGTCATGATCGCTTTGTAAAATATAATCGAGTGGAGGCCTTGAACCTTCTCCTTGTATAAGAACAGGTGCATATTTATGTATAGTATCAACTTGTTTATCCTTCCAGAATTCATCATTATAAATGGTGTCCCATTCATATTCATTAGAATCAGTATCTGAACTATTTTGCAATTGGAAAACTGATTCATGAGATTTATCTGACACGGATTCTCCTTTATGAACTAATGATGTCTGCTGTGAAGTAAGTTCTTCTTTATCTTTACCATATCCAAGTCCTGTTTTATCACTTGAATGCTTTGAAATAGGCTGAATTGGTTCCACAATTCCTTCTCTTCGTTTCCCTATAGGACCATTTCCTTCATAACCCATCTTTTGCATGATAGCGTACCCTTTACCATATTGTTCTTTAGGTAACTTAATGTGCAAGAGAGATTCATCTTCATCTTTGTATAGCCAATTTAGGATGTCCCTATCTTCAGCTTCTTCTTCAGTGGTATTAGCTCTAATGAATTTTCCATCAAACTTTGTGATTGGCACGGAAGTTTGAGATGTAGAAGCAGTTGCAATCTTTTGATTTGATAAAGTTGGTAATCCATGTGATCTTGGAGAAGGAGGTAAAGTAGAAAGAGATAGTGAATATTCACCTACCCCTTTGTCTTTAAACTTCAGCTTAGTATCAAGATTGTTTGTCAATTCTTGCAATTGGACTTGTAAATTAGAAGAAGAAACAACAAGAGCTTCTCTATTGTGTGGCACAAAGACATCTTGACTCACCCTAAGATTGGAACAAGTTTGGGTACTATTGTAATCAGCTTGTATGGTTATTTCTTGTCCATCATATGGAAACTTGATACATTGGTGATATGTTGATGGTACGGCCTGCATATCATGAATCCACGGACGACCCAAAAGTATGTTATAAGACAAATCTCGATCTAGAACCTGACAAAAAGTATTCTTCACAACAGGTCCCACTCTGATAGGTAGCAATATTAATCCCTTAGAAGCTCTTTCTTCATCATCATATGCCTTAATAGTTATCTTCCTTCGTGAATCAATTTCATTTTCTGAAATTCCTAAGGAATTTATCAATTTTAAGGTACAAATATTCAAACCGGCTCCTCCATCTATTAAGACACGTCTAATTCGATGTTTATGGATCATGACTTCAAGATAGAGCGAGGAATTATGTGGATGTGTCATAGAAGCATCATCTTTATCGGAAAATGAAAGACAAGTGGGGGAAGACAAATGTCCTACCATGGCTTGAAATCTGTTTGCATCTAGATCAGTATCAACAGTTGTGTTCACAAGCGCTTCTTCTAAAATATTTTTGTGTATAGGGGATATTTTAAGAAGTTCAAGAATAGAAATTTGAGCTGATGTTTTTCTCAATTGATCAACCAGATTATATTGAGTTGGAGAAGAAATAGTTGTTTTAGACGAACTTCCTTTTAAAACAACCTTTGCTTGACCTCTTGTTGTTACATTAACCTGTTGATATTCTTGTTTTCCTTTAATTTTGATAACATTAATCCGATTATCATCTGTGTAAATATGGCGGATTATATTGTCTTCAACATTATGTATGCTTTTGGCTTTGGTATCCGATGTTTCCCCCTTTTGGTAGTTTGGCAAAGGATCTTTGAATGCTTGATGATCATCATTGGTATGATGTCCCTCAATTGTAATAGTACCATTGTCAATTAAATCTTGTACTAGATTTTTCAAAGCTTGACAATTGTTTGTCCTATGGCCTTTACATCGATGATAATTGCAATAATACGAGTCATTCCATGATGGTGGTTTAACTTGTGGTTCATAATCTCTTTGTGGTGGTAAAGTGATAACCTTATTATCAAGAAGTTCCTTGAGAGCAGATTCAAGAGATTGACCCAAAGCAGTAAAAGTCCGTCGATTTGAAAAGAATGAAGGTCTAGACGGATTTGATATTTGGGCATTGCCAAGATTATTATTGAAATTACCATGATTTTGATTGGTATTTTGATTGGTTATGTTCTCTTGCTTGGAAATTTGTCCTTGTTGATTGTTGTTTCCTTGTTGTATTGTATTTCCTTGTGAATTGTTTCTTGGAACACTTGATAGATTGAAAACGGATGGCCTTGTTCGTAAATTATTGGCATCCACTATGCCATCATTAACAACATTTTTGTTTCTATTCCAAAACCTTGTTTTATCGTTGTTTTGATTTGATGTACTTGGATTATCAAGTTTTATCACTCCCCTTTTAACCAAGGCCCCTTCAATAGTGATTGCATTTTCAATCAGTTTTTCAAAGTTATGAGGACAATGAAGGTTAAGCCTATAGCTTAATTCTGGATCAAGGCTATTGATAAAAATATCCATCTTTTCCTTTTCAGGAATAGGACGAGAATATCGTGCAAATAACCTTCTCCATCTTTGTAAAAATGTAGTAAAGGGTTCTCCTACTTTTTGTTTCACTTTACAAAGATCAAGCATTGTTATTTGATGTTGAATATTGTAGGAGTATTGTGAGATAAATTGATTTATCAACTCCTCAAAAGTTTTAATAGGTGGAGTGATTTTTGAAAGCCACTCCATGGATTGTACGCCTAAACTTCGTGGAAATAATCGCATCAAGTAAGTATCATCATAGGCGAATTCAAGACTCATGTTTCGGAAATCCCTAACATGGTCTATGGGATCAGTTTTTCCATTATACCTATCATACTTAGGAATTTCGCAATGTTTTGGAAATGGAATCATTTGAAGACTCCTATCAAATGGATAAGGAGATATGTCTTCCAAAACATATTTCTTTGTTGTACCTCCTTGCATTTCCTTTATTTTCCCTTGTAATTCTTTTATCTGTTGGTTAAGAGCACTAAAGTCATTAGGAGGATTTTCAGGATTTTGTTTAATCCCCTCTATGTCAAAGGTGTGAGGCAACTTAGCTCCTTGATTAGCTAATGTAAGAAAATATTTTTCTTTGTTACGTTCTAGGATTCTCTCCATAAGAGTATGGAATTGAGGATCTTGTTCTGCTTCTTGAAGCTTTTCTTCCGTTATCTCATCAAGATTAAATGTTTCCTCTTCTTTTTCATTTCGATCACCCATTTTACTAGTTGTAGTTTCTCCCTCGTCTTTTTCCATTTGTTTTTGAGATCTTGTGAAGACAGGCATAGATTTGTATCAAAATTTTACTCGCTTTTGATCAAAAGAGTTAAATAGTGCAATTGATGTGGTATGTATGAAGGTCAAGATAGAATGAAAATTCTATGACTTATACAAAATTTTCTAATCTTGTAGCTTGTGTTGTTCCCTAAGTGAAAGGATGAAAATCCTGTTGGTGGGAATATAAGCAAAAGATCTAGAAAAGGATGGTTGTTGCACTTTATGAAGTTTTGATCATGGCTTTGTAAAAAGATGGATTTAATGATAGATGCCTAATGTTTTCTAAGTTCTCTATTGTAAGATTTGATTTGGACGAGTAGAGTATTCGATTGCTGGTTGGGGAATATAACTAAAACGGATGCGTTGACTATGGTTATGCCTTTGAGAAAGGGCTCTTCTTTGAAAATAAGCTTGTGAATACAAGGGCTCTATGGCATAATCATCTGAAAGACCTCTAACACAATCATGATACCTATGAAGAAAAGTTCTATATTTAAGTAAAACTTTTCGACTTTGATATAAGAATTTTTGTTTCTTCAATAATTTCTTGTGGTTGAGAGGTTTCTTTGGCTTCTTAATCCTTTTGGAAACGGATTTTTTTACAAACTTTGTAGATTTCCAATCTCGTAACATGAGATTGATCAATATGATAATGAGTGCTTTGGATGATATTTATCTAAATTAATGTAGTGAAAACACATCAAACAAATTGAAAACAATTGTTTTTAAGTCCTATGCTAAACATTAAGTGTGTAACCAAAATGTTTTTCAAAAATTGTTTTAACAGGTTTTACACATGACAAGCACTTCAAACAGACTCACTCTTAGTTCTCAAGTAGGTCATCATAGCAATCAACAGCCCACATCTTAAAACTGCGTTGACTCACACAGCCGTGTCACCCCCGAAAGGGCGCCCGTGTTTTTGTCTTTTCCAGGTGCGTACTCAGAGTGACGGAAGTGGATACCAGATCCCCTGAGCAAACAATCCTTGGTAGTTATATGGTGAGTATCTTGGGGGTAGATTCTTCCCTCCCCTGCACTGTGATTGAGATGATGTTTGGATACTGACTCGGTTAGCTACTACACTAGGTTCGTAGTAAGGATTTCCGTTCGGTGCGGCAAATGATAAACTCCCTCGAGAGACCTCCCTACCTTTAGAACAAAGGCTTTGGGGATGGTTATCATGCACACTACCGTCAAAAGAGGGTTTCCCCAATTTTGCTTTAAATTTTATAGTGGGGTGGAATAGCCTGGCTTTGGCTTGAACCCACTTGAGTCGTTCCTCTTGGGTGAGTACTTTTTCCCACAAGAGCAGGCTCTCTACAAGGTTGTAATAAAACTTAAAGATGCATAAAAAGAAATAAGTGAGTTTGGCATTTTGATCACCCAGTTAAGGGGAGAGCATAGGCCTATCACTTGAGAACAAAGCAAACACTAGATTCAATTTTAAGCACCAAATTGAAATTTTCTAAACTAAGTGAAGATTTTGCTTCACATAAACAGAAAATTCATTTTAAGCTAAAATTGAAAAATGATGTGTCTATCCTAGGATTGGTTCGTTTTTCTTTAAATGGCTACCCTAGGATTGCTTCGTTTTATCCTTTAGATGACTACCCTAGGATTGGTTAATTTTATCCTTAAGATGACTACCCTAGGATTGGTTAATTTTATCCTTAGATTATTAACTGTCCGCGGCTGCGTCGGAATCAGTTAAAACTAAACTACGAGTACAGATTACAGATTACAGTGTTTTAAAAAAAATTTGCGCTGCAAGAAATATTATGGGCGCTGAAAGAATCATTACGGGCGCTACAATACAATTTATGGGCGCTGAAACAGTCTTCACGGGCGCTAAAACAGTCTTCACGGGCACTGAAACAGTCTTCACGGGCGCTGAAACAGTCTTCACAGGCGCTGAAACAGTCTTCACGGGCGCTGAAAGATTTGTCACGGGCGCTAAACTGAAGATATTCTTCCGAAAACGTGTCGTCTGCGCTATTCCGCTGTTTTTCCTGTAACCTGTCCAAAAAAAAACTATAAACAAAACATTAAAAAGGGGCAAGAGCCCCATGGTGGGCGCCAAAAATGTGTTGTGTATTCTATTGTTAATCTAATTAAAACAAAACACTATTAACAGAACTTTAAATTGAAGAAATTTGAAATAAACTTGGCTATAAAATAAAAATTCTTCAAGAACGTTCCGTCTTTCTCTATCTCCAGAGATTGGTTTGAAGCTTTCTGGCTCTCAGATTGTGTGAGCTTCTCCAAATGACTACTGCAGAACGAGTATGCAAAGAAAAACTATTCTATATGCTGGTGAAGATGGACAGGGGCTGTAATTATGCACAGGGGCTGTAGATTATGTACAGGGGCTATAGATGAGATGAATCATGATTCTGTTGCTATGATTGCTATGCTATTGCTGTGATAATGCTATTGCTATGAATGCTAATACTATTTTCCTATAGTTTACTTGCCTAAAAATCCTATATCTTTTTGGAGCTCCCGACAGCTGTATTTATAGATTTTTGCAGGCTCCATCCTTGCTGGCAAGAATCTATGGCTATGAATTGTCTGGTAGGTTTGAATGGTGAGAGATTGAGAGGTTGAGAAGAAAATGGGGGAGGTTGAGAGGTTGGAGAGAAGAATGGAAGCTTGTCTTCAACCCACGGGAACAAGCCTACACAGAAACAGAGAAATTTAATTTTCTATTTTGGCAGTTTGTTTCCCGGGAGTTGAAGATAAATCCCCAAATTAAATAAATAAAATTTATTTAATTTAATTTATTGCTTTTTGATATTTGATATTTGATTTTTGAAAATTATAGAAGAATTAATTAAATATTTTGGAAATATTTAATTGTGATATGACTTTAGAAGATTTTTGAAATATTAAAAGATTTAATTAAATATTTTTGGAAATATTTAATTATGAATAGATTTTTGAATTGAATTGGAGGAATTTTGAAATGATTTTAAAATGAATATTGGATTAGAAGAAATAATCAAATATTTTGGAATATTTAATTATAAATGATATTTAGAAGAATAAAATATTCAAACTAAGATTATATGATAATTAATATAAATAAATTGTAACATTTATTTAATTAATTAAGAATGAAAAGGTGATTAAATATTTAATCGAAATGAAATCATGAACAATATAAATAAATTATTTAAATTTATTTATACGTAGATAGAATCAAAATATTTTAATTAAATATATTAAAAATATTTAATTAATTACCAGACAATGTGATACGACCATTTTTAAGTGTATACATATACTATCTAAGAATAGAAACATGGAAAACATCATGGATGCATGATAGACTCAGTGGCAATGTAAGGTGAGAGGTGACTGGACCAATCCTCTCAAGGATTTCAAAAGGTCCAAAAACATGAGGTGCCAACTTTGAGCCTTTCCCATAATAGATGGGGCTCTTCCGTGAACGAACTCTCAGATACCCATGGTCACCCATTGAAAAGTGGCAGTTCAACCTATGGGCATCGGCATACTTCCTCTGTCGATCCTGACCTATAGCCAACTGCTCTCTAATATGTGCTATCTACTACTCCATATCCTTCAGCATCTCTAGACCTGAAAGAACTCAGTCCTCTAAGTAATCCCAACTCAATGGTGTCTGACACGGCCTACCATACAAGGTTGGGAAGGGGGACATACCAAGAGAACTATGTTACCCATTATTACAAGCAAACTCAACTAGGTACAAGTAGTCCTCCAAATGAGACTGTTGATCCATAACGTACATCTAAAGCATATCCTCTAAAACCTGATTAACCCACTCCGTCTGACTATCAGTCTCAGGATGGTATGCAGAGTTGAAATTAAGTTGAGCTCCCAAAGCATGCTAGAGAGAAATCCACAAAGCTAAAGTGAACACTGAATCACAATTGGGAATGATCCTATGAGGAATACTATGCAACCACACAATATCCTCCATGAAAACTCAAGCTACGGATGCTACGGTGTACGAAGACCTTATGGGTGAGAAGTGTGCCACCTTGGACAACTTGTCCACTGTAACCATAATAGCATCATGATGACATGAAGACATAGGTAGCCCCACTATAAAATCAAGAAATATCATATCACACTTCCATCTAGGGATGGAGTGAGGCTGCAACAGTCCTACCAGGTGTTGATTTTTTGCCTTCACCCACTGGCACTCGAGACACTGAGCCACAAAATCAACAATATCACGCTGCAACCCTACCCAATGATACAAATGTTGAAGATTGGCATGCATCTTCATTACACCTGGATGAGCTGAATAGGGTGCATGATGGGCCTCTGACAAAACCAAGGAACGAAGATCGGCAAAATCCAGAACATAAATGCGACCAAGCTGCCACAAAATTCCATTAGATTTGAGAGAGAAACCTATAAACCTACCCTCAAGGGCTCTCCCAGACTCAATGTCAGCTTTCACCTCCTGATAGCAAGTATCCCTAGGAAGTGACTCCAAAAATATGGCCCAACAAATCCACTCCAAGGGACAAAAATGAGATCTCATGTCTCCTTTTGCTCAAAGCATTTGCAACAAAATTTTCCTTGCCCTAGATATAGTGAACCTCAAAGTCATACTCACAGAGGAACTCCATCCAATGATGTTGTCGAGCATTTAGATTCGACTAAGTGAAGATATACTGCAAACTGTGATGATCACTATGCAGCTCAAACTGATGTCCCAAGAGGAAATGTCTCCAATGCACAAGGGCATGGACAACCATCACTAACTTGAAATCATGGGTGGGGTAGTTCAACTCATGATCCTTGAGCTTACGAGACTCATATGCAATCACTTGCCCCACCTGCATAAGAACTGCCCCCACACCTTCCAACGAAGCATCGGTGCACAATACGAAATCACCTATAGGATCTGGTACCACAAGGATGGATGCACTAGTCAACTAGTCCTTAAGAGCCTAAATATATGACTCACACTAGTTTGACCACACAAAATTCTTTCCTTTCTACTGAAGAGAGTTGATGGGATGGGCTACCCGAGAGAAATCTCTCACAAAATGGTGGTAGTAACCTACCAATCCTATGAAAATGCAAACCTCAGCCACATTCGTCGGTGTTGGACAATCCAAAATGGCCTAAATATTAGAAGGATCCACAACAATAACCTCTCCTGAGATGATAGGGTCCAAATATCTCACCTTAGTCTGGAAGAACTCACACTTGGCCAAATTTCCAAACAACTAATTATCTTGCAAGCACTGCAACACTTGCCGCAAATGGCCTTCATGCTCCTCCACAGTCCTTGAATAAATCAAAATATCATCAAGGAACATGAGAAAAAATTGGTCAAGATAGGTGTGAAACACACCATTCATCAAACTCATGAAAACTGATGGAGCATTGGTCAATCTGAAAGGGACAACCGTGAACTCATAATGCCCATAGCGTGTACGAAATGTTGTCCGATGAATGTCTACCTCATGAATGCGAAGCTGATGGTATCTTGAATTTAGATCTATCTTGGAGAACACCTTGGCTCCCCTCATTTGATCAAAAAAATTATCTATCTGAGGCAATGGGAAACGATTCTTCACTGTCACTTTGTTTAACTCACGATAATCAATGCACAAGCGAAGAGATCCATCCTTCTTCACGAAGATGTTAGGCACTCCCCAAGGGGATACACTAGGATGAATAGAACCCTTCTCCAATAAATCCTCTAACTGCAACCGCAACTCACTTAACTCGTCATATGATATGATGCCCGAGAGATAGGATCTGCTCCAGGAATGAGATCAATACAGAAGTCTATGTCACGCTTAGGAGGCATACCTAGAATAGTACTCAGAAAGACATCCACAAACTCTTGAAGAAGAGGATGGCCATCAAGAGATACCTCTTGAATCCCAACCTCAGTAAGATCACTAACTAAAATAGCGAACATCTGACAACCTTCTCGCATGGCACGCTTCAGCTACATGACTGAATCACATAGAGAGAAATGGGTCTCTAGACCCTGACTAACTCAACACACTTCCCAACATTATCTACACACTGAACTCACTTACGCTAATAATCTATATTGGCTTGGTGTGTCTCCAACCAATCCATGCCTGAAACAACTCCATAGGATCCCAAAAGCAACACATGAAGATCCACTATGGTAGTGAAGGTGCCCAGATCCAACACACAACCACAAACCAGGGAGTCTACAACCACGTTGGCTCTAGTGGCTAACTCAACCTGCCAACTGAAATCTTACCTTGCCACCATAAGTCCACAATGCTCTACAAGAGAAGGAGAAATAAAATAATTTGAAGCTCCTTAATCAAACAAAATAGATGTGGTAATCCCACATAATGCACCTGAATACTCAACCATGATGCCCTGATGCACAGCTTGGTGGCTATCTACTGTCACAAAAACTCTATGAGATTTGCCAATATCACCTATTGTAGGCTCTTAGGTAGCTTGTCGTTGACTACCTCTAGCTATTGATCTCTGAGGACACTGAACAACTATATGACCATTCTACCCACAGGAAAAACAACCACCTCTGCGAAAACCTCAGCCCAAAAAAGTTGCACGTGACTGCTGGGTTCCTTCACCCCTAGAACTCTGCTGTGCACTCTGAGAACTCTACACATGACCACTCTGTTTCCTACTCCGAGAATGATGACACAGATGACCCCTAGAAAATGGAGTACCAGGACTCTACCCACTCTACTAAGACTAAGGAGGCCTATGCCTATGCTGTTGACCAGATCTAGAAGGTGCAGAAAAAAATCTAGATGGTCTAGCTCCCTAAGACTATGTACCCCAAGTAACTAATCTTGAAGGAGGGGCACTACCAACCTGAACACCTACCTGACCACCAAAGCCTCTAACCAGATTCTCCTCTATCAACCTCGCGTTCTCCACGATGATCTCTAAGGTCTTTAGTTCAAACACACGAACACCACCACTAATACGACCATTCAAGCCCCTGATGAAATGTTGCACTAACATCGACTCATCATTAGAAATGCTAGCATATTGCTTAAGCTCAAATAAATGGTGCTCATACTGATCTACTGACATAGTCAACTGATGAAGCTCATGGAACTGATCAGCATGTCTCTGCTGGTAGAAGTTAGAAAGAAATCATGCATGAAACCTCTCTAAGAATAGTCCCCAAGAAATAGGAGCAATGCCTAGGTGAAACTTTTGCTCCTCTACTCTCCACCATGTAGACTCAAAGCCTCTGAGATGCATAATGGCACACCGAGCTCTAGTATGGCTACTGTAAGGATACATAGAAAAGCATCGATTGAGATCGATCAACCAAGTCTCTGCCTTGGTACCGATACTAGAACTATCAAAAGTAGTGGGATGGGCTCTAAGGAGATCCCTCATGTGACTAGCATCAACCCTTCCTCCATCCACCCCATCCCTCACAACATCTACTCTCGAATGACCCAGACTACGAGAACGCTCCCACTCAACTCTAGCATCCCGACCATCCTGACGATAAGGGTGTGACTCCTCCTTGTGAGATACCTTTTGACATGGTCCCAAATGATCCAAAATCTGCTACAAAAGAGCTCAAGCCTGAGCACCCCTGAGCCCTTCGGCTTGGTTCTCAACATGTTGTTCCCCCTATTGCTAACCCTAATTACCCTGATCCGCATTAAGCCAGGTCCTCCGACATGGAACAGAGGCTCTACCTCAAACTCTTCCTCTAGCTCTATCCCTTGGAGGCATTCTAAAAAAAACAAAGAACACATCAAAATAGATCATCACAAGGATGACCTATCCACCAAACTATGGCATGAAAGCATAACAACAAGACTATTAAACAATATATCAAGCACATGCCACACACACCAAAAATAACATAACATAGAAGGCTCAAGTACACTAGAGCTCCTAGTGTGTGAACATGGGCTCTGATACCAAATGTAACATCCCTCTAATTAAACCTTGAAGGTTAAGAACCAAAAGGGGAAATAATTTTTTTTTTGAAAAACATAAATGATAACATACACAAAAGAAGTTTCCAATACATTAATATGACCACATACAAGGCTAAGAATGGCCTAATGTTTCCCAAAGGAGAGGATTAATCTACCCTCCATGAGAAAATGGGAAAAAGAAAATAAGTTAGCTCCAGGGAAAATGCTCAGGAATCATAGGAGCACTGCTCTGGAACCTCTACAGGGCTGCTCCAGAACTTAACAGTGCTACTCTAGAACTTGCAATTCTGCTCCAGAACCCTATCAAGGCTACTCTAGAACTTGCAATGCTACTCTAGAACCTTAATAGTGCTACTTCAGAACTTGCAATGTTGCTCTGGAACTTGCAGCGCTACTCTGAAACCTTAACAACATTGCTCTGGAACTTACAGCGTTGCTCCAAAACTTGTAGCACTGCTCCAAAACATGCGGTACTTCTTCGAAACCTTGGCAGCAACAACATAGATGATAAAAGCAGGCTGAAATGCACTAGAAATTAACATGATACGTAAAGAATGAAAATACATCCATAGCTCTAATTTTACATGAAATAAGAATGAAGCCATAAAAGAATTATCATTGAACATGTGATTCCGATACCAATACTAGAACCCAAAAACCAACATAATAATCACATATCTTCTCATTAATTTTATGATTTATTTCACTCTCAAGTGAGTACAATGAGCATAAAGGAAATGAGTTTGAATACATAGCATTTACATGAATAAACTACATCATCAGAAAGGTAAATATGGAAGAGGGGATGACTCCAACAGTGCTCCAATAACCTGTACACCTGTCTTGAATGGCGGTGGCAATGCCTTCCTACCATGTCAACTCAAAAGAGGCCACCCCACCATGCTCAGAGATAGTCATAAGGCCCAAATAGAGGTAGCAAGACCAAGGAAACGTAAGGCTAACACTAACATCAATCACCAAGAAAACATGGAAGGAAATGCACACAATCAAAGTCACCACAAGAATGCTCATCCAAAATCATGAGGGGTACTACTCACGTCCACCAAGGGCTAGATAGTAGAGTAAATATTAGATGGAGTGTCATCATGCATGCTCAAAGGGATGGAACCACATGTAATCAAGTACAACTCTCATAGGGATGAGGGTACTCAATCATGCCCGAATCCACATCCCGAAGACGGATGACTCAATGCCCTGCAGATGGATGGGCCTTCTCGAGTGCATCCTTAGCCTTTACAAGCACTCAAGGCCATGCACAAGGACAAATTATCTTATTAGTGTTTTAACCCATTAATTTTATTTAGTTATCACTTGTTTACTCTATCTCTGCTACTAGTTCCCCTCGTAGGCACTTGCGGGCCTTGGGCCCATAGAGAGCCACTCCATATGACCACTCTATTACCTAGACCTGTGCTCATCTCATTCAACCAAATGAGGAAACCAAAAAAATACATGAAATGAAGGAAAGGCCACAAATTTATGTCAAAGAAACCAATTAAAGGTATCCAACTAACACTGCTGTAAAACACACATTTAATGGTTGTAAATCACCAAGAAATGAAGCCATAGAAAACATGTGAAAATTCAAAGTGCCGGAATTACGAATCTAAGCCCGACCCAGTTTAGATTTAGGCATTTCAAGTCAAAATAAACCTTTTATTTTTTATTCTAGGGCCAACATGAAGTGTTGTACAAAAAAACATCTTTTTTCAAACAAGGCATGCAAAAAACATAGAAAAATAAAAGTGCCCAGATTTCAAATCCGCACATGAATTCCAACATGAATTCCACACTCAGTTTTTACTTTTAGCAACAGGGTAATGAGTAGCAATTACAAAACACATTTTTCTTACAAATTGGGCAAAAGACAAAAAAAACATAAGAAATAGCCCAAAACATATTTCTTTCATAAACCCAATTCAATTTTGCTAGAGATATACAAAATCAGTCACACAAAAACCCCACACAACAACAATAGCTAATTAAAACAACCCAACATTCAACTCCAACAATGCAAAACAAAGACATGAAGGATTTCCTCAAATTTTCATGGGACAACAATAGCCCAGATTAGAAAGAAAATTTACCAACCAGTCATCAAAGAAGAAGAACATAAAAATTACCTCAAACTGCCCCAAAACCGAAATAGAGAATTTGCTAAATGGAGAAGGCATAGTCAAGCTCCAAAAACAAACAACAAACAAGAGCTCATGCAATGGTTTTAATAATTTTTTGCCCACAATCTTCTTCACGGAAAAACTTCACAATCTCCCCACTCAATCACCCAAATTCATAGGGTCTCTTTCACCATGCCAAAACAACAATTTCTCTCCTCTTTTCAAAAATAAATGTGCTCCCCCAAAAACAAAGCTCTCTTTTCTTTTGTATTTTCCGCAAAACCATCCAAAAGGAGAATAAAGCATTTTTATAAAATTATAAATAAAAGCTCCCCCAAAAGGAACAATTAATAAAAATCACTAAATAAGAAATATTAAAATACAAATGAAATATTAATGAAATCCAAAGCCAAATACCTCAATGAGACAAGCAAGTAAGTCACATAGGGTGTAAGGGTGCTCCGAAAGTTACCGTTAGGTAACCAGATGGAAGCCAACAATACTAAAATACTGCCTAAACAAGGTACAGTGGCTAGGGTAGGGGATATTGGCAAGTGACTACCTCTAGTAACCACCATCGGGGAAAGAGAGTATGCTCAGGCCTATAAATTTAGGTGAAGTCAATACTTAGTACCTACATCACTCCAATCAAATGTTCAAGTACATGTGCATGAATCATATATCATATATCCAAAGTAGCATCAACCATCAAAAAAAGAGTTGTCATATCATAAGCCTCTTAGTTATGAGTGTTATGATATCATCTTTTTCCTATCCATAATCATGCAAAAGCAAGGACAATGATGTATAAATAAAAATATAAGGATGCAATCCAGTACAATTTCTAGCCATGTAAGCATGAAATCCAACATGAATAATAATCATGTCAGCAACATAACAACATATAAACATGTAAGCATGTAAACATGTAATCCAACATAACAGTCATAGAATTACACCTCCCAGGTGTCAATACAAAATAATGAAGGGATGAATATAGTAAATACAAAATATACAATCATTGGAATCCATCAAGGAAAGACCACAACAAAATACAAACATGGGGGTTGTTACTTAACTAAATTGATATTTTCCTCCCATCCACATGCATAGAGAATATTCCAAAGGAATATTCTCTCATTTTGATCCATAAAGGCAATGATTCTTTTCAAACAAACTTTGTAAAAAAACTTTCGAAGTTGTTACAAAGTGTGTTTTTTGAAATAATTCTCAACCATTGATCTTTCCTTGATACATGTGATATTTGATTCTCATCCATTGATGAGAATATTTGATCCATGTTCTCACCCTTCTTTCAATATTGACCATTGATTGATCAAATCGATCTGATCGCTTGATTTTTCATTTGCTTTCCTATAAATGGGTGATCCCACAATACTAGTTTACCATTTCCAAGAGATCCAGATTTTTGCTAAAATCACATATTTTTAGAAAATATTATGATTTAAGCCTTGAAAGGTTCCATTTAAAGGATTCCAATTGAAGATGGGTTTGATTTAACCACCTTAGATCAAACCCCCTTGGATAGATCCTTGCTAGTTTTAAACCATACCTATAATAGAGTCTCCTTTACACCTGTCAAAATGTTGATAAAAAACCACTTTTTATTTACCTTTTGGGGGATCAAATGAATTCCTTTTTTTTTTTTTGGAAGTATGTAGTCCTTATTGTAACCTTCCCAAAAAGTATAATTTTAAATTATAAATTTATTTTAATTATTATATTTTTTTTCTTAATTTCTTTTGAATGTAGGTTTTTCATTGAAAATCAAGCTCTATGTTCTACATATGTGGAAAAATAGTAGATTATCAATTTTTTTTTTTAAAAATATCAGTGCACTAGATATTGAAGTCATTGATCAAATAGAAAAAAAATTGATACATATAAAAAAGTTATGTTCCATATAGTCTGTCTGTGTCTGAATTTTAATTGGTTTGACTTCAAAACTTAATTAAGGAAAAAACATTCAATAAAACAAAATGAAACCAAATGAAAGCACTATATATCATAGTTATAAATCTAAATTCGAAAAAAAAAAAAAAAATCCTTCATGGAAAAAAGGTTATGTTGTATACGGTGAGCATCATTCCTTAAAAATGGTGTTTACTAAAACAAACTAGTTTTCGAAGGAGATGAAACAAGAAATACAATTTGATTCCAAAATTTTTGAAAAAAATATATTTAGAATCTATAGAATTTTTTTTACGAAACACTAGTTTGCATCATTTTCAAATTCTTCACAGTTTATCCACTATAGGTGCCCAAAAGTGAAGATTTAGTTAGAAAAAATTAGTTCAATGTCTAGTTTGGCCAAAAATTGTAAACCAGTATTATGGGATCACCCAAATAGGTTACTATTTGGAGAGAAATGGATCCATCTTTTGATAGAAAACTCATGTTGTTGGAATTCATATTCACTTGCATCCATATTTCATATTTGATAGCATTTTAGAGTAAAGCTTCATCCATTTAGTTTAAGCATCCATCAATGGCTTCCATATTAACCTAGTTTGCATCCATTTTAGCATAGTTTTCTTTAAATGGCTTTTATCTTTGATTTTTTTTTTCATTTAGCATAGATTGCATCCATTTTAACCAGCATCATATCATTTGGAACTCATCTCATAATGTTAAACTAGATTCATATCATTTCTCGTTCATCTCTCATCAGTTTCGTTGGTTTTCTTAAAAAAAAAATGATGGAAAAAAGCTCATATTATCCAAGGGATTAGCAAAGAGTCACCATTCCACATCAATGTGAAACCACTCCCCCAATAGGATAAGATTCAAGGTCTTAGAATGGATTTCCCTTTAATTTTCATATTGATTTGATAATATTTCAATGGGTTCTTGTTCTTTGTAATTTTGAATATCTTATTGGGGTCATTGCTTAGGGAATTATATAGGGTTTAAATTAATTTGGATCTATCATATTTAGTTCACACTATGATGATGATCATAGTGATAATCTTTTTTTTATTGATATGTTATGGAGATGGGGTCCACTCCCATTAAAAAACCAGAAAACTAAATCATCCCTTAAACATGGATGCCATAACATCACACTTTTCTTCAATATTTTAAATCACATCAACCCTTTAATAGGTGTCCAAATGAACCCTTTATTTATTTATAAAATTTTCCTTTCTTGGATGATCTAAGCATCATTTGGTTCTTGGGTATTGAAGGGGGATACTTCTTCCTTTTAATTTTTGTTCGTTCATATTCTAACTGAGGGAGGGGAACTATATTTTGTTTATTTTTTTCTTTATTTCCTCTAAAAATTCATGTCTTTTTTCTCAATATCCTCATAAGATACCTCTAAACAATCCACATTCAAATAATTTTCATTATGTAGAATGGTTGGTAAGACCTATGAAACATCACCTTTTGTGAAATCCTTAGGCAAAAATCCAATAGATGGTTCTCATGAGCCAAATAGAGGGGGTGGATTTTACTTGGTGATGTCTTCTATAAGATTTTAAAATATTTAGATTCATTTTGGCCCATTGGTGTAATGACATAATGATGGGGCTAAAACTCAATCCATAAGGTGGGTCTCCCATTTGAGGCATGAATACCTATTGCTGATTCAACATCTTTTTGCATCATGATGTAGTATGATAAATTATAAAAAATATTGTTTCCAAAGAAACTGGTCTAATCTAGAATACCATGCTATGGTTGCTTGCTTTAGATCATACAATTCCTTTCAAAATTTGCATACACAGTCACCATCTTTTGAAAATTGAAACCCTTCTAGTTTTTCTATGTAGACTTCCTCTTCTAGGTTTCCATTTAGAAATGTAGATTTATCATCCATTTGATATACTTTAAAACCTTTAAATACTAAAAATGCAAGAAACATTTTTGAAAATTTTCCATTTTTGAAAAGTTTTCAAAATGGGACCCCATTTTGAAAACTTTCCATTTTTGGAAACTTTATATTTTTGGCAATTTTCAAAACAGGATCCTATTTCGTAAAACCATAAAAAAATTATATTTTTATGAAACAAAATCATGTTTTTTAAAATATGAATTGTTGGTTTGGGAAATGGCTTGGGGACCCAAACCTAAGCTTTGGACCTTGTTTGACTTGCAACTTGAAGGTCATGTTAATGTCACAAGAAAATAATGACTTTGGAAATATGTTTGAAGAACTATTTTACATAATATTTTTACAAAATTAAAACCGATTATGGATGAGACAGTGCAAATTCCAAATATGTATTTTTTTACAATTTGATTATTTTTTCTATTTTTCAATTAATTTCTAATGAAACTTGTCTATAAACTTGAATTATCAGGGTTTTTTTGTATTTTAATAACTTTTTGTTAAAATATTTTTATGTAAAACGAATTGCATCAAAATGTACTTTAGACAATTCTTTTCAATTTGAAAAAAAATTAAAAAAATTGATAAATTTTAGGTCATCTTATGCGTGACGTACACAATGATTTTTAAAACCAACAAATATGGCCAATAAAAATTTAACAAAAAAAAAAATCAATAAAAAATTACAAAAAAATATTAAAAACGTGCTTTAGTGAGTTGCGAATATTTTCCCAAAAGGATTTAGAAAAATACGATTTTTTAGGTCAAAATATGGATGACGTACATGTGCATGGTATGGTAAAAAAATTGACTTTTAAACAGTGGTTTTAGAAACACCTATTGAAAACCAATTTTTATCATTTGGGTATTGAAATAAATTACATATTTGGAGACTAGACTCTGAGTACTAAATTTTATTATAACTAACTTTTTAAAAGATTCCATCTCTAAGTGCTTCAAATTTTAAGGTCAAATGTGACAAGTTCTAAAAAATCAGAGAAAACACTTCCACTTTTTGGCCAAAAAGTGTACTCAACTTCTTGCACACACCCAACAGCTCCATCTTCATTGAGATTGTTTCTAGACACCCATTTTGTGCCAATTACATTCTTGTTTGGGGGATTGGGAGTTCCAATTCCTATGTCTTATTTTTCTCAATCTGATTTAGCTCTTCATCCATGGATTTTTATCTAGCTCTCATCCTTGTTGGCTTCAAAAAATTAGCTCTTTGGCTCAATTTGAGACATGAGAGAAAAAATTACTTGCTCCTTATTCTCTCCTATTTTGAACTCCTTCATTTTTATCTCCAATAATCCAATTTGCATGGCGATCCTTCTGCACATATTTTGTAGGTGTTTTCTCGACATCTTCAAATTCTTCTTCATTATTTAAAACATTATCTTCATAATTTCAATCATCCTCAAACTCATCCTTATCAGAATCAATGTGCTTTATATTCTCATCAATCTTAACATTGATTCTTTCCACAATCTTATTCAACCTCTTTTTATAACATTTGGAGGCTTTGCTTTGGGTAGAATATCCCAAAAAATTCCTTCATCACTTCTTGATTCAAAGCTTCCTAAACTTATATCTCCCCTCTTAATATAACACTTGTTGCCAAATACCTTGAATTGTTTAATAGAAGTTGGCTTGTCATACCACAATTCATAGGGAGTACTGTCACAATGTCCTCTTATTTGAACTTTGTTCAAAATATAAACTATAGTATGAATTTCCTCTCTCCAACACATCTGTTAACTTGGCCTCATTCAACATTGTCCTGGCCATGTATTTAAGCATTCTATTATTTCTCCCCACAACTCCATTCTATTGTGGGGTTCTTGGTGCAAAGTATTTTCAGAAATATTACCCATGTCATTCTTGTATAGTCATCAATTAGTAACATGAAGTATCTTTCACCTTTTAGTCCTCTTGCTCTTGTAGGCCCACATAGGTTAGTATGAACCAAGTGTAAAGGATTACTAGTTGAATATTCCTTAGTTGAAAAACTAGCCTTTATTTGTTTTCCCTACTAACATTGTTTGCATATGATATTTTTGGACTTGGTTATTTTAGGCATGTGACTTAGTAGACCTCTTGAACTTACCTTTACCAAATTGTCAAAATTTACATTCCCTAATTTTCTATGCCATAACAAACTCTCATCTTCTTGACCAATCAAACAATGCTGACCTTTTACCTCACTTAGATTGTAAAGGTCATTATCAATTATTAATCCTTGTGTAATAGTTTTTCTATTCTACCTTCTTGCACCCTTCTAAATCAAATATAACCTTATATCTGTTGTCACACATCTAACTCACACTCAGAAGGTTGTGCTTCAATCCTTCCACATATAAGACATCTTTAGTGGGATTTTTTCCATCTAGGCTCAATATGCCTTTTCCATAAATCTTAGCTATAGTACATTGTCACCCAAACTAACAAATCCTCCTTTACATTTCTTGAGTTTGATGAACTTACTTTTGTCTCCAGTCATGTGCTTGGAGCAACCACTATCTATTACCCATAAATTTTGTTTCTCTATATGCAATATTGTTTGGGCAATCATATATTGTGTGGAACTCTCTACTTTTTCTTTCCACACCTTATGCTTCATTGTTTTCTTCACCTCCTTTTCTTTAATAACTTCTAATTATTTGTTATTCTAGGGGATGAATCTTTATTTTTCTCATCCTTTACATTTGGTCTTACAAACCTTTTCCTACAATTTCTAGCTATGTGACCAAAATTGCTACAGTTGTAACACATTGCATTCATATCTACCAAAGGAGAAAATGAGTTTTTGCATACAAAGTTTGTACTCCTTTTAGGAATGACTCTACATTCTCTAACCCTATGAATAAAATGATTACATGTGTAGCAATATCAATAATAGTATGAAGAATACCTGGTCATAGCATTTTCGTGTGTTGGGTGAGGTGGTCTTCTTTGAGTTGGCTTCCTCGTGTCTCTCACCATTGTGAAACCATCAACATTAGTCATTCTTATGTTCTACCTTTTTCTTTTGTGATTAAGAATTGATTGGTTATCCTTCTCATCTATAGTAGGCTTCTTTTCTTCATTAGATTTCTCTACAACTATAGGTTTATCTTTGGATATACTCCCTTTTCAATCTCTTTCATCAATAGAATCAAACTTTTTACCTACCTTGAAACTTTTGTACAACTTTGCAGAAGTATCCAAGAAGGTACTCTTACCTTTCCCAAGCTCCAGTCCAATTTTTTCTTGATTAGAGGGATTTTGGGTGCTCAAAAGTTCATTGAGGATTTTTGATCCTCCTTTCAGCTTTAATCCTTTTTCTATTTTCTCTTTATCATTCTCAAGATACTTCCTTAGAGAAACAATCTCTTTGAAACAATAGAAAATAGGGTAGGATGTTTTTGTACAGTTTAGAACATAGAGCACACAAACTTTCCAATTATTTCATTCAAGGATAACCTTAGAGATCTCAATCCAATGAAGAAAGGGGAAAGAGGACTAACAATAGGGTACCCTAGGGTATGTTTAGAGACTAATTGAGGCTAAATGAGGGGCTCACCACCAAGCTAGAGCTTGGAAAAATGTATGAAATGCAAAATATAATGATTGGATTCAATGATGCATAAAACTTGAATAAATGACCTTGAAATGCATGCAAAACTTGACATAAAGGAAAGAAATAAAAATGGTGCACCTGGGAAGTTGTGAAGGCCTAGAAACAACTCTGAATTGTTGTAAAATTTTGATTATGAGCACATTGGAACTCATATGCCAATTTGGGCATATAAGTCCCAAATCATGGTTTCTGGTCTGAAACACATTTTGGAAAAAGGTCGGTATCTGAAATTGTAAAATTTAGAAAAATGACCTAAACTAGAACTCATAGACCAGGACTAGCATATGAGTCTAGTTAGGGTTTTCTAGAACTTCAAGGTCTAAATCTATTCTTCAATGTCTTCTCTCTCTATTCCACTTTGTTTATGGATATGAAACCTTGATTTCGGGGCTGTAAGTGACTTTTTAGCAAAGATTGCAGCCTTGCAAATGAGGGGAAAATTCCAACAACTTCTTCTAATCTTGTAACCTAATATTCAAAGATCCTTCATTCTCCAAGACACCTAGATTTGGAATCACACATGTAAAGAAGAGAAAAAAATGTTGATTGTTAATGAATAGGGATTTTCCTTGATCAAATTCCATTTGGTCAAACTCCATTTAGGTAATTACAACAAATGATGAAACAATGAAATAAGGACATGTATGAAACATGAAATATGGGACATGAAACATGAACAATGTGCACCATAGAAAAATGGTCCCTTGTAATTTTCATGGCATTTTAGGCATTTCTTCATGATGCTTGGTTCATTTTTCTTTGATTTAATGTTGCAATTTGGCTTAAACATTCACATTTAGGTCCTTAAAATTCAAATTATGGCATCTTGTGAAGGTCTTGTGAAGTGTTTTAAAAAATTTCTACACTTTTCTAGACTCTATTCATTACAATTTACCTAAAAATCACCTTTTCATCACTTATCAAGTCCTATTTTGAAGTGTTGTAAAGTCTTGCAACAAGATTTCACACTTTCTAGGCATAATCTCACTATTTACACCTTTATTATGATTTATTTGACCCCTTTATGCACTCATAAGGCTTAATTAAGCTTATTTTTAAATGTATGTGCCCAAAAAAAATATTAAATGTGACTTAATTTGCAATACCTGCTTTCAAGTCCAAGGTGGGAGCCATTCACCATGAGTGGTGAATGAGTCCCTATTGGCTCCAAATTCAAAATATTTCAAATTTTCCTTTGGGTTTTTATTCAAAATCACCTTATGTTGGCCTGTGATGAGGTATTATTGGGTTACTAAGGCACAATTCTTTTGTGTATAAATAAGTTTTTTTCTCCTCATTTTACATCTCCTAATCTCATAATTCATTCAAGCATTCAATCATCCATCCAAGCACTTTGCATCATCTAATCAAGCATCAATCTAAAAACATCTTGGAGCAACCATTGACATAACTTTAAATTTTATTCGACAAGGGTTTGGTAGGTTGATAGAATTTTCATGTTATTTGTTTATCATTCTCTTACATTTCATTATTTCATTAAGGGTTTTATTACCAAAGTGGGGTTTGGAAAAGGAAAACCCCTATTCTATAACCCTCAACCATTTTCACCTCCTACATGTGTATTTGTAGATTTTTGTATGCAGATTTGACAAGCAATTAGGTGTTGAAAGGTGGTCAATAGTTCAACAAGGTGCTTCAAGTCAAATCAACCTCATTTCAAGCTTAGAGAAGAAATTCTATCTATTTTCTATAGAATTAACTTCGTCAACTTGACAAGCAGGCAACCTCATATCTAGTGTTGTAGAATTGTTCCTTGATTTCTCAAAATTTTGGGAGAGGGCTGATTGACCATTAGTGGCAAATGAGTCCCACCTTAAGGGTGGAAATCTACATTTTTTCAGATTCTGGATCCCGACACTCATAAACCAATTTTCGATAGTTTTCATCAAAAGCAAGATTGATTCACCATCAGTGGTGAATGAGTTCCATAGTTGATTTTTAGTGATCTTAATTAGAATTCAAAATATTATAGATTCTCCATTCTCTACCTAGGTGCACTCTGAATCAACCTTTTTCTTTACTTTTTTGCATTTGTTCATACTTAGTTCATGTTTGCATATCACATTATGTTTTCCAAAATTCCAAATCTTAGGTTTTGCATTCATAATCAATCAAATAGATCATCCAATTGTAATTATTTCATTCCATTTAGCTTAAATAACATCATACATTTCATAGTTTGAGTGAACCTAGCTAGAATTTTGAGTGGAGTTTATCTCTCTCCTTTTAGGTGAAACATCCTAAGAGTGCAAGACTAGCCTATAAGCTCTACCCTAAAATCTATGATTCATTTTGGTGAACCTGCATATTGAACACTTTACATTTCTGATTTTAATTGCATCTTCCATCCAAGACTTCATTTCTATCAACATTCAATTAGGGTATTATATTGTTTTTACATCCTAGGGTTTCTCAAATTTTATTAGGGAAAGACTCACTTAGATTTCATTTTTGCATTTCATATCATTCAAAATAGTGAAAATATGCATCTACATCATTCATTAGAATCATAAAAGCATTGGACTTACTTTTAATTTTTTGAAAAACACAAGAAAAATCTCACAGGGTGACTCATTCGCCACCCTTGGCGAATCAATCCGCCTACACATTTAGAACAACTTTTTTAGGCATTTTCTAGGTATTTCCTGCATTACAGTTTTCTGTACTTGTTTTCTATTTTTCTTTCTAGAATCTCTATTTTTAGCTATTTCTTGCATCTTAGTTTACTTGAATTCATTGTTGTTATGGCATTTTCTTTTAATAAGTTTTGGAATTCATTAAAATCCTTGGTAGACATGTCCAATTGTGCCTTTGTTTGTGACCCTAATGACCTTGAGCTTCCTCATGCTCCTTTAGCTCCTCTTGATTGTCCTCCTCATGATGTAGACATCATTAGAGAAGATGATGATAGCATGAAAAATTTCTTCAATGAATTTCTTGATAACCTAGAAGCCAACACATCCTTTTACCTATCCATGAAGCCACAAGATCTTCCCATTGTTGCACCTCCTAATCATTTTGTATATTTACATCCAAAAATCAATGAAGGATCTAAAGTTCCTCCATCAAGTGTACCTAGTTCCTCTAAACCATCACATCCTCACTCATTTTATGATCAAAAAGTCACTAACTCTCCCATAAACCTTGAAGAAAGATATGGTAAAGGATTTACTATCCTAAGTAAACAAGGCTATGACACAACACATGAACATGACATTCACCAACTTCTTGAGAAAAATCCAGCAAAAGAAAACACCACAGGATTAGAATATCAAGATCCTCCTCATCCTCATAGACCTCCTTTTGAATATTGGAGACTTCAAGATGATGGTACAGTGATCTTTGATTTTACTCCTGACTTACACATTCTCCTTCCACTTGAACAACCATTTCCTAATTCTAATGATAAGGATGGTAGGATCCCCATGGGTCCTATTCCTCCTTCCATTCATTAAAAAAGGAGAGTCTAGCAAATGAAAATGACCTTAAAAATTGAAAAATATCAAGTTTCCTACTCATCCTCCACCTGAATGTGAAATGATCTACTTCAATTGCTTTCAAACAAAGGTATTATATGTTTACCACCTATGAATAAGCTGGTTATTTGTCCTAAAAATTCTAACATACCATTTTGCAAATATAATCAAGTTCTTGGACATCAAATGGAAGAATTTCATCCATTTAAGGACATACTAGATACATATCACTTAACTGATACTAATTGCTTTCCTATTATCCCATAAAAACTTAATCCCCTTATCATGTCATAGTTGTAGAATTTTCTATTCTCACTATTGCATGATCTTTTCACATCACCCACCTTGGCTCATTCTTTCCTTACACTTTGTGGGGGTAAATAAGTTGTTAGCCTTGTCCTTGTAATGCACTTGTCTTTTTCTCTTGACTATGTTATTCATTTTCCGCTTAATTGCTTAAGATTGAGAAACCGATAACTTAGTTAATGGCTGACTTACATTTTCATTACTAGCCCCTTTTCCATTTTTCCTATTTGTGCATATCATGTTCCCCCGTATCATGTGTTTGATTTTCTCTCTCTTTGTAAACTTCCTCTATTTGTCCCTCTATTCTTCTATATGTCATGCATTTCCTTTTTTCCTATTTTTTTGTGTTTTCCTTTTGGAGATGATGCAAAGCGTAGAGATGCCCTATGTCTCTTCCATGTTGGCCCAAAAGGTCCCTTTCCTTTTTTCCTTTTTTTTTGTGTTTTCCTTTTGGGAATTACACATGGTATTAAGACCAAAATATCTCCTTCATGTTGACCCAAAATCTTTTCCTTTTCTTTTTATTTTTTGTTTTCTTTTCACTTGTGTTTTCCTCTTGGGGATGATACAAGGTGTTGAGACCACAATTTCTCTTCCATGTTGACCCAAAACGGACTTTTATTTTCCATTTTTTTTCGCTCTCTTTGTGTCATTCTTGTAGTTCTACGTGCTTTGGGGAATGAATATAGTTCTGAGCTCTTTCTTAAAAACATTGTAGCAACAAACATACTAATCCCAAATCCATAGATCCCTCATGTGTCTGGTGTATTCTTTTTTTGGGGAAACCCTCCTTTCTATTGTTTTATTTTTCATTTACATGATGTAGCCTAACTTAGAAACATATGAATTAGCATAGGGGCTTTCCTAGTTGGCTCTCATGTCTTGATTTTCTTTATTTTTTCAATTTTTTTCGCTACTTTCAAGTAATTGATCACAAAACGTTGTGTACAAATTCCTTTAAAGTGGGGTGCATACATTGGCATCATTTTATTTTCATTCTTAGTGCATCCTTTTTACTTCATATGATGCATTCATAACTTTTCAGATGACTTTGGGTTTGATGTCCTTCATAACTGTGATCTATCTTAGCATATTACATTCCTCCTAGTGGCCTGATGTGATGCACTGCATCCCCTAAGTTTTTAATATACTATTCTTTGATTGGTCCTCTCTTGGAGATTTAGAAACAATTTCCCCTAAGTGACAAACCTTTCATGAACTAAACAAGACTCCTTTTAACATAATTTTACATTTTTGCATTTTATATTTTGATTTTTTTTCACCTTGCATAACACAACTTGCATGCCTGTGGTACCTTTGCATTTGTTCATGAGTTCTAAGCATACACAAATTTGCTTGTCTCATGAAGAAAAAATCAACATTTTCCCTTTTGGTGTCTTGTTAAAGTTATCAAGAGGTATAACTTTGATATGGTTGAGTGGGAAGCCCATTCAGTGACACGAATTTTGCCATAGCCACCTTTGTGTCTGTGAGTGCATACAAAATAGTGTATGTAATTCACCTTTTGGGTCTTCTCACCCAATGGACCACCATGACTTATGTCACCCCATAGTGAGTATGTATTTTCCTTTTCAAACAAACAACCTAGATCTAATCCACAACTAGTTGGACAGATGATCGAAGCTGCATCCAATTCCTTCATTTCAACAATTGTGTTTTCCTTTGTTCTTATGTTTAGTTTTCCATAGGATCTTCATGTTGGGGGCTTGATCATCCCTCTTGATCATTGTCATTCCATCTTGCTAACATAAGTGCATTGGGATCCTTTTGAATATGCATGGCTACTTTAGTGTGAGTTTGAAGCAAGTTCATCCTCTCACTAAAGTGGGGGCTAAATGCACTGTAGAAAAATGGTCCCTTTCCATTTTCATGGGTTTTTAGGCCTCTCTTCATGATTCTTGGTTCATTTTGCTCTGATTTAATTTTTCAATGTGGCTTAAACATTCACATTTAAGTCCTTAAATTCAAATTATGGTGTCTTATGAAAGTGTTGTGAAGTGTTGTAAAACATTTCTACACTTTTCTAGACTCTATCCATTACAATTCACCTAAAAATCACCTTTTCATCACTTATCAAGTACTATTTTAAAGTGTAGTAAAGTCTTGTAACAAGATTTCACTCTTTTCTAGGCATAATCTCACTATTTACACCTTTCTTATGCTTTATTTAACCCCTTTATGTACTCATAATGCTTAATTAAGTATATTTTTTAATGTAAACCCAATAAAGAACATTAAATGCTACTTAACTCCAGACACCCACTATCAAGTACAAGGTGGGACCCATTCGCCATAGGTGGCGAATGAGTCCCTCTTGGCTCCAAATTCAAAATATTTCAAAATTTCTTTCAATTTTTAATTCAAAATAACCTTATGTCAGCCTATGATGAGGTATTATTGGGTTACTAAGGCACAAGTGTGTATAAATTAGTGTTTTTATCCTCATTTTACATCTCCTAATCTCATAATTCATTTGAGCATTCAATCATCCATTCAAGCACTTTGCGTCATCTAATCAAGAATCAATCAAACATCTTGGAGCAACCATTGACATAACTTCAAATTACAGCCTTCAACAAGGATTTGGTAAGTTGATAGAATTTCATGTTATTTTTTATCATTCTCTTACATTTCATTATTTTAGTAAGGGTTTGATTACCAAAGTGGGGTTTGACCAAGGCAAACCCCTATTCTATAATCCTGAACCATTTTTCCTCTGTTGCATGTGTATTTGTAGACTTGTGTATGCAAATTTGACAAGCAATTAGTTGTTGAAAGGTGGCGAACAAGTCAACAAGGTGCTTCAAGTCAAATCAACCTCATTTCAAGCTTGGAGAAGACATTCTATCTATTTTTTTTGTAGAATTAACTTTGTCAACCCGACAAGCAGACAACCACAGATCTAGTGTTATAGAATTGTCCCTGAATTTTGTAGAATTTTAGGAGAGGAATTATTCACCATCAGTGGTGAATGATTCCCACCTTAAGGTTGGAAATTTGGTTTTTTTACAAATTCCAAATCTCGACACTCAAAAATCACTTTTCGATAGTTTTCATCAAAAGCAGGACTGGTTTTCCATCATTGGCAAATGAGTCCCATAGGTGATTTTTAGTGATCTTAGTAAACATTGAGAATATACCAAATTCTCCATTCTCTACCCAGGAGCACTCTGAATCAACCTTCTTTTATGTTTTACATTTGTTCATACTTAGTTCATGTTTGCATATCTCATTGTGTTTTCCAACATTACATAAATCTTAGGTTTTGCATTCATAATCAATCAAATAGATCATCCAATTGCACTTAGTTCATTCCATTTAGTCTAAATAACATCATACATTGCATAATTTGAGTGAACCTAGCTAGACTTTTGAGTGGGGTTTATCTCTCTCCTTTTAGGTGCAACATCCTAAGAGTGCAAGAGTAGCCTATAAGCCCTACCTAAAAATATACGGTTCAAAATGATACCTTGAATGATTCCTTGTAAATGATGCTTTGTAAAGTTTCAATCTAACATGAAATGGCCATGAAGGATTTAGAATCTTAAGATAAGTGTAGAACAATGCTTGACCTTGGATCTTGAATGCAACATCACAATTCACTAGCTTAATAACATGCTTGATGCTTGATATCGTTGAAATAATGATGGATCTTGAATTGTTGCAAGAATTGATGAAGAATTATGCCCTTGAATTCCTTAGAAATGATCTTGAATGGTCACTTGATGATCTTGTAGAGTCTTGGAATGACTAACTGTTGAGTGCTTGACTTGATAACATGTAGACTTAATGAAATAATTATTTGAGACCTCATTTATATAGGAAATTCATCTAATATCCAATTAATTTGATCCCATAGGCTGACATTCATAAAATTTAAACTTAAAACCCAATTTTCCCACTTAAATCCTTAAAAATGGGCCAAATGGAACTCATACGCCATCTATGGCATATGGGCCCCACATGGGTGGGACTAATATTCCCAAGGTAGCGTATGGGTCCCATAGGCCCTATTTGGAGAGAGAAAGTGTTGGGGTGTTAATAAATTAAGTTTGTTTGTTGATATTGTCAAGATTTCGGTTAAAATATTCCTTGAGATGCATAATATAGGGTCTTAGGGGCCTATTAATGATGATATAAAGGTCAAAAATTTAAGGGGGCCCAAAGTTAATTTTGGAAGTGTAGATAAATATACTTTACAACATTAAATTAAGGAAAAATTGAGTCTATTTAGTTTAGAAGGGCCCAAAATCCCATGTGAATATGTACAACACATTACAACACTAGTGTACCATAGAAAAATGGTTCCTTGTCATTTTCATGGCCTTTTATGTCTTCTTTCATGGTGTTGGAACTATGTTGCTTTTATTTTATGTTGTAACATGGCTTGAAAATGCTTATTTAGGTAGTAAAACTCAAAGAACGACATCTTGTGAAGGTGTTGTGAAGTGTTGTAAGACATTTCTACATTCTTCTAGACTCTATTTAATACTGTAATTCACCTAAGAAATCACCTTTTTACTCATCAACAAGTCCTATTTTAAAGTGTTGTAAAGTCTTGTAACAAGTTTTCATGCTTTTCTAGGCACATATTCACTATTTACATCTTTCTCATGACTTATTTTGTCCACTTTATGCCCTCATATTCTTATATTAAGTGTATTTTTTGATGTTATCCCAACAAATAAAATTAAACAAAAAAATTTTCCCAACACCTGTTTTTAGGTCCTAGGTGGGACCCATTCACCATGGGTGGCAAATGAGTCCCCCTTGGCCCCACATTCAAAATATTTCAAATTTCCTTTCAGTATTTTATTCAAATTCACTTGATGTCAGTCTGTGATGAGGTATGAGTGGGTAATAAGGCACAAGAATTTTATAAATATATGATTTTCACATCATTTTTCATCTCCTAAGTCATTCAAGCAATCTCCCCAATTCATCCAAGCATTCAATCTCACATTCACTCTAGCCTTCAAGAACTTTACATCATCAATTCAAACACTTTGAAGTAGCCATTTACATTACTTCAGATTTGCAACACCAAGGGTTAGGTGAGTTAATAGAATTTTCATGTTATTAGTTTATCTTCCTCTTTCATTTCATGATCTTTTCAAGGTTTAAATTACTAAAAGTGGGGTTTGACCAAGGAAAACCCCTATTCACTAACCCCTAATCATTTTACCCCATTTTTCTTGTATGTTTGTAGCCTTTGTTTGAAAATTTGATAGGTTATTAGGTGTTGAAGATTAATTTTCACGTCAACTAGGTGCTTCAAGTCAACATAAGTCAAATTCAAGCTTGGAGAAGGTTATTTGTCCCTTTTCTATAGATTTGACCTCGGTAACTTGACAAGAAAACATTCTTAGATTTGGGAGAGTAATGATTTTCCACCTGTGGTGAATTAGTCCCACCTTAGGACTAGAAACTTTAGTTTTGTCAGATTTTAGATCTCGACAGACATAAACTTGTTCCCAACACTTTTTCACCAGTAGGTGGACTGATTCGCCACCTTGGGCAAATGAGTCCCACTGTGTAAAATCGGTAAATTTCATCAGCATACAAAACACTCCAAAATCATCCTACTACATCCTAGTGCACTCAAATTCATCCCTATTCTCTCTATTCTGCACATTTCTTCCAATTTCTTCATTTTACATAGTTGTTTGCATATCACAATGTGTTTTCAAACATAGTTTTAATTACACTTTTGCATTCATTTTATTTCATTTAAATAAGTGAATTGTATCTATTTAAATTCATTTACATCACATTGTATAACACACATCCTAAATTGAGTGCTATGTAAGCTTTTTTGGACTTAATCTCTCTCCTTTTAGGTGAAAACCCTAGAAGTGCTAGAGTAGCATTCGAGTCCCAAAAATATATGTTTCATTTTGGTGAACCCGACTCTTGAACACTTTTCATTCATTTTTAGTGTCCATTTTCATTAAAATTCAATTAGCAAATTGATTTTTTATTGCATTTTTAGAATCTTTCATATTACATTAGTGAAAACTTCATATAATTTTTGTTTTTGCATTGCATCATATTGAAAAACTTCAAATTTTGCATTCTACATTTAAAATTTCATACTGTAGATCATTTAAATCATCCTTAAAACTCTAAAAACACTAAAAATTTTTCATAATGGGACTCATTCGGCACCCGAGGCGAATTAGTCCCTCTGCATTTTTTACAACATTTCTGGCATTTTTTGGCATTTTCCTACATTTTTGGTTAATATGTACTTACTTTTTTATTACATTCAATAGTACTTCTCTTATTTTCATTTAACCCATCCTTCGTCACACTTGTATGAGTGTTCAAGGTGCCTCATTGCTAATACTTTAGTGAGAAGAAGTTCTAGACTCACGACATCCCACAATAGCACTTTCATTGTGGACGTTGGGATCTCACAAGCTCCTACTCCTAGTATGGAAAATGATGCATTAGGCACTAACAATACCACTACCATGCCTTCTGCTTTTCACCCAATCAGTACTAACAACCAAAACAATTCACTCCCACAACAAAAAGTAATTAACATTCATGAGAACTTTGCACATTGAAAACCTTCATCACCTCATTGAGAGAGATGATGGCTTGCAAGTGATGAAGAAAATTGATGAGATTTATAATAAAAATTCCTCTTTCAATACCCAATCTGCAAGAATTCTTGTAAGCCAAGGATCTTCTCAAGTTCCTCCCCCTACCACCATTGTATCCATCCCAACTTATACCAATCTGCAAGCCCACACAACTATGCATCAAGCTCATTATGGGGCTAATTGTTTCATGATTCCAACTAACATTCCTACTTCCTTTGTGGCATCACAAGTCCCTTCCACCACCTTTACACCCCTTAGTGTTCCTTTCACTTCACCATTTTCCCTTCCACCTCAACCCACTTATCTTGACCCTCTTTTTACACAAATCCTTACCACTATTTCGTCCATCCAACAACAAATTTCCACCATTAGTCAAGGTCAAACCACTCCACCCACATATCTTGTCTGCACCAGTCCTTATCCTTAGAAATATTGCATACCTTGATTCCACAAAGAAATAGAAATGCCTCAGTTTGAGAAATACAGAGGAAAAGGAGACCCTATCAACCATGTTAATTCTTATACCACTTTGTGTAGTGACTTGAAAGACACCGTATTAGAATGGTTTTCCAACTTGCCCAATTATTCCATCCATTCCTTCAATGAATTGGTGGAATCTTTCATTAATCACTTCCAAGTTCACATGACACATAAAAATACAATGAACAACCTTATGTGATGTAGACAAAATACAGATGAAAAAGTGATGAATTTCATCTCACGTTACCAATCCTTATATGCTCAAATTGATGTCAAAATTTTATATGCACATTTGCAGAAGATGTTTATGGATAATTTGAATACCAAACTTTAGGATAAACTTACCATGAAGAAATTTCCTTCATTCATTCATTTATGTACAACCCTGCGTGAGTGCCAAAACTTGATTTCAAGTTGTGATTCCAAATCCACTTCTAGCCGAGTTGACAAACCCAAAAACAACAATCCAAATCAGAATAACACACAAAAATTTCACAAACCTAATTGAGGCTTCTTATATTTTCATCCAACTTCTCAACGTCAACCGCAACCTACTCTACAAATTCAAAATTAAATGGCTACTGCCAAGGAAACTGTGCCTTATCATTATGGAGATCCAAAGAGAAAATTCACTCCTTTACATGATACCCTCCATCACACAATGAACCGATTAATTAAAAAATGCATGCTCACTTTACCACCTGTTCACCCACTTGATCCAAATCAGCCCTTAACACCCACCTTTAAACCTAATGCTTGTATCTATTTTCATCACCAAAATGGCCATAACACCAAAAATTGTAAGCATCTTAAACATTTAGTTCAATACCTCATTGATTCAGGTGAATTGACCATTGAGGGTGTTAATGATAAAGGAAATAAATCCTTCACACCCCCTAACCAAAACATGCAAATTTTCACCAATCCTATGCCTATACACACCAATTTGTTTGTTAAGGATAGTGAACCTTCAAAGACTGATGTAATGACTATTGATACAAACAATGAACAACATGATACAACTCCTCCTATTACCCAAGCTAGTCCTATGGATGAACTTGCGGCTATGATAGATGTTATCCATTATAAGGGCCAAAACACTAATTCTCTTGATATCACTTTTTCTAATAAAGACATAGTACAAAATCTTCTTGATGGTCCTCTCTACATAGCTAGCATAATCTATGATAAGCCCACTAATGGGATATTAATAGATCTTGCTTGTGGTGAGAACATGATCACAAAAGAGTTTTTGGTATTACATGATTTATATCAAGAGGAATACAATACACCCATTGCATGGATTAAAACGCATAATGGTTTTGCATGCCCTATGATTGGATCAATCATGCTACCTTTGGAAATAGGATCTAAGACTTTAGATGCAAAATTTTCAATTGTTCCACAATCTAACCAATTTCATTTGCAGCTAGGCCACCCTTAGCTTTGCTCAAAGAAAGTGGTCCTCTCAGTCATTCATAAGTGTTTGAAGTTTCCACATGACAACAAGATAGTCACCATACAACATAGTGGATTTCATCCTTTATCTTCCAAAGGTAACTTTTCATTAGAAGCTTTTTGGCCTACACCCATGGCACCTATCACCCCTCAAAAGGACATCTTTTTCCTTGTTTATCAAAAGTTTAAAGCCAAAAAGATCGTTGAATTGTCTCTTCGCAATACATCCCCATCCACTTCTACATCTACTATCCTTGATGAAACCATGATTATACCTGAGTATGATATTGAAAAAACCATGAAACCCTCTAAACAATCACCTCTAGATACTTCCTCGCCATCGTTTAAACGACAAAGGGAACCTAAAACAAACCCTACTCAGCCTCCTCAAATTAAACAAGTATACAAAGCAAAGGAGAAAGTGATTGATCCATCTTCCTTGACTTCTTCTATTATTCCTTATTTGGAAACATATGATCCTATGGTGGCTCAATCAGCTCTTGCCTCACAAAAACTCCAAAACAGACTAAAATGAAACCATGGTGCTAGGGAACGTAGGCGTCATTGTCATCTGCTTGCTTGTCAATGTCGTGTAGAAGACAGTAATGAAAATCAACCTCCACCCTTGGCCAAAGTGATAGATGACCACCTTCCCTCTCTTGACCAACCACAAAATAGTCTAGTGCAACAATCACAACAAAATAAGCCAATCCAATAACCAACACTTTTAATACATCCCTCCTTAGACATTACCCTTCATCCTTCCATCGTTATTAATCTTGATGATGACGATGACGATGTGATTGCAGCCAAAATAGAAAAAGAAGTACATAATGATATTAACTCTTTATTTTCATCTACAATGAGCTTAAACTATAAATCATCACAACCAAGTGAAGAACTTGGTACAACTTGTAGCTTGGCACTTGCGATTCTTCCTTTGGATAGTCTATCACCCTCACATTACATTGAACATGATTGGGAGGTGGATGACTTGCATTCGCTTAGCTAGCCTCTTTGCATTTTTATTTTATTTTCATTTTCATGTGCATATTGTGTTCCCTCGTATGGTGTGTTTGATGTTTCCTCTCTTTGTACACTTCTTCTATTTGTATCTTTATTCTTCTCTTTGTCCTACTTTGTCTTTTTCATTTTTGTTTTGTGTTTTCCTTTTGGGGATGATGCAAAGCATAGAGACACCCTATGTCTCTTCCATGTTGACCCACAAAGGTCCTTGTCTTTTTCTTTTTGTTTTGTGTTTTCATTTTGGGGATGACGGAAAGCATAGAGATGCCCTATGCCTCTTCCATGTTGACCCAAATGGTCCCTTTCCTTTTTATTTTACTTTTTCTTATGTTTTTCCTTTTGCATATGATGCAAGGCATCGAGACCAAAATCTCTCCTTCATGTTGACCCAAAATTTTTGTCACTTTTTTTTTTTTTTTGCTTTTCGCTTGTGTTTACCATTTGAGACTGCAATGTCTCTACCATGTTGACTCAAAGAAAACTTTGTTTTTCTTTTGTTTTCACCCTCTTTGTGCCATTCTTCCAAGTTCTATGTGCTTTGGGGAATGATGACAGTTCTAAGCTCTTTCATAAACACATTGCATCAATGAACATACTAACCCCAAATCCATAGATCCCTTATTTGTTTGGTGTGTTTTATTTTCTCCTAGGAGAAACTCCCTTTCTTTGTTTTTAATTTTTCCTTGACATGATGCAGCCTAACCTTGAAACATATGACTTGGCATAGAGATTTCTAGGTTGGCTCTCATGTCTTATTTTATTTTTCCTTTTTCTTTCCTTCTCTACTTTAAAGTAATTGCTCATCGAAAAATGTGTAGAAATTCCTTTAAAGTGGGGGCCATACATTACCATTATTTCATATGCATTCTTGGTTCCTAGTGTAGCATTTTCATTTACATGATGTTTTGTTTAATTTGTGGATGACATTGGGTATGATGTCCTTCATAAGTGTGATCTATCTTAGCATATTTCATTCCTCTCGGTGGCTTGATGTGATGCACTACATCCCTCAAGTTGTGAATATACTATTCTTTGATTGGTCCTCTCTTGGAGACATTAGACACAATGTTCCCTAAGTGATTGACCTTGCATAAACTGAACAAGACTCCTTTGAACTTCTTTTACATTTTACACTTTTATATCTTCACATTTTACATTACATTTTACATTTTTTGATTTCCATTTGCCACCTTTCATAACACAACATTCATGATTGTGGTACCTTTATTTTTGTTCATAGCATTCTCTATGTGGCACCTTGTTAAAGTTATCAAACAGGTATAGCTTTGACATGGTTGAGCGGGAAGCCCAACTAGTGACATGACTTTTCCCCATAGCCACCTTTTTGTTTGTGAGTGCATACCAACTATCGTATGTGTCTTACTTTTTTTGGGGCTTTCTCACCCCGTGGAAAAATTGTTTTGTGGCCCCAGTGTGAGTACACATTCTCTTTTTCAAACAATTAGCCTAGATCTCTTTTCACAACTAGTTGGATTGTCGATCAAAGCTTCATTCAATTCTTTCTCAACACTTGTGTGTTCCTTTTTTCTTATGTTCAGTTCACCATGGGATCTTCATCCTGGGGCCTTGATCATCCCTCTTGATTGTTGTATTCCATCTTGCTAACGTAAGTGCATTCGAACCCTTCCCTTGATGTTCATGGATACTTTAGTGTGAGTTTGAAGCAAGTTCATCCTCTCACTAAAGTGAGGGCTAAATTTGCTATATAAAAATGGCCCCTTGTCATTTTCATGGCCATTTAGGTCTTGTTTCATGGTGTTGGAAATATGTTGCTTTGATTTTATGTTGTAACATGGCATGAACATGCTTATTTAGGTACTAATACTCAAAGAATTATGTCTTGTGAAGGTGTCATGAAGTGTTGTAAGACATTTCTACATTCTTATAGACTCTATTTAATACAATTCACCCAAAAATCACCTTTTTACTCATCAACAAGTCCTATTTTGAAGTGTTGTAAAGTCTTGTAACAAGTCTTCACACTTTTCTAGGCACTTATTCACTATTTACACCTTTTTTCATGCTTTATTTTGTCTGTTTATGACCTCATATGCTTATATTAAGTGTGTTTTTGGATGTTATCCTAAAAAATAACATTAAACACAATTATTTTTCCAACAAATAACTTTAGGTCCTAGGTAGGACCCATTCACCATGGGTGGCGAATGAGTCCCACTTGGCCCCAAATTCAAAATATTTCAAATTCCCTTGATGTCGGCCTATGATGAGGTATGAATGGGTACTAAGGAAAAATAATTCTATAAATATGTGATTTTCACCTCATTTTACATCTCCTAAGTCATTCAAGCAATCTCCCCAATTCATCCAAGCATTCAATCTCACATTCGCTCTAGCTTTCAAACACTTTGAAGTAGCCATTATCATTAATTCATATTTTCAACATCAATGGTTAGGTGACTTAATAGCATTTACATGTTATTAGTTTATCTTTCTCTTTCATTTCATGATATTTTCAAGGCTTTAATTACCAAAAGTGGGGTTTGACCAAGGAAAACCCCTATTCACTAACCCCTAATCATTTTCCCCCTTTTTGCTTGTTTGTTTCCAACCATTATTTGCAGATTTGAAAAGTTATTAGGTATTGAAGATTTATTTTTATGTCAACAAGGTACTTCAAGTCAACATAAGTCAAATTCAAGCTTGGAGAAGGTTATTTTTCTATTTTCTGCATATTTGACCTCAACAACCCGATAAGCAGGCATTCTCAGATTAGTGTTGTAGAGTTGTCTCTTGATTTCTCAAAAAAATGGGAGAGGATTGATTCACCACCTATGGTGAATGAGTCCCACCTTAGAACTAGAAACTCTAATTTTTCCAGATTTTAGATGCCGACAGACATAAAGTTGTTCCCAACACTTTTACACCAGTAGGTGGATTGATTCACCACCCTAGGAAAATGAGTCCCACTTTGAAAAATTAGTAAATTTCATCAGCATCTAGAACACTCCAAAATCATCCTACTTCATCCAAGTGCACTCAGATTCATCCTTGTGCTTTTTGTTTTGCATATTTCTTCCAATTTCTTCATTTGACATAGTTGTTTGCATATCATAATGTGTTTTCAAACATAGCTTTAATTACACTTTTGCATTCATTTTAGTTAATTTCAACTAGTCAATTGTATTTAGTTAACTTCATTTACATCACATTACATCACACACATCCTAAATTAAGTGTTGCATAAGCATTTTTGGACCCAATCTCTCTCCTTTTAGGTGAAAACCCTAGAAGTGCTAGAGTAGCATCTGGGTCCCAAAAATCTATGTTTCAACTAAATTAGGTCCATTTAGGTTTACAATCCTCTTAAATTTAATGTGAAGGTGTGAATAAATACACCTTACAACATTAAATTAGGGCTGAGATAGGTTTATTTAGCTTAAAAAGGGCCCAAGTCCTAATTTGGATGTGTCAAACACATCACAACACTAGATCCAGGTGATATCAAGTCCAATTTATCATTAATTATTCCTAGATTGAGTATGAAAATTTCCATGATGAGATTTTTCAATACTAAATTTAGCCCCCACTTTACTAAGAGGATGAACTTGCTTCAAACTCACACTGAAGTAGACATTCAAGAGGGTTCCAAGTGTACCAATGTGGATGAAAAAGGATGAAAAAAATAAAAGGAGGTGGCCAAGCCCCTAGAATTTTAGATCCTTCATCAAACCAACAGGAGAAAAAAATGACATGCTCAAGGTGTATGATTTGCAGCAAAACAAGATATACAAGCATACAATGCAAAAGAGATAAAGAAGAAAGAAAAGAATAAGATGGGTGGATCGAGCTTCGACAGAAAATCACTAACTCTGGGGCCACAAAACTTTAGGTCATCCATAGGGTGAGTATCCACAATAAGCTTACTCTGGGGCCATAGAAATTCAATTCATCTATGGGGTGAGCATCTAAAATGGTGAAACACATGATCGGTATGTGCCCACATATGTGAATGGCTAAGGGAAGTCATGCCTCTATTCAGATCCCTTATAACTAGACCAAATCTATACCTCCTAATAACTTTGATAAGGTTCCACACAATAATTATCTTTGAGCTTCATGAGACAAGCAAAACTTTGTATGCTTGGAGCTCATGAAGAAATAATGAACTTTGAGTTTCATGAGACAAGAAAAACTTTGTATGCTTGGAACTCATGAACAAACAAGATGGCTCCATAGGTAAGAAAAGTGTGTTATGCAATGGGGCCATATAATCGATTTTGTAAATGTGAAATAGATATGTTCAAACGGATTTTTCTTAATTCATGTAAGGTCTCTTCTTAGGGAACATTGTGCCTAATGTATTTAGGAGAGGAAAAGTCAAAGAAATATCACACTCTTAGAGGAAATCAAACACAATGAAACCACAAAGAAAATGATGCATCTCAAGAAGAAATAAAATGACATGTTGCAATGGAACATAAGTGTCAATATATGCCCCCACTTTAAAGTGGTTGCTAACACCATTACTGTGAGAAATTGCTTTAAAGTAGAAGAAGAAATGAGAGATTATTTGGAAAGACCTATGCCAAGTTATATGATTCCAATAAGCTATGTGATGAATATTTATGTCACATGCGAAGCAACTTAAGGCATGTCATCCACATCCCAAACTTGTTCTTATATGTATATGAAAAGCCATCGACTAGCAAAAAGAGACAAGGACAAGTGACATACAAGGAAAAGGCTACAAAACCCCTTACCCCCACTTAGTGTAGGACAAGAATGAGCCGAACAAGATGAAAATAGGTTTCAATTAGAGGAACTAGGTACTTCAACATAAGGAAGAGCACTAGAGTCCCTAAGATGTTGAATTCTATCACTTAAAGCTTTACATTCATTGTTATAATGACCATGAACTCTGTGATATGCAAAAAATGAATTCTTGTACTAAAATTTCTTGTGTTCTTGGAGGGAGAGTGTAGTATATATTTTTGGTATCTAAGGTCTTTCTAGCGCTTCTAGGATTTTTCACCTAAAAGGAGAAAGAAGGGCCAAAATGTTCATGTCTACACTCAAATTCAATGCAATATGGATGGAATATGGATGTCATATACTTAGATGTAATGTTTGAATGCAAGAAACTAATAATATGGATTGATTATTTATGCAAAACTTAAGAAATGTAATTTGTTTGAAAACATGTTGTCATATGCAAAAAACACCTAGAAATGTACACCAAACTGAAAGTGTGCACCTGGAATCTTGAAGGAGATTAGATATTGATTCTGGAATGCTACTGATATTGAATTTTAGACTTGGTGGGACTCATTCTCCATTCTGGGTGAATTGGTCCCAGTTCTGCAAAACTGTTCTAGAACTTGTTTCAAACAAAAGGGTATCTAAAAATGCAAAAAACCAAAAAGTGACGTTTGAGGGGACTCATTCACCACCCATGGTGAATGATCCCGCTTTTTAATTTTTGAATATTCAAAGGTGGAATCTAGAGCTTTTGGTCTACACTTTCATTCTCTATAGGTGTTCACTTCTGAACCTCCGATTTACGAGTCTGAAAGTGACTTTTGATGGATATTTTTCCTTAAACAATGAGGAAAAGAATTAAACAAATTTTCAACTTGATTCTTAATGATTTGAAAGCTTCAAAAGACCTAACTCTATGAACACACAAGACAAGAAGCAGAAATATTGAATGTTAGGGCATGGGGGTTTTCCTTGGTCAAACCCCTTTTAGGTATTTAAACCAAAATGATGAAAGAATGTAATGAAACATGCAATAATAGAGTTGATTACCTTTTCATGATGTTTGATCTTGAAATTCTACAACAAAACATGAAGAATTTTCCCTTGAATGTCTGAAAATTGCTATCTTGGAGATTTGAAATGATGAAACCCTAAGTTGCTTGACTTGAGATGGAAGAATGATGGATGAATAATGATGAATGGATATTATTTAGGGTTTATAGAGGTTTTTTAATAGGAAATTCATCTTATTAGCCTCAAAATTAGATCCCTAAGGACAACATGTGAAAATAATAAACTTAAATTTCAATTTTTCCTGCTCAAAGGTAAAAAATGAACCAATTGGGACTCATTTGCCACCCATGGAAAATGGGTCCCACTTGGATGGGAATGATTCACCATGGATGGAAAATGGGTCCCACAGGGGCCATTTCGATAGCTAGGATGCCAGGAGATAAGAAAATAAGGTTTAAATTGTGACTTTGTCGCTTATTTGATCAATTTAAGCCTAAAGATGCACAACATGGGTTAATAGGGGCCTATTAATCATAATGTGAATATCAATTAGGGCTTGGGACATATAATTCACTATGAATGTGTGATTAAATATTATTTACAACACTAAAATGAGGTCCACATAGCCTAGGAAGGCACAAGAACCAATGTGAATGTGTGAGACACATTACAACACTAGTTTAACTTTAAGTGTATTTTACAAGCCTTTTAGATTAATGTGAGGATGTATTTAAATATATTTTATGATGTTTAATTAGGGGAAAATGGGTTCATTAAGTCTAGAAAAGCATAAAATTCCATTACAAGACTTTACAACACCTTTACAAGACATCGCTAAAAGCATGCTATTCAATTTGCAAGGGTCCAAGACCTAGTGTGGATGCATAAAATGCCTCACAACACTTGAATCAAGGCCTCATTAAGTTAAATTTATCATGAATTATTCCCATGTCAAGCAAGTTTCCCTTTTTCTATGGTACAAAGAGATATCAAACAATTTGGAGGAGTCTTGACAAGATACTCTCTTGATCAATAGTAGAAGATGTTCCTTTATTTGCACAATATGTCATACACACACTAAATGATAAGGCTTTAGATGAAAATGGATATAAGGTAGGTAACCTAGATCTTTGTTGAAAGAGTATGGTATGTTAGTTTTCTTCGTGTGTTTATTGCATCCATGTGTAGGAGCGAGATGGTATCCAATACCATAACAATCTTTCAATTTAGATGAAGGGGGTTTATGCTTTTGAGAAGGATTCATTTCTTCATGATAATAAAAATCCTTTTTAAAGTTATGCATTTTCCCCTCATGAGGGATGGGAGTTAGATAGCCCCATCACTATCATGGGGTAATATTGTTGACGTAGAACCAAGTTGAGCATATGAAACACAAGGTTATTTGGATTTAGATTGTGAGATTTTGCACTCTCCTATAAAGGAAGGTGTAAAATACCAATCATCATTAGAACTTGTCTCTGAAAATGAATCATCTATATATGATTCTCTCAACCTTGTGCCCATGATATTTTGGATTTTTTATTGAAACAAGGTGTAAAATATAATGGCCCCCAATTATTGCTAAAGAGTTTTGTTGTAGGTGAAGGATTAACATCAAATTGTATAGGTTAAACCTTTAATCTTGGAATGAAAGTATTAGAGGAATTTGGAATGTTGTGATCATATGATTTATAGCTTCATTCATCTAATTCAATTGTATATATCTTGTTCTTGTATTCAAATTTCATTGAATGGTGAAGATTGGATGGGACTCCTTTCATAGCATGAATCCATGGTCTCCCTAGGAGAAGATTGTATGGAAGGGGACCTGACATGATATGGATAGGGGTAGGAAACACTATAGGTACAACCTCAATAGGTAATGTGATCATCCCTAATGGTTTCCTATTAACATTTTCAAAGCCACGAATATGAATATCATTAAGTTGAATGAGCCTTTTGTCCATGCCAATTTTGTTTAGAAGGTCAATGCTACAAACATTAAGATTTGGTCCATTATCTATGAGAGTGCACTTAACTATGGCTTTAGTAATGATCACCTTTATCATCAAGGCTTCATTTTTATTTTGAATCTCAAGTGAGGGTAATTCATGTTTAAGGAATATGATTTATGACTATGTGACTTGTGTTGGATGAAAGGAGGGTGTTACATTATTCAATTTCATATAAGATTAGATCTCCTCCTACTTTATTTACAATATTTCTTGAAATAGACACTTGTATTTAGGTGATAGTTGAATGAGTTACTACACCAATAAATTAGTGGGAGTCTTTTTAAGGTCTTCAACACTAAGAAAAATATGTTGATGCAATGGTAATGAAGCGAGAGGCTTTTGTGGTTGCCTACATTTTTGACAAACTGTGTTATATCTTAGTTGCTGCAAAACATTGTTGTTGTTGAGTTGCATCATAACTTTCAAGAAACCTCTTACTTTCTTATGTGATTCACTAATGGGAGGTGACTAAGGAATCCCACTAGTTAAAGGAGATCCAATTTTTATTGTCATAACCTCAACAATCTTGTCTTTATTTGCATGATCTCTTAGTGAAGATGAGTCTAATGTCACTTCATCATCTTCATCAAAGGGATCCTCATTACTAGTGTTTGAAATAAATGTGTTAATGTTCACATCTTCTTGCACCATGACATCTTCCCTAGGAGGAGAGTTTTTAAGAGAACTACAAACTAGATTTTCTTGACATTCTAGGATTGGTTCTTCCAAAAATGACTTCATCACAAGTAGGGGATGATCAATGGTTTAATTATCTTGCTCAATAAGAGTTTCCCTAGGTGAAGAGGGACAACTAAGATTCTCATAATTTGATTGATCAAAGTATCTTCTTCACAACTAGGAGAAGTGATGAGTCTATTTTATGGCCTAATTTTGGGTAGAATTTATGATTTAGTTGCAGGTATGTGCAAGATCATCATGGAAAAAATATGCCCTTAAGTGGCGAAAATTTTAGAAAAATTAGAGTTAGACAACTTGACAAAAAAAATTGAAAAAGTTATCTATATATATTATTTCAAAAATATGTAAGAATAGAATTTATAGCAAATTGAATGTAGATTCTAAACTACTAGGTTTATTTAATATATATATTTGGTGAAAATTTGAAATTTCAATGTAGTAATTAAATTTTAGGGAAAAATAAGAAGTAGGTGTCTCTTTGACCACCCTAACCACAATAAAATGATAATATTTTTTTATAAGATTTTTGATATAAGTAGAGGACTCGTGTGCAGGTGTGATGCATTTTTTTTTGTATTCTTTTTCTAAGTAAAACATTAATTATGAATTTTTAATTACAAATTTTAAAAAATATATAAAAAATTGTATGTCTAACCACCTTAACTTGGTCAAAAGTTCATGAAATTCATTTTTTTCTAATCCTATATTATGTGAAGTATAGAATGTGACACATGTTTCAGATTCAAAAAATGTGATACTGTTTGAAAGTTATAGATTTTTTTCAATCAACCTATCAATCAAGACTTTAGTCAGAATTTAAATAGAAAATAAATAATTATTATTTATTAAATTTAAAGTAAAGCATAATTTATGTTAGTGGAAAGTTGAGAATCACCTTTGAAAACCCTTTTCGTTTCATCAATTTAGGGTAAAAAAAACATTGTCAGCAACATACCCTACACATACCCATCATATTGCCACTTTTTGGCCCATCATGATCCTACACATACTCTTGCTAAAGTTATCATGGAATTTGATGTTAAGTGTTGATACTTTTAAGATATTTCCTCAAACTATAGACATTGGGCCTAATCCTATTTCTACAGACCTTTAATGATAATGGCATGTTATATGGACTATCTATATTAATTTTGCATGTGGTTAATGAATGTTCTTTAAGGTGGTTATAGATGTACAATTATTGTGTGTACTAACATTTCCATGCAAATATAAGTTGACGATGCTAAATTGAGAAATAAATCTCTAGTTGCGCACGCACCATAACGTCCAACAAGGGAATCATTCAAAGGTCAAAGGAGGTCGATGGCAAGAGATTCCCCATGCAACCAAATGTAACCATTGGTGGACTTTAATGCTATTGAGTAGATGCGGGTGTTACTACTATGCTAAATTTTCATTTGGACTTGCATGTCTAACTAGATTCCATGCACGTGTAACCGTCATCGCTCCACTTTCTCTATTTCCCTAAATGGTATCTTCCTATTTGGTGGAATTGACTGCCCTATTTATTTGACAATATAAATAAGGATTAGATGCTCCTTCTCTAAAAAGGTTGCACGATCTGATATTATACTTGCATTCTTAAGTTATGTTACTCTTTTTTACTCATGTTTCTTGATGAATAAAATAAAGTTTTGAGTTTGAGCATTTGAGTTTTCATTAGTTTGGAGGATACTTATCCAAGGGGCCCCACTTGGTGAGTAATCCATCCTTTAGTTTAGTATTATTTTTTGTTCAGTAACTAGTTAAGAATCTGACATTGACTATTCCTACAGCCACTAGAATTCCATTCTATAACTATTCTTGCAGCTAAAGCAGACAGAGTAGTGTCTTGTTTGTTTGCTCAAATTTTCATTCTTTTTATGCATTTTAGCTTGAGGCAGTTGTATGATGATTGGATTTTATGTTATTCCTTCCTAAGCATTTTCCTTTTAGCATTGTGTGTTTCTTAGCTATAGAATGAAAATGGCTAGTTTGGGTTCCTAGTGCACATACTGTGCTGACCCATTTCAAGTTCGCATCCCTAGGTTGATAATTTAAATGCACCTTCATGATGATTGGAATAGCTATTCAGGTTAGATTTCCAATCTCTAAATCATGGATGTAGAGGCATAGTTGTTAAATAATTGTAGGAGGCCAACATTTTTGGTGCCATTGTTGGGGATGGTGTCAAAATAGGAAGCTCTTTAGAGTCATTGATAGTTTTCTTGTTGTAGTATTTCTAAAGTTTCTCTTAGTGTACCCATCATTTAGGAAGTAATGACCCCCTTATTTGTTACCAATTCTTTATGTGAGTTGGTTGATAGTGAGTTGATATCACATGCACAGAGGAAGGAGAAGAGATTCTTATGGGAGATTTCTTCCTAACAATCCTAATCCATTCTAGATAGTTAAATATCAGAACATTCCAAGAGAAGAAGAAGAAGAGCCACACCCCTTTTTTGATGCATTTCCTAATCTAACTAGTTGTGAAGCTTCAACCAAAGACCAAAATCAATTTGAGAATCCCTTTGCTTAGTGAATCCATCAAGCAGACATGGGTGATGCAAATAGAAACATACCTAACCAACTAGCTTTTCCTTTTTCCATTGCCCATCTAAATGAAGTTGACAATCTCAAAAATATTCTTGCTTCTGGCCTTCCAAAGTTTTATGGACTTGTTACAGAAGACCCTGATACCTTCTTGTTTGATTTTGATATACTCTACAAGAGTTATTACTACATTACCGATGCGCACAGGCTTAAGCTATTTCCTACCACTCTAAAAGAATCTGCATTAAGATGGTTCATGAGCCTAGGTAGAGATATTGTGGAAACTTGGGAGGACATGAAGACAAATTTCCTTGAGAAATATAAGGAATATTGTAGGGATAGTGACATGAGAGGAGATGAAATTTTTAGGATGTAGCAAAAGGAGGATGATAGCCTAGAGGATTACATTTCAAGGTTTTTGTTCTACTTACAAAAATCTCCACACCTTAACCTCAATGAAGAATCAAAAAATTTTCTTTTCCTGAGAGGAATCAATGATAGCTATACTGATGCCTTGGACCTGATGGGAGGAGGAGATATCTCTCAAGTTCCTTGGGAAGACATCAAAAAGATATGCTAGAAATACTCTAGGGAAACTTCAAAGAAAGGGAGAGCTTACCAATCCTCTATGGGTAAGTCATCTACTAGTGGAGTCTCAAGGATGGAGATCATACACTTGTTGGTAGATTTCAAGCAAGACATCATAAACAATATGGTTACTCAATTGGATACATTTGATGCCAAGAAGAAACAAAAGGAGGCATAGGAAATTTTGGCAAAGTATTGCCTCCATTGTAGATAAAAGAAGAGGGAATGCAAATGCAAGATGGTAACTAATATTGAAGGCAAGCATATTTCACTTGAGTTCAAGACAATTCAGATTGAAGAAGATGAAGTCTACTATGTTGCACAAAAGAGTCCTTGGGATCCAAGACAAGGTATGCCACTAGATCCACTATCTTATGTTGGGCCATATTTTAATTCCTATTCATTTGGTAACCAATGGGATCCTCCATATCCATTCAGCTATGGAGGATATCCACCACAGCCTTGGGGTAACCCTCCAAATGCTTGGCCCACTCATCAGAACTCTTGACCCTAGTGGCAACAACCTTAGGGAAATTGGCAGCACTATCAAGGGTATTGTCAACCACCTCTAGGAAATTGGAAATAAACAAATCAATGGATGGGAGGACAACAATGGCCTACCCAAACAACCAATTACATGCAGCCACCTTCTTAGCCCCAATAGCCATCTATAATTCCTCCACCTACTAATACAAGCTCAAATTCACCTAAACCTACTCAGCTACCAGCTCAACCCACACCCAATCCAAATAAAAAATGACAACAGCATCCTGTATACTTTGCTAATTCAAATAAATTTCATGCATATGTTGTAAGTGTAAGTGACATCCACTTGCATTCGGGAACTACTTTACCAGCTCCTTCCAAGCCCATTATCACTGAGCTTCCAATGGAAGAGGAATAATAACCTCTAAATGATCTCATTCAGCCAAGTGCACCTAAAAATCCTAAACTAGTCCCAACCAGGCAAACTGAACAAGAACCACCATTTCCTTAGAGATTGGGAGTTTCCAAGAAAAAAGAAGAAAATGAGGATACAAATTTTGACATCCTGGATTAGTTGAAGCATATATTTGTCTAGATCCTTCTATTCCAGGCCATAAAGGATGTCCCAATCTATGGCAAGACAATTAAAGAAGCATGCCTCAAGAAGCCAGGCAGGAAGAAGAAAGACCCACTATGGTTCATGTGGTAGGACAACTAGTTGACATCATTCTTAGAGAAGTCACTATCCCTAAGTACAATGACCCAGGTAGTCTTGTGGTAGCAGTTGTTATAAACAAGATCCAAATAAAGAATGCTTTGATTGATTTAGGGACAATAATAAATGTAATGACTAAAGAAATCCTACAACAACTAAACGTTGCAAGAATGATATCTACTCCTACTATCCTACAACTTGCTGATAATTCTATTGTTAAGCCTAATGGTATACTAAAGGAACTCGTGGTAATTCTAGACTCCTGGGAGCACCCACCAAACTTTATCATTCTTTCTCCTAAAGCTACACTAGGCGAGTATCCCATTATTACTGGAAGGCCATGGTTAGCAACTACAGATGCATACATTGGATGCTAGTTAGGTGACATGACCATTTTAGATGGGAAGAGAACCAAAAAATTTGTTCTTTATCCTCCTCCTCGGTCATCTCATGATTAGGATAATCCTGTATGGGCACATGTTGGTGAAGAGGCTGAGGAAGTTAATTCTATGGGACATCTTATGATGCTAGGTAGAAGCTCTTTTATGAAACTTCAATATGAAGATGAAGTATTGGTTACCATTATTTAGAACCATTGTGAAGTGGAGGAAGCATGATCTTCTCATTCTATTGTTCCTGTAGACATTCTTCTTGTAGCCACTGTTCTTGTAGACATTCTTCCTATAGATGGACTTCTTGTAGCAACAGGTATGTCTCATACATTGCTGCCACATGAACTAAAGGTACCATGAATTAATGAAGTAGCCATGATAGAGTTAACCACACAAGTATAGGTGTTAGAAGGAAAATATTTGAATGTTAACAACAATCTAAGTGAAGAACAACAATTGTGGTTGGAAGAATTATTAAGGACCCACCAAAATGAATTTGCATGGGATTATCATGATATGAAGGGACTATACCCTAAAATCTAGACATATCAAATTTACATCAAAGATGATTTCACCCCAATGAGGCAACCACAAAGAAGAATTAACCTTTCACTGAGAGAAATCATAAAAGGAGAACTGTAGAAGTTGCTAGATGCAGGATTTATCTACCCCATTTTAGATAGCCAGTGGGTGTATCCATTAGTGATTGTGCCTAAAAAAGGAGGGAAATGGTGAGTTTGTGTTGATTACAGGGAACTTAATGCTATCACCAAAAAGGACCATTTTCCCTTAGCTTTCATAGATAAAGTTTTGGACACACTTGCGAGAAAGCAATACTTTTCTTTTCTAGATGGATTCAATGGCTACATCCAGATCCAAATTGCACTCGAAGACTAGGAGAAGACCACCTTTAATTTTCCATGGGGGACCAATGCCTACTTAGTACTCCCATTTGGCTTATGAAATGCACCTACAACCTTTCAGAGGGGAATCCTTAACATATTTTTAGACATTTCTCATGATTGCATAGAAATTTATATGGATGATTTCACTACCTGTGGTGTTTATTTGAATGAAGCATTGGAGAATCTTAGGAAATTCCTACAGAGATGTGAAGATCACAATCTCTCTTTAAACAGTGAAAAGTGCTTCATGATGATGTAGGAAGGTGTAGTTTTTGGACACTACATCTCTCACAAGGGAATTCAAGTAGATCCTGCAAAGATTGAGGTGATCAAAAATCTTCCCACACCTGCAAAAAAAATGATGTTAGGAGTTTCTTGGGCCATGAAAGATATTATAGGTGTTTCATCAAGGATCTCAAAAATATAGCAGCACCATTGTATATTATTATCACTAAAGATGTTGAATTCTAGTGGACCGAAGGTTGTGATGAGGAATTTCCTGACTTAAAGGTAGCCTTGACTCATACTCCTGTACTCAAGGGACCTAATTGAGAACTTCCTTTCCACATCCATATATATGCATCAGATTATTTCATAGGAGAAGTCTTAGGATAGAAAGAAGGAGCTATTGAAAATTCCATTTATTTTGTCAAAAAAATTCAGGGAATTGAATTCAACTATACAGTGAAAAAAAAAGAAATCTTGGTAGTAATCTATGCCTTGAACAAATTCAGGCATTACATCATAGGGTACCAAATATTTGAGCACACTGATGATGCAACCATTAAAGGTATCTCATGAATAAGCCTCTAATCTTTGGTAGGTTGGCAAGATGGTTATTACTGATGCATGAGTTTGACATGACCATTGTGGATAAACCATAGATGACTCTTTTCCTAATTATCATCTCTTCTCTATTAGTGTACAAATACCCTGGTATGTTGACATAGCTAATTATTTGGTTATAGGTATAATTCCTCCTCACTACTCTCTAAAAGAGAGAAGGGGACTCATTGAAACAAATTTTCCTTTCTCATGGATTGTTGGATGTTTTTTTATACTGAACTAGACCATGTCATGAGGAGATGTGTGATAGAAGATGAGACATATTACATTTTTAATGCATGCCACAATGAACCATGTGGATGAAATTTTGTAGCCAAAAGGACAAAAATGAAGATTTTGAACACAAGATATTTTTGGCCAAAGAATGGGAAGGCAAACCAAATCTAATGAGATCCCGAAGAATGGGCAGGCCAACCAAATCTAATGAGATGCCACTTTACCCTTAGGTAGTAATCACTACCTTTGACAAGTGGGGATTGGATTTTATAGGACCCATTGACCCTCCATCAAATGGTAAGTCCTATATCTTGGTATACACTGATTATTTAACAAAGTGTGTATAAGTTAAGGTCATGAAACATGCAAGAGATAATAATGTTGCTAAATTTATTTATGAGGAGATTTTCACAAGGTACGAAGTTCCATGAGAGATAGTGACTGATCAAGGGGCTCAATTCACATCAACCCTTGTTGTAACACTAGTCAATGAGTATGACATAAGACACAGGAAGTCTAATCCTTATCAGCCCCAGGTCAATGGCCAAGTTGAGGTGACAAACGAAGAAATTGAAGCCATTCTAATCAAAACAATAGCTATCCATAGAAAGGATTGGGAAAAAAAATTACTAGAAGCTATTTGGGCCTATAGGACAACCTAGAAAACAACTACAACCTTCACTCCATTTTAGTTGCTATATGGAAAGACAACCATGATTCCCATTGAATTTGTACATAAGACTCTTATTCCACTATAGTAGATTTGGGGATGGATATCTTTGAGGAACAAAAAGAGAGAATCACATAACTAAATGCTTTGGATGAGACGACAAAAGAATCCTTACATCACATAGAGGTAGTGTAGAATAAAAGAATCAAGTAGCATGAAAATTTTATCAAGGACAAGAAATTCCAAATAGGAGATTGGGCCTTAATCTATGACTCAAGGTGTTAGGACAATGTAGGAAAATTGCAAACAAGGTGGATAGGACCATATGAGGTTGCTAAGGTATTTCCTAATGGTGTTGTACAACTCATTACTATTGACCTAGTCATATTTAGGCTGCTTGTAAATGGTCATCGCCTCAGATTGTATCACAAGCCAATGTCCAAGGAGGAGTTCCTACAACAAGTCACTTAACATGCAACACCTGAGCTTCTTGTAGCCAAATGAAGTGGACCTAGTGTCCCTTCTTCTAGCTAAGGTATGCACTTGCCATAATAAAGACTTCCACTTCTGTGGGGTCCACTTCTTCACCCATCCACCCATCTACCCATCCATCTCCACCTTTCTCTCTCTTGCATACTTCACTTCATTCCAATCCACCTCATCCCACCTCATTTTCATTAATTGCTCAACTTATTTCCTAAAAAGGTGAATAGTACTTTCTCCACAATCTTTGTAATGAATCCTCCATACATTTAGGTATGTGCACATTAATTGCTATATCTTAATTGTCTTTAAGTGCATTCATTTAATTGTTTTATGATTAGTATGAACGTTCACCATATCATGCCAATATTCCCAACCTTGTCAAATCATCATTTCGCATGTGAGAACACATGCCCAAATTTAGGTTGAGGGGCAGGAAAAAGATGTGAATATTTTTCCCACATGTTAGTTCATGTTGGTCTATGTCAGTAAAATTTAAATTGAGCTGATTCAAAGCTGGGTGAGAGGATTGCTCACATGTGTGAGGTGACACCAACTGTTGCCGTCATTTCTCCCCATCATATCTTTCTTTTATTACTCCTTCCTTTCCATTATTGACCCTATCATATCTCAACTTGGAAACTAAAGGTAAATTAGGAAAGGAAAATATAGTCGACATTGGCATTAGGAAGTTAGCAAGTGTTGCAGGAAGGTGAATTTGGTTTTCAGACGAGAATTGCAAGAAGGAAATTGTAGAGTATTTGTTTTATTGTAGACAATGGGAGGTGGGTTAATTCGAAATGAACCCATGGTGCACGATGTGTTACTGTAGGATCCACCTTGCCTAGCTGAATTAAAAAATTGCAGGTGGATAGGCTGGTTCCTAAAGCTGGATGATTTCAATGAAGACATTGCACTAGAATTCACCCAAACATTATTTGAAGGAAAAGCCATGGTAAATGGATTGGAGCTCATAGCGACTGAAGAAAGAATTGCAAAATTTTTAGGGTTACCTATTGATGGACAAAATTACCCTACTTCCAGAGACGCTAGGTTAGCTAGGGCTGAATTTATATAACTGAGCAACCCTTGATTGAGCATAGATAAATAGGGTGCGAAGAGAATTTCTCTACCTGAGCCATGGAAGTAGATAGTTGTTTATGTCATAAAATACATCACCTATGAAGGACGCCAGTTGAATTTAAATTCCATGCACTTCAAGATTTTCAATCAAAAGAGGCACGAAAGGAGGAGGAATGTGTCAAACATGCTATACAATCTTATTTCAATCATGGTGGATAAAACTCAAAAAGGTAGGGACAATTCTGTTTCCCACTATTGTCTGATTAAATTGTTAGTTGAGAAGTCTTTGCATGATGTGTCTAGAATGATCTAAGAAGAATTCATAAAAAATGATCAAATTAGATGTGAGAATTTGCAATCTAAGGTTTTACCTCATTCTCATAGGTTTAGTAGGAGATTGAGCATAGTTTAAGCCACTCTTGGTGCTTCAACCTCTGGCCCAGGCCCTAGTAAAAATCCTCCTGTAGCAAAAGAAACCATAGAAATTAGCTCTTCTAGGATAGAGCACTTAGATAAAGAAAGTTCTTCCCCTAACTCTGATGATGATGTTACACTTGGAATTTTATTGAAAACTAGGGCATAGAAGAGAGAAGTAGAAATGAGAAAAGGAAAACCCAAAAGGTAGCCAACAAAAAAAGAGGTGCCAAGCTCTAAGAAGAGGAAGGTTGACACTATTCATCCTGAAGCCAAAGAAAAACATGAGGGACCTCCTAGGAAAGCATGACCAACTAGGCTAGCATTTGGTATGCCTCCACAAGAAAGCCCTAAATCTAGGAAAATATCACAAGGTGACATAGAATCTCCAATGGGGCATGAGAATGTCAAAGAAGAAGACATATTTGAGAGCGCAACAAACATAACATTGGCTGATCTTGCTAACATTGCAGAACAAGTGGAAAATCAAGAGTGAGGAAAACCATGAGGTCCTACAACAAGAGATCTTGTAGCATGAGAAAGAGGCCCTATAGAAAGAGATCCTACATCAAAAGTTGAAACAAGAACAAGAGCAGGAGTTCCTACAAGCATAATAGGAATTGGCAGAGCAATTAGCACCCCTGTAGCTAGAATTGATGGGACAACTTGAATCCTTGCAACTAGCATTAGTGCTAGATAAAATACTAGTAGGAATACATAACCCCCATAATTTTTTAATGCACATGGTAGCCATGCATATATGGAAAGAGATGAAAAGAAGAGAAGAGGAATGGAAGGAGGAAAAAAGTAGGTTGAAAAAGGAAATTCAAAAGAAAGATGAGGAGATTAAAGACAAGGATATGAAAATTGCTACCTTAAAGAAGAAAGTGGATGATATGGAAGCTTTGGTACCATAGATATTAGAGTGCAGGACCCATCCAAGGGTATATGCTCTGCATTTGAAGGAAAAATATATTTGTCTTAGGCTAGAAAGGATTGTCTTAGGTTTGAACCCTTCTATTGACACTCCTGTTGAATTTTTCAATCGTTATTAGATTAGTTCCCCTAAAATGAAGAATTTTCTATGTGATTTTTATTTTCATAATTATGTTGTAACTCAAGACTATGATTGGAATCTGTTGTTGTATGTTGGGGATGTCCAATTAAGGGTATTTATGTCTTGGGTGCAAAATGAGATTAGTTGGGGTCAACAATATGGGGCTTATAAGCAAATGGAATCAAACATCTCTCTGTCCATTAGGGCTAAATCAAGGAATATAGGGGACATTTTTAGGGAATGGCAAAAAATTCTTTTCAAACCTAGCTATGGTAATAGGATTATGCATTGGATAGAAGCATTTTATAGTTAATATGAGGCAAAGGAAAACATAAAAGAGGAAACTGTGAAGAGGTACCTCTCACAAAGATGGAATAGCCTAAATGATGATCTCAAGCATGATGAGCCTCATTCCATCCTAAACTATGTTGTAGCTCTTAAAAAAATTGACAGATATATTCACATTGGAAGGACAAAAGGGTGTTTCTGGCTTCCCCTAACTTTTCAACCACCCATCCTAATGTGGCTTGTATTGAACTTCAGGTTCTACCACTATGATATTGTTGCAGAGAGATAGAGATGGAGCAGAATGGATAGATCGAGAGGATTCTATTGGGACCCTGATTCACACACAACATAGTCTAATGTGGGACAGTTTTTAGTTGCAAATTTTAGAGCATTGACCAAGCAAAAAAACAATTCTTCCCTTGCTAGAGCACCAACAAGATCTTAGGTTTGGGGGAGTGATGAGACTAGTTTATGGCCTAATTTTGGGGTATGTATAGAATCATGATGGGCCAAAAAGTGGCAATATGATGGGTATGTGCCTAATGACTTTTTTTTACCCAAAATTGATGAATCAAAAAGGGTTTTTAAAGAAGATTCTTAGATTTCTACCAATATAAATTATGCTTTACTTTGAATTTAAAAAGTAATCATTATTCATTTTCTATTCAAATTATGACTAAAGTCCTCATTGATAGACTGATTAAAAAACATCTATAGCTTTCAAATGGTGTCACATTTTTTGAATCCAAAGCATGTGTCACATTCTATGTTTCACATACTATAGGATTAAAAAAAGAAAATTTGAATTTCATGAAGTTTTGACCGAGTTAAGGTGGTCATACATACAATTTTTTATATTTTCTAAAAGTTGTAGTAAAAAAATATTAATTAATTATTTACTTGGAAAAAAAATACAAAAAAATATGCATCACATTGGGAAATGAGTCCTCTACTTATATATAAAATCCTATAAAAAATTATTATCATTTTATTATTGTTAAGGTGGTCAGACAAACACCTACTTCTTATTTTTCCTTGAAATTTAAGTTTCATTGAAATTTCAAATTTTCACCAAATAGATTTTTTTTTTAAACAAACCTAGTAGTTTAGAAACTAAATTCAATTTGCTACAAATTCTATTCTTACATATTTTTGAACTAATATAGATAAATTATTCAAATTTTTATGTCAAGTTGGCTAACTCTAATTTTTCTAATTTTTTTTCCACTTAAGGGCCTATTTTTTCCATGTTGATCTTGTACATACCCTTTGGGTAGAATTTATGTTTAGTTGTTGAAGGTATCATGGAATTTGATGTTAAGTGTTGATACTTTTATGATATGTCCTCAAACTAAAGACATTGGGCCTAATACTATTTCTGCAGACCTTTAATGATAATGACATGTTATATGAACTATCTATATTAATTTTTCATGCGGTTAATGGATGTTCTTTAAGGTGGTTATAGATGTGCAATTATTGTGCATACTAACATTGCTATGAAAATATAAGTTGAGGATGGTAAATTGAGAAAGACATTGCCAACTAGGCATGCACCATAATTTCCAGCAAGGGAATCTTTCAAAGGTCAAAGGAGGTCGATGACAGGAGATTCCCCATGCAGCCAAATGTAATGAGCTTGTGGTGGAATTTAATGCTATTGAGAAAATGTGGGTGTTAATACTATGCTAATTTTTCATTTGGACCTGCATGTCTGATTAGATTCCATGCACATGTAACTGCCACTGCTCCACTTTCTCTATTTTCCCTAAATGGTGTCCTCCGTGTTTGTTGAGTTGACTACCTTTTTTAGTTAATAGTATAAATAAGAATAAGATGCTCCTTCTTTAAAAAGGTTGCACAGTCTGATATTGTACTTATATTCTTAAGTTATGCTACTCTTTTGTACTCATGTTTCCTGATGAATAAAATAAAGTTATGAGTTTGAGCATCTGAGCTTTCATTAGTTTAGAGGATACTTATCCAAGGGGGACCACCTGGTGAGTAATATGTCCTTTAGTTTAGTATTAGCTTAGTATTATTTTTTGTTCAATAACTAGTTAAGAATCTGGCACTGACTGTTCCTATAGCCGCTAGAATTTGATTGTGATTGTTTCTACAACCAAAGCACACAGAGTAGTGTCCTATTTGTTTGCTCTGATTTTAATTCTCGTTATGCATTTTAGTTTGATGTAGTTGTTGTTTGATGATTAGAATTTATGTTATACCTTCCTAGGCATTTTACTTTCAACATTGTTTATTTCTTAGCTATAGAATGAAAATGGCTAATTTGCGTTCCTAGTGCACATACTGTGCCGACCCATTTCAAGTTCATGTCATTGGGTTGACAAGTTAAATGCACCTTCATGATGATTGAAATAGCTATTCAGGTTATATGTCCAATCTCTTAATCATGGTTGTAGAGGCCTAGTTGTTAAATCATTGTAGGAGGCCAACAAGAAGGACAAGTATGATTTTTATGATCAGTTATGATTTTATTCATTTGTTCCCTAATTTCTTCCAAAATAGGATAGATAGCGGAAGGATCACAAAGAGGGTTGTTATAGACCTTAAAGGTTTGATAATATAACACCAACATATCCTCATCATTTACAATCACATCCACTTCCTCTAAATCATTATCATAAGAAAAGGGGGAATGTAAATTAGATAAGGTGATGTTTAGAAATGTGTCTATGATGTCATTCTATTGTGCTATAATATCTTCCAATGTAGGAGAGTTTATAGAAGAGGAGCTTTCACCAATGTCATGATTCTCAATGAGTGCATCTTCTAATACCAAAATACCTTCGTTACATGTAGGAGAGGTATTAGGAGAAGAGGAACTATGATCTTTGGGATTGTCTATATTTTCATCGTCTTCTACCTTATATCATTCCCAAAAATAAGAGATATAAGAGGGGGTGTAAGTTTAAGAAAAATTTCAACATTTGCACTCTCTTGCACTAAGAGACTCTCATAAGTAGGAAATGTATTGAATGAATGACTGACATGCTTATTAACTAGCTTTTTCTTTGCAAACTTGGAAAAGATTGAAACTAACATTTTTGAACAATACTCTATTCAAACTTAAAATACAACGTAGAGGCCTAAAATGAAATGTGTAGATGCAATTTTCAAATTTCAAGCAAGGAAATTTACTAATTACACTATGAAATTTTTTGAAAATGAAATATTGTAAATGAAAATTTTGAATTGAGCAATACATGAAATGAACCACTTTAAGCTAGATTTAGTAAAATACATGAAAGAGAAAGTCAACCCACTAAAATAGATAACCAATGGAAGCAAACAAAAGTATAAAAACAAGTTTTTTAATGTTGTAAAATGTAGTTTTAGATGTGCATTGGGGCTAATTTTCCCAATGGGGCGTATGAGTCCCAGTGAGGGATTTTTTTCACAATTTTCAGATTTTTTAAGTGATTTATATGATTTTTGGTTTGTATGATCTATAAACTAAATGAAAATGTAGATTTCAATTGATTTTGAATTATTTTAGATGCAAAAATGCAAATTATATTCAATTTCTATAATGTAGAAATTAGAAACCCTAGAATGCCAGGTAACAAATGCAAAGTCAATGCAAGCTAGATCTAGGATGATGATGCACTCCAAATTAGAAAATGAAATGTTCTAAATATAGGTTCACTAAAATGAAGCAATGAAAAATGGGGTAGGATGTTTTTGTATGGTTTAGAACATAGAGCACACCCACTTTCCAATTATTTCATTCAATGATAACCCTAGAGATCTCAATCCAATGAAGATACAAGAAAGAGACCTAACAATAGGGTATCATAAGGAATGTTTAGAGACTAGTTGAGGCTGAATGAAGGGTTCACCACCAAACTAGGACTTGGAAAAATGTATGAAATGGAAGATTTAATGATTGAACTCAATGATGCAAAACATGGTAGAAAGGAAAGAAATCAAAATGGTGCACCTAGGAAGTTATCAAGGCCTAGAAACAACTCTGAACTACTAAAAAATACTAATTTTGAACACACTAGGACTCATATGCTAGTCTGGGTGTATCATTCCTAGATCAAGGTTTCTGGTGTAAAACAGGGTTCTAGAAAAAGGGTATTCGAAACTGTAAAAATCTGAAAAAATGAATTAAAATGGGACTCATACGCTAGGCCTAGCATATGATTCTAGTTAGGGTTTTCTATAACTTCAAGGTTTGAATCTATTCTTTAATTTATTCTATTTTTGTTCCACTTTGTTTTTGGATTTGAAACCTTGATTTTAGGGCTATAGGTTCTAGTGAAGATTGCTTCCTTTTAGATGAGGGGACAATTCGAACAACTTTCTCTAAGCTTGCAACCTAATCTTCAAATTTCCTTCATGATCAAAGAAACCTAGATCTACTATCACACATGTAAATAATAGAAAAACATGTTGATTGTTAGGTATTGGGGGTTTTCCTTGGTCAAACCCCATTTAGGCAATTAAACCAAAATGAAGTAATAAGATAATAAAGCATGAAATATGAAACAAAGAAATTAGAAAATTGCCATGATGAAGGATATTGAATTGATGCAACAATGAATGAAGAATTTTTCTCTTCAATGTCTTGATGATGTTCTTGAAGATGCTTCCTTGTGAAGACTCAAAATGCTAAACCCTAACATGCTTGACTTGAGATGAATAATGAATGAATGCATGATGAATGAAAAATGAATGATAATAATAAATTAGGGTTAAAGGTCTCCTTTTATAGAGAAGAGTTAAGAATAAGGATCATGATCAAGGGCCAAGATTAAATTAGGGTGATAAATCCATAAGGTGGCTATGGGGAAAAGTCATGCCTCAAAATGGGCTTCCCGCTCAACCATGTCAAAGTTATACCTCCTGATAACTTTAATAAGGTGTCACAAAGGAAAATTATTTTCAAGTTGTATGAGGTAAGAAAAACTTTGTATGATTGACACTCATAAACAAACAAGATGGCACCACAGACATGCAAGTTTTATTATGTAAGGTGGCCATATAACAATTGTTGTAAATTCCAAAATAGTGTAAGGTGTGCTCAAAGGGATTTTTCTTAGTTCGTGCAAAGTCTCATCTTAGGGGCCATTGTGCTTAATGTCTCCAAGAGAGAATGTGTCAAAATAAGTGTCATGCTCTTAGAAGGAATCAAGCCCAATGATACCGCCAAGAATAGGACGCATTGCAAGAAGAAAGAAATCACACAATGAAATGTGAGTGTCGATATATGCCACCACTTTAAAGTGGTTACAAACACCATTATTGTGAGAAATTGCTTCAAAGTAGAAGAAGGAGATCATGAGAGCTTAATCTAAAATCCCTATGCTAAGTCATATGTTTCCAATAAGCTACGTTATGAAAAAGGTAGTATGTCAAATGTGATCCAACTTAAGGCATATCATCCACATCCCAAGCTTGCTCTTATATGTTCATGAAAGGTTAATGATGAGTCAAAAGAGGCAAGAACAGATAAAAAATGAGGACAAAGGTGAGCTGAAATGATGCATGCTAGAGTGAAAATTAGTAGTAATTAGAGGGATTAGGTGCCCCCACATAAGGAAGAACACCAAATTCCTTAAAATTTTGGATTTTATGACTCAAAGCCTTACATTCATTAGTAGAATAACCATGGACTCTGTGAGAGGCAAAAAATGAAGTTTTGTAATAGAATTTCTTGTGAGTTCATGGAGGAAGGGTGATCAAGTGATCTTGGAGAATTCTTGACAAGATACCCTCTTGATCAATGGTAGATGTTCCTATAGTTTGTGACAAAGATACATCTTACTTAGTATTAGTTGTCATACCTACGTAAGACTCTTTAGATTGTGATATTTTATTCCTGCATTTGCAAGAGGCTATAAATCTAACAAATTTGAATCATTAGTGGTTTGTGAGATGACATTGACATTAAGCGAAGATGTGTTGATGTTGAGTGAAGGCTTGGCGATTTCTATCAAAGGAAAATAACCAAGAACATAAGTTGTTCATTGTGTGATAAGATCTATAGGGTTGTAGATACCTTGTTAATTAGCACCACATCCTTTTCCACTATATCCAAGTTGTTTCATAAGCTCATAATGTCATCCATAAAGCTTTTTCATTACTTTTGAATCAGGTGGTAGTTCATTATTAAGTCGGTCAAAGTTTGTTGTGTAATTTGTTGTCTTATGTTTTGCAGTGGTTGAGGTGGATGTTGTTGAAGGATAGCCCATGAGTGGTGGTGTGAAGTCTAAGGAACTCTAATCAGCATCCAATAGCTTTGTGTGTTGTTCTTTGTTTTATTGTTGTAGGGTTTCCACATGTGTAGTTGATGTTCATGTGTGTAAGGAATTTTCTTTATGTTTCCCAAGCTATTACACACTATAAGGCTCAAGATCGGTGTCAAGGGTGTATACTTTGTTGTTGTGGATGTATTTTGAATTTTTTGATGAAGATTTGAAGGCACACCATTCATTGCATGAATCCATGGTCTACCGAAGATAAGATTACATGAAAGTTCATGAGGCATAACATGGATTGGTGTATTCAATGTGACCACTCTAATTTGAAGAGTTATAATGATCACCCCAAGTGGTTTATTTTTGACATTGTCAAATCCTTTAATAGATAAAGAATTAGGTTGAAGGTTTGATTGGTCAATGACAATCCTGTTTAGAAGGCTCACACTACATGCATTAAGGGCAGCACCAATATCTACTAGATTTCTCTTTATCCTTGTGGTATTGTATTGAGCTATGATCATGAATGTATCATTTTGTTTTTACACATCCAATGAGCAGAGTTCACTTTGGTGGAAAAAAAAATCTGAATTATGTCCTTGGATTATGGTTGCTATGTCAGTTGGCTGCACATTAGAAGGGATGGGAACTTCTTGTAAGGTCATTTGAAGCATAGTGTGATGGGTAGGTGGAATTATGAAGAAGGTCCCAAAGGGATATCTTTGTAGGAGTGCTCTTAAGTTTCTCAATAAGATAATGCTACCATAATCGAGGAACACTAGGCAGTACAGAATTGGGCAAAGGTAAGGAGGTTGGGGTTGGTTGATTGGGTTGCAATTTTTTTTGAGTATTAAATGTATGAGCAATGGTATTATGATGCAATTGTTGCAATACATTATTCTGACGTGGGTAAAGGGTAAAATTGGGTGTAGGTGGTGGATGTTTATGTGATGGTGGGTAAAGGATGAGTTCAAGTTGGTGAGGATTTTGTTATTTGTGTGAAGGGGGATAAAGGCTAAGTTGAGGTTGAATAATATTAACAACCCTTGGCAAATGAGAGTCCAACATAGGCTCTTCATCTTCTGTTAAGGGCATAATATCGTCATTTTACATGTTATATTTGTCTTGTATGATGATATCCTCCCTAGAAGGAGATTTATTAGGAGAACAACAAACCACATCTTTTTGACAAGTAAGGCTTGGTTCTTCCAAAATAAATTCATCACAAATAAGGGAGTTATTAATGGTTGAATTTGTTTGATTATTGATAGTAGGAAGATTAGAAGAAGACTCTATTTGACTTTCATACTTCTCTAAGGTCTCATTCACTTGTTCCATATTATCTACCTATTGTGACCTTTTTCACACATCGCCCCATTGCAAATGGGGACCCCCTAATTTTGGCTTTTCTTTTTGGTCATTTTGTTGTTGTCTCTCTTTTCTACCGTCTGTCTTTCTGGGGACATGCCCACCATTGAATTTAAACGTGAATTTGGCCAAGTCTTAAAATTGGGGTTTGTGCTTTCTTGGTCAGTTCAGGGTCAAGCAAGGTGAATAAATTGAAAATAAAGCTTAACATTGTTGTCAGTGTGCTTCCAGCAAGCTCTCAGCAAATTTTCATCAGATTCTGAAGTACTTACTATTTTTAGTAAGTGTGAAATTATAGGTAGTTCGTCAGCATTTTTGAGATTCCGACCATCACACTGCATTCAGAGCGCATCAGACTACTCGTATGCAAAATTTGAGCGAAAAAGGACAACTTACTATTTTTAGCAGTCCGGCTTCCGGGACAAATTTCAGGGGTTAGATGCAGAGTTTTTCTTTGCATGTTGGCATATTCCTTCTAGGTTTTTCAAGACCTTCGCGATGATATAACATGCAAAATGAGGTGACCACTTTCAAAATTCAGTCTTTCGGGGCTATTTTAGGGTTTGCATGTCAGGGTTTCTTTTGCATGTCAGATGATTCCTGATGGGTTTTTCAAGAGCTTCATGATGGTGTGACATGAAAATGGAGATACTCACTTAGTAAGGAACTTGCTATTTTTAGCAGGTGTGTTCCGGCAGCCACTTCCCAGTAGTTCAGAATCACGAGCTAATCGCAGTGCCACAAAAATGTAGACAAACAGAGATCATTTGATATGCATGCAGAGTGAATTAGGGTTTCCAGCTTTGGGAACCAAAAAGAGGCATAAAAATTCAGAATTTTTGAAAACCGGTGTAAACCACGTGATCAACATTCTTCAAGCTATCTGCTAGTAAAATTTTGAGTCAAACGAAGCACTTACTATTTATAGTAAGTCATTTTGGAAACTGGCTAAAAATAGTAAATCGACTGCATGCATTGATGTCAACAGTAAGGTCACCTGGTGAGGAGCGCCTCATTCAAATTTCAAGTCAATTGGAGCAGTGGAGCTATCAGAAACAACAGGTTACTATTTATAATAAACCACCTTCAAAAATAGGCTAAAAATAGTAGGGTGACTAAAAATGGCAGTGTCGACTGAACAACGAGGTCATAAGGATGTAGTGTTCAAAATTTCAAGTCATTCAAAGCTTCAGAGATGCAAAATCAGAGGACTTACTATAAATAGCAGGGCATGAAATACTGGCAAAAAACGAGGAAAAATTCTAAGTCTGGAACTTCATCCCATGGACATGGCAAAATGCGCCCAGTTGATGAGGAGGTATGAAAATTTCTAAAGAATGAGGCTCATCCTTCACCATGGCCAAAATGCGCCCAAGGAGAAGAAATTCAAAGAAAAGGTCAACACGTTTATCCAGTTGGCATAGTGAAATGCGCCCAAGGGAAACTCGGGTAATTTAAAAAATTGTCGAAGTGTCGAGGATATCCACCACCACCCTCAAAATGTGCCCAAAGCATAAGTGGTCAAAGAAAAGTCAACAAATTTTATCCTGTTGGCATAGCAAAATGCACCCAAGGGAGGTTGATAGCAAGGAAAAAAAAAAATTCTAAGTGTGAAATGTTTCATCCACCTCCCTATGCTAAATGCGCCCATGCAACAAATAGTCAAAGTAGTCAAAAGTTTTTATCCTCCTCTATGTGCCAAATGTGCCCACCTCATAAGAAAGTCAAGGAAAATTTCTAAGTAAAGTTCATCCTCCTACATGGGAAAAATGCACCCAAATCAAGGCATGTCAAGACAAAAATAAGGAAGTTCAAAAGTCATCCTTCACACATGCTGAAATGCGCCCATCCTCTTCAAGGGGTAAAATGTGCCCAAATAGAGATGAAGACAAGTGGAGATTGCTAGGCATTGTGCAAGATGGAAATGTCTTAGTGTTGACTTTCCTCTCCAACCTTTGAATGCACCAAGTAAAGAGTGGATTTGAGTTGGAAAGTGGTTAAGTATTGGTGAGGTTAATAAAATATGCTAGGCATGGTGAGAAATGCACCCAAAGGGAAGAGAAAATATTGCTAGGCATGGTGAAGTTGAATATTCACCCTCAAATGTGATGTACGCCATGTAGGGTGAAGGTGGCAATGATAAAATATGAGTGGCGTAGGAATAAATATCCTCCTCAAGGTATTGAATATGCGCCCAAGGTGTGAAATGAAAGTGCTAGGCGTGGTTTTCTCCTTCATGTGTCACTTGAGCCTAAGGTGGTGGTGTTAAAATGGCTAAGGCATTGAAGTAATTCTAAGGTGTTGAGAACGTTCTCCATGTTACATGAAGTGCGCCTAATGTTTAAGTGGAGAATGTTGCAAGGTGTTGAATAATACATGCCTAGGCATTGGAAGTTGCTAGGTGAAAAATGAAGTATGTTAGGCGTGATATGTGCCTTCAAGGAAAATTTTCCAAGTGAAGCAAAATAAAATTTTCCTCACCACAGGCAAGTTGGTTGGGTTGAGTATAAAATCTTCCAGGGCAAAATTTTCAAAAGGTTTTTCAGGGTGATTCAAAAAATTTCTAAGGCACAAATATTTTCTCCCTTAGAAAAATGCCTAAGTCTGGAGAGGTGGTGGAATTTTTCTTGAAGCACAGATAAGTTTTCGGAGATAAAGTCAGTGAATGCCAGTTGCATGGGTTGATAAAAATTTCTCAAGTCAGGGCAACATGAAATCTTCACTGATGTGGAGAACGGATTTAAATTTCACAGAGAAATAATTTTCTAAGGTTCAAAATTCAAGAAAATTAACTGAACCCATTTGTTGTACACCCATGAGTTCAACGCGTTCTGGAGGAAATTTTCTTCTAGGTATTGAGGATTATCGATGAGGTGTTGATTCTAAAGTCTTTCATGCTTCGCTGCGGCCTTCAGGATGAGGATTTCATGTGGGCACTAGGTTGATGAGTTTTCCTAATGGAAACTTGAAAATTTTCTAAGGCAAAATGAAGAAAATGTGTTTTCAAGGTGAAATTCTCCAGACAATGAATTTGAAAGAAACTACCTAGGTGAATTTGCTCAAATTCTTCATGACGATGGTCCTCTTGAGCTAGAGATGAATAAAATCAAAGTTGTCAGAGCTCCATCAGGTGAAATGAATTTCTTGAAGATGCAGTTGAAGTTGATATTGTCAAAGATGATACACCCTTGAAGAGGATGGATTGAAAATTTGGCTAAGGCGTGAAGAATTTAAACATGAAGGCGATGAAAAATTGGAAGTTTGAGCATAATAATCAGGTAAGTAAGTTGAATTTATATTATGAAGTGTTCTAATACCCTTCTCCTTGCTTGTTTTGCAGGAGGAACATCGAGACCAAGTGATGATGACTTAAGATGATGAAGAAAGTGATCCATGATGATATTTCAACTTCGAAGGGAGGAAAATTGCAAGAAAATGGCTAAGTATAACTCAAGTGATAAAGAATGGAAGCTCGAGAAAAGTTGAAGAACAACGCCAAGAAGAAGATCAAAAGCAGCTGAACTCCATATTCTATCAAATTTTATTATCTGTGGAGGTGATCTTAGAGATTGTTTTACCCTCCTCCAAGCGGTCAATAGAATTGGCTAAATGTGAAGATTGAGAGTAGTGTGAACGTGTCTCTGGATTGGAATCTTCTAGAAGGGTGGTGGCCATTAATGGCTCATTTATTGCCCCACTCTCCATTGTGGTGGTTTTTAGGGAAAATTTGGTTTAGGGCTGAGGTGGCACGATCTGGGCCATCCAGTCGATTGTAATATGAGTCGTCCGTTGGACTTGGCCAGCTATATAAAGGGGGAGTCCCCCTCATTTGTACCTCATTAGCTTAGAGTTAGATAGTAGACATAGAATAGAGGGACAACTTAGAAGTAGATTGATAGTGTAGTTGGAGGAGAAGGAAAGTTTTCCTTTGAAAACTTTTGTAAGAGATTGTCGTGTAAAACTTTCATAATAAAAGATCTTTCATTGGTGGTAAAATTCATCTTTGTTATGGATAGCTAGCGAGGTTTCTTCATCCCTTCTACATTAAGTAGCATAGAGTAGTATAATTTTCATTCCATGCAAGTAGATAGTAATTGTGGAATGTGGTGTTTGATCTAAGCAACTTCGTCTATCCATACCACTAGTGTATTTGCTGATGGTGAATGCGCCTTGTGTGGTCAACTGGAATATCGTGCACTTAACTTCAATCATAGTTTGAATGATGGTATGCGTCGTTGTGATGGTATCTTCGTGTCAAGTGGTGGTTTGAACATCTTTAGTCATCTCCCTTGAATATTGCACCGACTCCGTGGAAGCTGTCCGATGCGAGGCAAAGCGAAGTTCGGTTGAAGTTTGCTGAAGTTGAGCTCCATATCACACGCCTTAGAATAGATTTAGACTTTCTAAACCTTTCACCGTTTCAATTCAGTACTTTCTGATTAGAATAGGAAACCTGAACTTCATAGACAAATCTTTAGAGCATTTGAATTCCTTTCTCTGCTATTGAACAATTTCGTAAGTCCCCTTGAAATACCAGCAAATCACATCGAGCCAAACTGATCCTATTCGCACTAAAAGAACCTTGGATTTGAACGCACGAACTCTCTCGCAATCTTAGCGTGTAGAATACTTTGATCAAGAGGGAATAGGGTAGTCGTTGGTGACTTTATTCTATGTTGGTGCTGTTACAAAAAACACATCAACACTACCCTAATAGGAGAGCTTGTAATATGTTCACCAATAGCTTCATCACAAGTAGCAGAGGCATCAAGAGAAGGACCACTATGATTGTCAAATAGATGTAAGTCCCGAATGATAGGAGCATTATGGAAGGGAGGGTCAAGATTTTCATGACTCTTAATAGGTATATCTTCTAACATCAACCTATCCTCGTGGCATCGAGGAGGTATATTAGGAGAAGGACAATGCTGATGGTAATGGTTATGGAGACTAGTTAAGGTGATATTTAGAAATTTTTCTATGATCTCACATTCTTGTTGTCTAGCATCTTCCAAAGGGGAATGACGATATGGACAATCAAGACCCTCAATACTTGTATCTTCCTTCACCAAGATACCTTCATCACTAATAGGAGAGGTATCAAGAGAAGAACAAGTTTGATTGTTATGATTGTCTACACTACCATTCTCACCAATGGGAAATGTAAGATTAAGGATTGTACCAAACGTTTGATCATGTTTCTTAAAGACATCATTGTTGTAATAAAAATTGAACTCATAAGAGGGAATGTTGTATTTATGAAATTTATTTTTAACCAAATCAAAGTTACATCCTTTGAAAGAAATCATGCTATGATGAAAAAGAGAAGAAAGTGCAATACAATGATTTAAGGGGAAATGTTGAAACATACAATTTTCAGATGTAAAACAAGTAATTTGTTGATTATAGTATTCAATAACCTAAAAGATGAAATGTTGAAAATGCAAATGTGAATTTAAACAATGCACAAAATGAGCTAATTTAAGGTAGATCTAATGAAATGTATGTTACAAAAACTCAACAAATTGATATAGGTAGGTGATGGGAGCAAAAAAAATTGCAAAAATAGGGTTTTTCAGCTCTATAAAAGGTAGTGTCAGGGGTGAAAAGGGACTAATTCACCCAAGGTGGTGAATGAGTCCCGGTAGGGATTTTTTTAGAACTTTCAAAAATTTTTGAGTGATTTTGATGTTTTATGTGCTCTATGATATAGACCTAAGATGTAATTGTAGAATTTAAAAACAACTTAAGGATTTAAAATGCAAAAAATGCAACTTATATGCTCTTTTCGTTAATGCAAAATTTGAAACGTAGTATGCAAATTAACTAATGAAAACCCTAATGAAAATTCAATGCAATCTAGATATAGGATGATGAAGGACTACACATCAAAAAATTAAAGTATTCTAAAGGAAGGTTCACCAAAATGTAAACAATGATTCTAGCACAGGTCTTTATTGTCCTTCTAGGGTTTTTCACCTAAAAGGATAAAGAATGGGCCAAAATGCAATGTAAACATTCAAACACTAATGTGATATGGATGCAATATGCCTAGATCAGATGATTTAAATGCAAAGGATTGATAAAATGGATTGATTGTGCATGCAAAACTAAGAAATGTAAAGTGCTTGAAAACACAATGTTGTATGTAAAAAGACCTAGAAAGATGAATATAAATGTAAGTAAAACAAAATAGAAAGCTATACAACTAAATTTGTGCACCTGTAAACTTGTTGAGGACTAGAAATGATTTTGAAATTCTGAAAATGTTGATTTCTAGGCCTGGTGGGACTCATTTGCCATTTTGGAAAAATTAATCCCAATTCTGGAAAACTACATTGGGGCCTATAGCCAAATGGGTGTCCAAATCTACAAAAATCTCTAGAAAATAGGTCTAGTGGGACTCATTCGCTACTATGGGAAAATTATTCCATTTAGGATTTTCTAAAAACTAAAAAATGGAATCTAGAGCTCTCGATCTGCTCAATCTGCACCTCTAAGTGTCTAGATCTAAAACCCTATTTTTTAGCACTGTTGGTGACTTTTTGTGTTGATTTTGGCCTTGTAAAAGTGGAGATGACTTCAACAAGTTTGTAGCCTAATCTTCAATCATCTGCAAGCCATCTAAGCACCTAAATATGCAATCACACAAAGGAAGAGAGAAAAAATGTTGTTATTAGGTATTGAGGGTTTTCCTTGGTCAAACCCCATTTAGGTAATTAAATCGGGTAATTAAACCAAAATGAAGTAATAAGATAATAAAGCATGAAATATGAAACAAAGCAATTAGAAACTTTCCATGATGAAGGCTATTGAATTGATGCAACAATGAATGAATAATCTTGGTCTTGAATGCCTTGATGATGTTCTTGAAGATGCTTCCTTGTGAAGACTCAAAATGCTAAACCCTAGATTGCTTGACTTGAGATGAATAATGAATGATGAATCCATGATGAATGAAAAATTAATGATAATAATGAATTAGGGTTAAAGGTCTCCTTTTATAGAGAAGAGCTAAGAATAAGGATAAGGATCAAGGGCCAAGATTAAATTAGAAAATAATTTAATCAGGGGTGGAGGTTAATTAAGAGAAGGAAGACATGGATAGATAATATTGCCCCCTCAAGAGATCGAGCGAAAATATTTGATTTGAGGGTCGATCTCGTGATAAAGAGGTTCAAAATGGATGGTTATGGATGATGATGCAAATGAGATGATTTTAAGATGCTTAGAATAACAAATCTATATTATCCTAAACAACTTAAATAATGATATGATATGAGATGGATGAGATTGATTATGTGATATGTTGTGATTATGCAATGGATGATTTATGAGATGCTTAGACTAACAGATCTATATTATGATGATGATTATGCATGTGAGATGATACGTAGAATACTGATGATTTATGGATGCAAGATGAATGCATTATGAATGCATGATGGATGTATCATGGGTATAATGGTGATGATGATTAACTATTAATGCTATGATGTTAGTGCAGAAAATTAAGGAATTAGATGATGACAAGAGGATCCAAAAAGCCAACATTATGAGAGATGATGATGAGAAATGACGATGAGAAACGATGATGATAGATGGATGATTTTCTTATCAAGGATTGGGATTTTCAAACGGTCACTTACTTTATGTTTGATAACATGCCTAAGTACGATGCATCAAGGTATGAAGGACCAGGATGGCGTTGTACTTAGTGTGATGGACTTTGACTCGACAAATAGATAGGAGTATTCTTGTTCACACCTGACATACGGAAACCTTGCTAGGATGCACTTTAGAAGTTTTAAACATTTCAGACCAAAACATGGAGACGTATAACCGATCAATGCAATAGTCAACAAGCCATCCAAAACATCCTCTATACATATCTAACAAAGAAAGTATTCGCCAAGTTATTTTACAAGAACGTCCAACAAGCACAATAGACAAAAGAATAATGATCGTTGTCCCATTCCTATCTCTCTAAATCCTTCGTTTGGATATCATTGAGAGGTCCTTGGAATGAGCCCAATAAGATAAATCAAAAGAAAAGATCAAGTACACAAACAGGCCAATGTTCTTCATACCTTCAGCCAAAGGGATGTGTTTTGATAGGATAAGATCCAAAGTGATATCCAAAATCATGCCCATTGTCAGAATGATATATCCTAGGACATGCATTGTATAGAATGATGATGGTTTGATAAATTGATTGATAGGTTGTTGATATAAGGTTGATTGAAATGTTTGAAAATGATCAAGACTTTGATTTTGTTTTAAAGATTTGTTGTTTCAATTTTGATTTTACGATTGAAGCTTTGCTTTTGCTGACTGCTATGATTGTTTCTGTTTGTTTTTGCCAAAGGATGAAGGTGATGATCAATTTATTATGGATGATTGATTATTGTGGGTGAAAGGGAGATGAGGCGGATGGATTTTTTCAAATATTTGGATGTTTTTGACATTTTGATATGTTTTGAGGCTTGTTTTGGTGTTTTTGAGATTTTTACAAATGTTTCAATTTTCTCAATTTCCTGATGTTTTTGGATTTTGATGTTTTTTTTTGGATGTTTTTGGATTTTGATGTTTTTTGAATGTTTTTGGATTTTGATGTCTCAGGGGCTGATCAAGGATGATCCTTTCCTACGTTTAAGCTCAGAGACAACGTAGTTCGGATTTCAATGTTTTTGATGTTTTTCAAATTTTTTGAGTGTTTTTGGATTTTCGCATGATTTTGACAATTTGGATATGGATATGTGTGATGATATCAGTGCTCTATTTGATATTTTTCCAAAAACCCAGCTAACATGGATTGATCAGATCGATGGATTGATGATGATAATAACATTGTTGAGGATACACAACAATGCAATGATAGTGTTATGCAACACAAGGATTGGGATGTCAATCAGATTGATGATGATAACATTATTGAAGATGCATAACAATGCAAGGATAGTGTTAAGAAACACAATTATTGGGAAGGATATCCCAAGATGATGATGGATTGATGATGATGATTTGATTGGATTTGATTGATTAGGATTGTTGATTCTTGGTTTGGAACAAAAGTTGTTTGAATGAATTGATGTGACATTGACGTGCAAACTAGTAGCAACTGATAGTGATTATTCGGATCAATGTTCGATGAAAGATAAATCTTTGATAAGGAATGTTTGTTCATCAAAATATGCCATGGGCTAGTGATTTGGATTTCTTCTTTCAAGTGGTTTGACCAATTTGGTTTCACGTTTGCCAATGTTCAGATCACCCCATAAGTTAGAGGATATAGACCAAGATTTATTCTCAAAGAAAGATGTACATATCTGCCCCCAATGTCTAGCAATGTATGGAGTGTCATGGGTGGATGCTCAAATAAGTGTATGGATGGAGGGACATGGATTATCTTGCGATAAGATAAGGTGTTCGGATAAAAAATGCTCATTTGGATAATGCTTCATGGCCCAGATAACATAGGATAGGATAGGATCAATGAAATGACCCATGTCAAGATGTTTACCGTAAGCAAGCATAAAGTGTGCTCCAAAATTTCATCAAGATCAAGATAACTAAGATGAGGAATGTAGATGGATGTGAATGGATTGGATCAATGGTTTATGGATGGATGGATTTATTATGGATAAGACAGATGGAATGCTTGATTCATTATGGATGGGATGAGATGCTTTCATCTGAACTGACACACATAGATGCTCGATTCTACACATGACGCCTATTTGCTAGGTTTTCATCATGGTCTTTCCCAAAGCGTCACCCATGCAATTTTCACTAGAGCACGATTTTTTTTTCTTTACTATTTTCAATCCTTTTTCTGATTTTTTTGGATTTTCATATTTTTTGATATTTTTTGGTTTTTTCTGAAAGATTCATGCTGAACCACCTAGTGGTGTTGATGTAGATGCCCTTGTCATGATGTGCCATTGATATCCTACCTAAAGGAGTTGCTTTGCTAAGATACATGCACTTGAATGCAATTTTTGGGATTCTTGATTTGCTTCGTTGATACCGGAGTTGACTTTGTCTTTGTGCGCACATCGCAATAGATTGCCTTCTGAATCCTTATGATGAACGGTTTTTTCCAGTACATGGTCAATGTAAGAATTGAATATTATGCATGGAGGCATGGATGGAGTGTGTTTAGGGATAAGAGATGGATTGGTTGACAGTTTGGAACCTTTAACTCTCCAAACTTGGGAAGATGAGCAATGATGGGTGGATACGAAAGTGTGCGTGGAATTAGGACCAACTGCTTGATGCACTTTGTATGTTGCTTGAAAAGCCTGCTTTTGATTTTGTGGAGATCTTTGATGGATACTTTTCCCTTTTTTATTTTTCCCCATAGTTTCTTTGACTGATGGAGTTTGATAGGGATGATCTTTCTTTGTATTCTTCGGTATCCATTTGTATTTTATTTGTCCATTATGCTTTTCAGTTTCTTTTGCTTTGATAACATTCTTCATACTTTGATTCAATTCTTTCTTTTGACGTTGGTCCCAATTCATGGATGGGGTGATGGGTGGATGAAGATTCATGGCGCGGTTGGTTGTAGTATTATCATCGGTTTCATCATAAGGACTCTTTGTACTCCCTATGTTGACATTTTCTTAAGATGAAGTTTCCCCCAGTATAGTGGTAGTAGTACCTTCATGCTTTGATTCTACTTGTTTTGAGATATCTTTTTCAGTAAACATGCTCTGACAAATGACCACTGTAGATGACATTATTTCCATTTGCTACTCTACTAACTCTGGAATATCCTGTTCTATCTGACTTGTTTCCTTGAGCGGATAATGTTGGATATCTTTATTCATGATGTCCTCAATATGAATTCGGGATATATCTAATCTTGATGTTGATAACTCAGTTTGACTGTAGGGGTTGATAATCTGCTCTTTTTGTGCAATGATGTCAAGAATAAAGGGATCCTATTCTGAATAATGATCATCTATGTTTCCATCCAAAGAAATCATCTCATGGGTAGATGGAGGAGTATGGATATGATCATCTTGCATAGATAGGAGAGTGTCCATTAGATTATTGTAGTATCTTGAAGATACAAATTCTTGATCTTGAATGATTTTGGAGTTTCTTTCGACATGCTTTCGATCAAGTTCTCGACATGGGTCAGTTTCAACTGATGAATTGCTTGTAAAAGGTTCTTGGATGTTGTTATTAGGCATGGTAAGTAGTTCAATATAATCAAGTGTCGAGTTTAGGGTTCTCTGAGTATCTATAACCATGAGGTCGAAGGATGTCAATATGTCTTGAAAAGGACCATTGCTAGACCTTGGTGAAAGATTTTGATCATGCTTTGGAATAAATTCTTGAGATATGTCCTCTAGCTCATCAAGTGATGTAGAGACATTTTCGTCATGATCATTGGTCGATGGATCATGCATTATGTTAATAGGATCAAATAATCCCATCACTCCTTGAAAGAGATCACTAAAAAGTGGCTCTTGATGTATGGTGAGTTGATCATCGGATTGTGTAGATACATCTTCAATGTGCTCCTCAATGGAGAGGTTTTGATCATTGTTTTCAACAATTGCGGTGGAGAGATTGTGAATGTCTTCGACCATAGAGTCAAGTGATGTTGATATTTCTTGAATTGGATCATTGTCGAGTTTTGTTGGTGGATTTTGATCGTGATTCAAAAGTGACTCTCGACATATGTCGATTTGATCATTGGATGAAGTAAACGTGTGCTCAGTGATCGATTGATCTTGATCCTTGTTTTCAATAGTTGTCATCTTTTGTGTTTGTGCTCCTGTTTGTTAGGTAGCTTGAGAGGCTTGTGGAACCACCTGATATTGTTGAAGTGTTTTTTGGTAGGCTTGATGTGCTTTTAGTGTGATTCTATGATATTGACTTATTGCACTTGTTTTCGGTGGTAGTGGTGGTGTATTTGGAATCGTGTTGGATGCAGTGACAAGTGCTTGAGATACACTTGGAGTGATAGTGAGTGTTTGAGATGTGATGGGCATGATAGTGGTGGTTGGAATGATTGAAGGGATAGTGATAGTTGGAATGACCGAGGTGATAGGTCCTTGGGAGACTGTATTTCGATTTGGGATCGATGTTGTTGTTTGATTAGATACCATCCATTGGTGTGATGTCAATGGTATATTCAAAGGATTTGTCGTGATGGTTTGATTGATGTTAGGCAGATTGATTTGGATGGCGTGATTGGTGTTAGGTAAAGGGGGAAGCCCTAAACAAGGGAATGATGTAGGTAATGGTGGTGGAGATTTCCCTTGGCACAATGCCTCAACTATTTTGGAAAGTTCCACAATTTGATCTCGCCAAATTTGTTCTTGATTTTGATCTTGACTCCCTTGATATAGTTGATTAGGTTCTTGTTTAAGCAAATTTGGAACGCCTACTTGCATTTTTTGAATGGGATTATGGGAAAATTGACTTTGGATAATGTTCTGATTTGGGATGATGTTCAGATTTCGCATGATAGGATGAACATTGTTGGGATTGGGAATCATTTTTCCAAAGTTTTTCGAAGTTAGGATTCATGTTTTGAAAACTTGCACTTGGTACATCCACATTTGGTTTGTAGGGATTTGGTGGAATGACATTTTTCATTTCAAGGCTCATGCATTGATTATTTGATTGGTGGATTTGTAGGTTTGGACTTAGATCTATCATTGGGAAATGTGTTCCAAACTTTGACTTGGGCATACTCACACTTGTTGTACCATTGACATTTGTCGAAGGCAATGATCCTATGCATGGACTTTGATAATTCATAGGCATTGCAAAGCTTTGAAGATTCAACTGATTTGGATTACCCAAGATGTATGGATCAAGTTTATATTCCATGTTCTTCTTGTGTTTTTACCTTGTCACAAAATTGACCTAGGGTTCTTAGGACCAATGACAAGATGAAGGATGAAAGGTGTAAATGATATGAGTGTTTGAACATTTAGGAACTTTGAATCGATGCTAGACTTAGGGCTTGATTTTGATCAGTTTGATTTGGATGATGAACTTGTAAACCCTAAAATGTTGGATGTGATCTTTAGGATAAATGTTGTTCAAGAAAGTTGTAATTTAATTAAGTGTGTGACAAAGGATTCATCGAAACACACTTAACTAAGCAATTGACTTTGATTTGGTTTTGAGGATGATTTACCCAAGTCTAGAATGACATTTTTCAAAGCTCTAAAGTTGTTTGGTGGGATGGATTTGGATAAGTGTTTGGATGGATGAAGTTTTTGATTTTATCCTAAGAGACTTAGAGAGAATTTGTTTACAAGGCCAAGGTATTGAAGAACACACTTTTCTCTAAGATCAATCAAAAGACCAATATGACCAAAAGATATCGAGCACATGTGTGGTGTCCAATTTGTTATCTTTGCTTAGTGTATTCTTTTTACAACAAACACACTTCTTGATTAGGTTTCAAATTGAATGTCCAATGTTTCAACTTCGTCTCATTTCACAAGGTATATTATGTGAAACTTTGATGAATTTAAGGCAAAGATTACCTATTGTTTAACTTTAGGGGGCAAATTGAGATGTAAATTCAAGTGCTTAGGAACCTCTAAGGATGTAATCCCAAGGGCAAGCAGCAACACAAGAATTTGGTCAATGATATTTGCCTCCTAAAGGGTTTGATATTTTGAAAATCATGTTGAATGTTTGTTTTGCAAATGTTTTCAAATACAACACTGTGTTTTCAAACCAAGACAAGTACAAGCCCTATGGATGTGTAAGACAATATTTGTTGAATCCCCACTTGGAAAAGTCTAGCTACGCCTATATTTTGTGAATGGTTAGATGCTTGACCCCACTGGCTCCCCTCCATGACACTCACTTATATGGGGCAGCCAAGCATCAACACCCATGAAACTCCCATGGCATGTTTTCCATTTCTACTAAAGACTGTAAAAGTGTGGGGCAGCTTCAGAATGACCGTTCTTGCACCAACAAATAGATTAAGGATTTTGACAATTTCTAGTACATGGGTTCTAGTAAGGACTTTTTGTTCATGGAGATTGACCCATACGGCAAGAGTCCCCTTTCGGATCCATCTTGTCAGAGCCAACCACATGATAATGGTATTTAACCAAAACCCACATTTATATCCCAGCTGGAAATACTCTTGGCTTTAGAGTGTTACTGGTTGAGTCATTCCCTTGGGTGAGTACTTTTTCCCCAAGGCAGGCCCTCTAAGATAAACAAAAGCAAGCAAAGACACAATCTGTAACTCAGTCAATCTTTGATGGCACAAAGAAAGAGAATGTACACGAAAATGCCCCTACTCACACTCGCATAAGATGTTCAATTTTAAACCCAAATTGAAGTGTTTCAAAGCAATAAAATGTATTTTGAGTGTTTCTCTTACACCCTAGATCGCATGAAGCGCAAGGGGAGAGGATACGCACTCAAAAGACAAAATCACACAATTCAAGCACTTGTTTGTTTTATAGCCTTCAAAGCAATTGTGTGATTCGTTTTAAGCACCAAATGAAATATGAAGATTGCTTGTCCAATTTTTAGCCCAAAACGAAATCTAGTAAGTGTCTAAGCTTGAATTTTAACCTTTTGCCAATGGGAAAAAAATCAAATTGTTCTTTTTAGAACCAAAGGAAAATTAGTGTCCTAAAGCAAAAAGATAAACAATTTCATGGAAAAGTGTTGAAAAAAAACTTAAAGCATTCAAAAACACTTTGAGTTTTCGAAAAAAATTCTCCTCCTTTCATTTTCCTTGTCCCTTGTGCCTTCGTTGTTCATTTTGTACCTTTCACCTTTCACTTTTCCTTTGTACCTTTGTTGATTTTCAGCTTTGTACCTACAAAAAAAAGTTACACAAAATCAGATTTTCTCTAAAATCACAACTATGTTCAAGAATACACCATTATTTTCAGAAAGATAAATTACATTTTTCATGCAAAGTTTTGTAAATAATAATGGTTATAATGTTAAAAATTAGATTTGATGTAACCCCTTATAAGCACAATAAACAAGCATGAGAGTGCATTTTATACATCAATTCAGATGAGGAATTGATTCCCAAGATTAAATTGAAGAACTAATTAGATTTAATCAAAAGACTGCACCCTACTTCATAGCAAGTTTGAATCCTATGATTGCAATCCAAGATCTTTGCAATAAAACCATTTAGAATATAATCAGATTTATTTTAGCACAAAAATATTAATGAATAAACCACTATTTGTTTTTGCACTTTTTCCAGCAAAATTTCCATAGTACAAGTGACAACAATGAATGCACCTAAATATGGAAGCTATGCAAATATAAACAAATACTTTAAGTGTTAATGCACAAATCAATATTCAATGCAAAAGGTAGACAGTGCACCAGCAGCCACAAACAAGTGGATTTTATTGTATTGACTGCATTTAGTAGTTCTGTACTTCCCAACGACCTTTCATAGTTATTAGTTCTGCCTTTAAGCCATGGCCTGTCAAATATTTGATATACTATTGATCATTTATGATTGAGTCAGGTGCATTAAATTTTTCATTTAGTAAAATCCAATGAATATATTCTATCGCTTCTAGTCTTTATTCACTGCCAAAATAAAATCCAGTGGCCATGTACACAATCTGCAAAGCTTAAAAAGAAACAAAGATGTGTCAAGCTATCAATGTGTATATCTACAAAGCACTCTTGTAAGATCGAACAACCTTACAAGAAATGGCGTGTGGTTGAAGAGTAGGAGTCTAAATGCATTAAATACATCTTCTTAACTGCTATCAACTACCAATAAATCACCCAGGCAACAACCAATTTGAAGATGTAAAATGATTTTAAGCAATTTTAAACTGACGCACAGATTTTCAAAAAGCCATATTCAATGTACAAAAACATGGAGAGAACACGTCCCCAAATCTACTTCAACAGATTAAAATTTTTGACAGAGATCTTTTGATAGAGATATAGTATGATTCGTACCTAAAACACTTGAGTATTTTCAAATGAATGCAAGAGACAGGTAGATAGGGAACCCGTCAAAACACGCCTTTTTTTCCTTTAATCAATGTCCACAAGAATAGGTAAGGAACAGGTAAAGATGTGATGGCGTACGTGGACAAAGAAAGAATGCAGGTCAAAGTGTTTAAATATTCTGAACGTATTAGATGAATTGGGAGATGCAAAGTCGCCTTAATGATTGAAGGATCTGCGCAAGGATATTTTACCAAAGGGTTCGCTAGTTGTCCATTCCTGTGTGAAGAAAAGGCGTTCATGATGTTCAAAAAGATTCTGTCAGACATTATAAGAATGAGTATTTGAAATTGAATACAAAGAAGCCGCCCAGCCTTACAAATTCCTGTAGCTAATATGTGCAGGAAAAAGTTTGAATTTTGTGATTCGAGTGATGTGCCTTTATCAATAAGTGGATGAAAGGTAATGAATAAAGCCAACAAAATGAACAATACTAGAACAATGACATTTATGAGATCATCTTATGGGAGGCATTGATTGCAGTATATGTGCAGAGGAGATTTGTTAAAAAGGATTTTCCTTTTAAAAAGTTTCAAGCAAATGTGATCATCAGGCGTAAAGTTTGAATGAAAAGGCTTGGGAACCTTTCAAACAAATGCAATTTGCGAAAGTGTAAACAAGACACATGAATTATGAACAAACAAAGCATGTGAACTGTCTGACAGATTGGCTGTGGCCTCATAAAAAGCCAGTGACTCCCTTAAGTTCCTCAGAGGATTGCATCCTAATAAAATGCAATGATGGCATGATATGCACAAAATGGATTTATACAAGTGAATATAAAGCCAGTGACATTAGCAAATGTACAACCGAATTCCTAACTTTTCCCATATTAAAGTTAATGTGACCTTAGCAGCATCTCATCCACTGAAATGTTACCTAAATAGAATAGAATGACCCTTGACAAATAGATTTTGTGACAGCACTACAGAGGCAATGACCATCAAACACTAGAATTACTTTCAAAATGAACAACGACTCAGCATTTAACTTGCAACAAAATTATTAAATAGAACAACAATTTTGTTATTATTTCCTTGAAAAGAGAGCTGCCAGTGCTCTTTCTGCTCATGCCATTTTTTAAAAAAGAACAAAGAATATTCCTCTTTTTAACTCCTCAAAACAACGATATCACCAAGATTAAAGACAAAGGAATATTTAATCCTAGCTTCCTGAATCTGTGAAGGCCCTCCTTCTAGCACCATAATGTAGATGTCAAAATCTGCATTTTGGTTAAAAACTAACATAGACATGTATGATTAGTATTCAAGCAAAGAAAACCTTCAACATCCATATGAGATATCTAACATGTTTTAAAATTCTATCCAATAATAAGATACATAAAAGCATACAATTAAAAACATGAAATCAAACTATCTCATAGTGGATTGGTGTCACATGTGCTAGTGACCCTTTCCCAATCCTTGATTGATAAGCTAGTGATGAAATTGCTATGGCTATGGAGATGAGAAATGGACAAGATAAGTTCTCAACGAGAATGACCCTGCATCAAGTTGTGTAGATGATGGAGATGATGGAGTGAAATGGACAAGATCAAATCTCAAATGAAGAGAGTAACCTTGCATAAAATTGTGGAGAGATTGTGAAGGATTTGATAAGAGATGAAGCCTCTACTTTATAGATTTTCAAAATTCGAAGTATTGAAGAGAGACCAATGCAGGACTAAGATTAGACAAATGAAAGGACACTTGTCAAGTGGTGATTGGTTGATGTATGTGCAAGATTTGGGAAGAGTGCCCATGAGAGGGAAAATTTGAATTCAAATTTGCAATGAATGATGAGTTTGACCTTTGGAAGGGGACATGTAAGAGACATGTAAGGCTTCATAAATGCTTTGTTGGGTGTACATGTCCACTTGGGGGGGGATTCAAACTTGAAGAATATTCTCCCTTTATGCCAGTTGAAAATAAAGATTTTTATAAATCAATTAAATGCAATTTCATGTGCAAGTGGCCAAATCTAGAGAATGCAAGTGGTTAGGATGTGACAGGCATTATATTAGATTTAATCAGGATTAATTAGCTAAGATGATGATTATGCTGATTTAATGGTGCTTAGATGATTTTGAATTTTAGGATTTAAAAATTTAATTTATTTAAATCAGAAAAGGATGGAAGATGCATTTTCGAGATTTTAATTAAATAAAGTTTGATTTATTTAATTAAACTATGATGTGAGATTTTGATTTATTTAAATGATAAGAACCTGATTTACCAGGTGAATGGATTTGATGCATTTGATTTATTTTTTGAGTGGATGAATATGCATAATGCAAATTTGACATGTCTACAGAATTAAAATAATAAAAGTAATTAAAAGTGTGAAAGTTATTTACAATTCTTTACAAAACCTTTACAAGACATGTATTTTGTTCAATTAAGGGTCCAAGACTTAATGAGGATGTGTAAAACACCTCACAACACTAAATCAAGGCCTCATTAAGTCCAATTTATCATTAATTAATCCCAAATCGAGCAAGAAAAAAAGGATACTTTTTTCTTTTCCATAGTGTGCATATTAAAACATGAGATACATAAATAAAAAAGAACACACACAAAATATCACATAACACAATCTAGCATGAAAAACCGAAGATAGGAAAAACCATGGTGAGAAATGTTGCTAGGAGCTAGTGTCCTAATCCATCCTCATAATTAAAAGCTTTGTTAGAAATTTTAAGGGCACCAACCCTAAGGAGACACCAATCCCGTAATGTAGGAGCATCTACCCCAAGGAAGCACCAACTCCCTTTCTTGAGCACCAACCCAAATATCTGATGGAACCTACCAATCAGATTTAAAATGCAAGTATTACAATCTATTCCTAAGAACTCAGTTCAACGTTGCAAATTGATTCCAAACTTCTCAACACTCTGTTGTAGCATCTACAACATACATACTCTACTCTATGTTGACACTAGGTTTTTCACCTTATTTTGATAATGCATTCTCTGTCCACCTCAAGGGACCACCATACACACTCTAAAACTCTTCCTTTTCTTTTTAGTGCATTCTTTGTCTACCTTAAGAGCTCAAAATTCTCTTCTACAACCTATTCCCTTTTTTTTACATCCACATAACTCTATTCTCACATAGCCAATTTTTTGATCTTCTATTTGGGTATGTGCAGGATCATCATGGAAAAAACAGGCCCTTAACTGGCAAAAAGTTCAGAAAAAGTAGAGTTAGGAAACTTGACTTAAAAATATGAATAACTTATCTATATTATTTCAAAAATATGTAAGAATAGAATCTATAGAAAATTGAATGTAGCTTCCAAACTACTAGGTTTGTTAAAAAAAAAAAAATCTATTTGGTGAAAATTTGAAATTTCAATGCAGTAGTACTTAAAGTTTAGGGAAAAATAAGAAGTAGGTGTATGTTTGACCACCCTAACCACAATAAAATGATAATATTTTTTAATGAGATTTTAGATATAAGTAGAGGAATCATGTCTCGATGTGATGCATATTTTTTTGTAATTTTTTTCCAAGTAAATAATTAATTATGAATTTTTTTTTACAACTTTTTAAAAATATAAAAAAATCGTATGTCTAACCACCTTAACTTGGTCAAAAATTCATGAAATTTAATTTTTCCTTTTTTAATCCTATAGTATGCGAAGCATAGAATGTGATGCATGTTTTGGATTCAAAAAATGTGATACTGTTTGAAAGATATAGATGTTTTTCAATCAGTCTATTGATCTGGACTTTAGTCATAATTTGAATAGAAAATGAATAATAATTACTAATTAAATTCAAATTAAATCATAATTTATATTGGTGGAAACCTGAGAATCTCCTTTAAAAACCCTTTTCATTTCATCAATTTTGGGTAAAAAAAAGTCATCAGCCACATACCCATCATATTGCCACTTTTTGGCCCTTCATGATCCTACACATACCCATTTTGTATCTCTTACACTGGAATACTATGACTACCTCAAGATCCTCTCACACACAAAAATATTTTGCTCTTTTTTTGCGATATCTTATTCAACACCTTTACTCAATATTGAGCCACACAGACACTCAATTCTCTATACAAGTTCAGTGAATTTTCTAATTATAGCAACCTGCAAAACACTAGCATTCTAATATGCATTAAATGCATTCCTCTATTTATTCAATCTAATTTTGATCTCAATAGCTATCGTTGTCTATGCCATTGTTATGCAAATCAAATTTACATTCATGTTGGTCATTGGTGTAGTTGGACCAATTAATTTTGAGCATATAGTTAGTTTCAGGTCAAAACCATTATTCACACTATCAGAGCCATTAACCATCTCCATTGTGACAACATATGTAACATCTTTTCACCTTTTGTGCAATGTTACAATCATTGTGACATCTTTCTCATCTTTCCTTGTGTTTCATCAATTCTTCTAGGACGTCACCCAAATATCCCCTTTTGACATCAATGACAACAATATGCCTAGATCTCCCCAACTTTTGAAGTTGGGATATTCTTTAGGGGATTTTTTAGATGTGTAGGCTTCATTTGATTGTGGACATCCTTGTGATCTAGGAGATTGTGGTAACTCTCCTACCACAAAACCATTTTTGGGAATTATATATTTTCCACAACCATTGTCCTGGATGATGACTTTGATATCAGAGATGGTGGCGATGGCAAGAGTGGCAGGTGTCTGTGTCGTAGAAGTGGAAGTAAGAATGGCAAGATCAATGTACGGTGTTGATGGGACTTCATCATTTTTAGGCACTTCAGAGATTTTGTAGTATTTTTCCTCAAGGTTCTTGTAGTAGGAGAATGGTTCAGGATCTCCATGGATGGTGACCTCTTGTCCTTCATATGTGAATTTTACACATTGATGGAAAGTTGATGCTACTGCTTGTATTGCATGGATCCATGGATGTCTTAGGAGAATGTTAAAAGGCAAATTAAGGTCCAGGACTTGACAGGTAGTTTCCATGATAGTTGGCCCCACTTGAATAGGGATTTGGATTGTTCCTTGGGACACTCTTTCTTGATTATCATATGCTCTGATTGTAATACCTTTCCCTTTGTTGATGGAATCCTTTGAGATTTTTAGGTTCTTAATGAGCTTGAGGGAACAAATATTCAAGCCTACACCTCCATCCACCAAGACTCATTTCACTTTATTTTTATGCACAGGACCTCTAAATGGAGTGCATGGTTGTGAGATGGTTGAGTAGGAAAGTCCTAATCGGAGAACGTAAGGAGGTTTGGGGTGATGATGTTTGTGACCATAGCTTGGAATTGTTACAAATCAAGATCTGTGGGGATAGTGGATGAAGCCAATCCTTCCTCAAGGATTTTCTTGTGGGCAGATGATATTTTTAATAAATCCATGATGGGGATTTGTGTTGGGGTTCTTTTTAGCTGATCAAGGACATTGTGACCATTGGGAATACATCTGGGGTTGGGTGTGGGTGCTCTGTTTGGCTGAGATGACTCTGTGATGGTAACTTTGCCACCTCTTGTGGTGACTCCACAATTGGCATGGGATCGTTTGATGGTGTGGTAGCGTAGTAGTCATCCAGGGATGTGATGAAATGGTTGTACACATGACTCATGTTCTTGAAGGTACCTTTCCCCTTATCAATGTTATTGTTCCCTTTATTGTTATGGTTAGGCATCATAATTGTGTATACTTTGAGATTCTAATTTCCTATTGGTTGCTCCACATTTACGATTCTTTGATCAATGAGGTCTTGGACTAGGTTCTTTAACCTCATGTGATTATTAATGGTGCACCCTTTGATTTTGTGGAAGTCATAGAGCTGATTTTCATTGTACCAAGAAGGTTTCACATCTGGTTCCTGGTAATTATTATAGGTGGGAGCCTTGATGAGGTTTTCATTTATTAGTTTCTTCATGATGATTTTGAGTAGTTCCCCAAGGACAGTGTACTTCCACTTGGTGGAATTCTTGTTTCGCTGGGGTAGTCCTGTTTGATCATTGATGTTATTGATTGCTTGATTATTTGGCTGCTCTTTTGTTGTGTTTACTTGACTGTGTGGGTGTGTTTTGCCAAGAAGCACTCATGAAAACTCTGGCATCGATGACACCATAATTGGTAACATTTTTGTTTCTTTCCCATGTGCAAGGTTTGTCACTATAGCTTGTAGATGGGCCATTGTTCTACTATTTAGGATATGAAGTTGATCCTCTAGGTTATTTCATAAGGGCTCGTTTGATGCTAAGTGCCTTGGAAATCAACTGGTTGTATGTGGTGATCCCTTGGAAATTGAGATGGAATTCCAAGAGGTTTTCAAGGTTGGATATGATAGTGCACACTTGTTGTTCCTCGGGCATGACCCATTTGCTCCAATTTGCGTTGGATCACCATCACTGTAGGAATGAAGCAAATGATTCATTCTTACCTTGTTTTAAAGTTGATAGTTCCTCTAGACTCACATCCATGGTGATATTGCATGTGTAGTTTTCGATGAATGCGTCTATGATTTCTTGGAATGTCTTGATACCTGTAGGTAGGCAAGAGAACCATTCCATGGTGTGGCTAGCCATACTTCTAGGAAATAGCCACATCAGATAGGTATCGTCATACGCGACTTCCATGCAATAAACTTGGAATTCCTTGACGTTATCTTTAGGGTTTCCTGTCCCATGATATTTGTCAAATTTGGGGATCTCAAATCCCTTTGGGAATGGTTTCATCACAAGGATCCTGTCAAACAGATAAGGACACAAGTTGTTGGGTATTTTCATGGTTTTCCCTGATTGAAGGTCAACCACTTGTTACAAGAGAAACCTGATTTGTGCTGTCACATCATTTTACAAATCAGGGGGTGGGATGAAAGTTTTATGAGGTGGTTCAATTGTCAGTGGGATGGGTGGATTGGTTGGTATGTTAATGGATGATGTTTTTATGTGTTGTTGCACCAAATATGCCTGTAATTACTATTGTACCAACAATGCTTATTGTTGGTCTTGTTTGTACTATGCTATTAAGGCCTGATGTTGAGCTTGTTGTTGCTATTGAGCCAACAAAACTTGTTGTTGAGCTGCTAATTGGGCTACTTCCTATTGTTCTTGATATTGTTTTAGTGATTGTTGATATGATTGTTGTTGTGTTGCTTGTTGTTGTGCAAGATACTATGCTTGTGCATGTGATTGTTGCACTTGATATTGGGCTTGTGCTTAAGCATGCACTTGAGCGTGAGCTTGTGCAACTTTAGCTTGGGCCTAAGCTTGAGCTTGTGCCTATGCATCTTGTGTTGTTTGTGCGGCTTGTGTAGCTTGAGCTTCTTGAGCAGCTTGTTGTTGTTGTTGCAATAAGGTTGTGGATTGTGTAGCCTGTTGTGCTTGTTGCACGACTTGGGTAGATTGAGAAACTTGCATGGCTTCAATGAATTGCTAAGTATCTAGTTGCACTACTTAGTATTTTTGTACTTCTAGGAGTGCCTTTTGATAGGTAGCTTGTTGAGCTGCTTGCAATACAATACTATATTGGCTTGATGTGTTTGAGTTTGGTGGTGGATTTGGAATGGTGCTTGTTGTGGTGATGAGAGGCACTATCGTGTTGACGATCAGGGTTTGAGTGGTAGATGGTGCGATCGATGTTGTTGGTCCTTGAGAGACCATGTTTTGAGATGTTGTGGGGGTGGTTGATGATGTGATGCTGGTGGTTTATGTTGTCAGGATGGTTGTCATATGTTGTTACAATGTTGATGACAAGATGGAAGTATTTGGAATGATTCTCTAATTGATGCTTGGTGGGTTGATCTAATTTTGTTGATTGATGCTTGGGAAAGGGGGAAGTCCTAAACCAAGAGATGATTTGGATATTGATGGCAATGGTGGAAGTGGTGGAAATGTGAGGGGTTTAATCTCATGAGGAAATGGTGTGGTGTCAAAAATACCCCCTGGTCCAAATATGTCACCCTCTCCTTGCGAGGTTATGGGGAGAGAGGTTTGGGGTGTTGCATAGAATGATGACAATCATGGGTCATTTCGATCATGAATGGTGAGAGGGACATATGAATGTGATGGATTTTTGGGTATGGTTTGTCCCAAGATGGTGTTTGCATCCAAATCCTGATTTTTGATGAGGGGGTGTGTTTGCAATGCATTGAGAAATGCACTTCCCTTGTTAACAATGGGTTGAATTGGAGGAATGGATGATGTGATTTGTAGGATGTTTTGCGTGATGCTTTGAAATGAGGGGGTAGATGAGATTGGAAGCATGACCCCAAAAGATGGTTCCACAATTGTGCTCACATAAAAATCAGAGGGGATTTTAGCCCCTTGCTTTTCTAATTTGAGCATGCATAGTGAGGGATTGATTCTCATCATGATGTTGATAATCTTATGATTATCAGAATTTTGAATTATTTCAGTAATTTCCTCATGTGACATTCCAAAGGGATTACTAGTAAGATCCTCCACTTAGACACCTTCCTCTTGATGGTCTTGCAAAAATGGAGGAAGGTTAATTGTGAGACTGCCAGACCCAATGGGATTCATTTCAAGAGTGGTCTAACTCAAGTCACTTGAAGTAGATGTTTCTTTGTTGGCTTCCATGTTCCTCTTGTGTTGAGATCTAGTTTGCACCATAAAATAGGGATCAATTTTCAAGAATGTGGAAGGTGAATTCTCTAATTCTTTTGATTGATCTAACTTTTAGGTACAAAAGAGAAAATTTTAGGATGATTTAAGGGTCAAAGGATGATAATGATATGGATGTAAGATGGATGTTTGATGGATTATTGGAACTCTTGAGAAATTCTTGAAGGGTATGTTAAAATTTAGAACTTGATTTGGGATGTTTTCTTTGAGATTGATTTTGATTTTGGATTTTGATTTTGATGGTGAACTCATAAACTCTAAGAGGTGGGATGTTGTCCTAGAATATATTTTGTTCAAAAGATGTTAATTTGTCTAGGTATGAGAATAAGGATTCATCTAAACACTCCTATCCAGAAAAGATGATTTTGATTGGTTTGATAATGAACTCCTAAATCCCAAGATGTTTGATGTTATCAAGGGATCAATTTGTTCACAAGGTTTGATAATTTTATCAAATATGTGGAGAAGAATGCATCTACACATATTCAATCAAACAAGATGATTTTCGATTGGTTTCAAATGATTTGTCAAAATTTTAACATGAGGGATTTTTCCAAGATTTTCAAAGAGTTGATGATGAGATGATTTTGGTTTTGATGTTCAAAGATGGATGAAGGTTTGATTTTTATCCTATGTTTACCTAAAAAGACACTTGCTTACTAGACCTTGGTTTTGACAAAAAATATTTTCTCTAAACAAGATGCTCAAACTCCCTAAAAATATTTGGGTTTTGATAGTAATATAACGAGTACAAACTAGGATTTTTTCTTGAAGCTTTTATGTAAAAGTTAAAAATTAGCCTTCATCTGAATTCATATAGCGTTGAGAGATGCTTTTGGTTATCTTTGGGACTAAGATCTTTTACCTTTGGTTTCTTGATCTTGATCTTGTGTGAGATCATTGGAGACACATGTGTGGGGTCCAATTGTTTTTAGTCTTTGCTTAGTGTTTTTTTATCACAAACACTTCTTGATTTATTTTTCAAACTAGTTAGATGTCCATTGTCTCAACTTCTTCTCATTTCACAAGGTATATTATGTGAAAATTTGATGAAACTAAGGAAAGGGTTACCTATTGTTAACTTTAGTGAGCAAATTGAGATATAATCCAAGTTTTTACAAACCTCTAAGGATAAAATCCCAAGGGAAAGCAATAACAAATGAATTTGGTCAATTGTATTTGCTTCCTAAAGGGTTTGAAGTTTTGATGACAATGTTAAATATTTTTTTCCAAAAAATTTCAAACAAGCAAAGTGTTTTGTAACCAAGAACAAGCACAATCCTATGGATATGAAAGACTATATTTGTTGAGTCCCCACTTGGACAAGTCCAACTATGCTTATTTTTAGTGAATGGTTAGATGCTTAACACCATTGGCTCCCCTCCATGGCACTCACTTCTCAAGGAAACCAAGTATTAGTACCCATTAAACTAGCATGGCATACTTTCCATTTCTACTAAAAACCATAAAAGTGTGGGGCGGCTTTAGAACAACCATTCTTGCACCAACAAATAGATAGGGATTTTGGCCTTTCTACAACAAGGTTTTTAATTTCTACTTTACATTCATAGAAGTTGACTCAACGTGGCGAGAGACCATTGCTTCCCTTCTCATTAGAGCCAACTGCATGATACCGGCCTTTGTTCTAGTACCCACTTTTATACCCTAGATGGAAATACTCTTGGCTTTAGAGTTTTACCGGTTGGGTCATTCCCTTGGGTGAGTAATTTTTCCCACAAGGGAGGCCCTCTAAGATAATAAAATGAAAGAAAACATATTTGTAACTTGATCGATATTTTTTGAGAAACAAAGAGAGAATACACATGATAGGTTTACTCACACTCGCAAGATGTTTTGTTCAATTTTAAACCCAAAATGATGTGTTGAGGAAATCGCTTTATCCCAACCTAAGACCACAAAAAATATTTTTGATTTTCAAGATCACCGAGAGGCACGAGAGAAGTGCATACGCCTTTTCAATGATGTTAGTTTGAGTAAGCAATTACAAAAAATAAAAGTAGCACATATTCTCTTTATTCCCACAAAGCAATGATTTTGATTCATTTTAAAGCACCAAAATGAGATATAAAAGTTTCCTTGTCAATTGTTAGATCTAAAAACCAACTCTAGTAAGTTTATGTCCTAAAGTTCATTTTAAACCCTTTCGAGTAAGAAATTGAAGTGTTCTTTTTAAAGCCCAGAAGGATGTGAATTGATCTAGAACAAAAAACTAAAGCATAAAATGGAAGCCCTTTAAAGCATTTAAAAACACTTTGTGAATTTCAAGTTTGATGCTCAATTCTTCAACTCCAAGATTCATCAAAGATTGCCTCTCATCTTCCAATGTTGTAACTCCTTTGAACAAAAATCCTTCCTCCTCACTTTTCCTTCATTTTCCTTCCTCATTTTCCTACAAACATCACAAATAAGAGTTATGCATGTATTTTAAAATGATAAAAAAATACACAAGACATGTCAAATATTTGAGGAAACCTTTTAAAGAAAGAAATAAAAATAGAATAAAATTGATAAGGTACAAATGTCAATACATTTTCAATTTACATATGCTTTCATATCCAAGACATAATTGATAGCTCCATATTAAAAGATTTACCTTTCGAGCAAGATATGTGATCCAATGAGAAGATATAACTAAGTTAAAGTTAAAAACATAAGATGGTTTTCAAAGAGGCTAATGATAAAGATGGAGCCAAAAATTAACTTTTAAATGTTAGAAGTCCAATAGATAATAAGCATGAAAGGACGGTTTTCTATTACAAACAAAAGTGCCCCTATCAATGTGGAAAGAACAGTATCAATGAAATATAAATGACCATGATAAAAAAAACTTTTCCTCTTTGTGCGCAGACAATATTTAATAACAGAAGCAACCAATATTAATGACAATAAGACCCTTCCCACTCTTCGCAACCAGTCCGTTTGACAATGTTACTCTTTGACATGATAACAGTGCTATTATCTTATTCAAACATATGGAGACAACTTTGCCATCTCTATCATTAGCTTTGCGATCAACAAAAAAATCTTAATCATTTCATCTAACTGTTGTGAACAATGGGCAGCAAGAATATCAATACCAAAAGATTGGAAATTTAAAAAAAAAAGGTTCTATCAGGTGGGTGGAAAGCTTTATGGAGAATTAAGAAACCAGCTACACCTTGAAATACAAGATACAGAGTAAAACAACATAGTTGGTATCAACATGTTGTCACTTCTTTTTGCTGAACATAAGCTCATTGAATTTTCACTTCTCCAATTTGTTGAGCAACAACCTCTGAGTGTGTTGATTCCTCTAACTTTTGGGCTTTACCATGTTCAGCTTCCTATATGATTTTTTAGTTCTCATATTGTAAATCACAAATTCTACATCAATAAAATCATGCAATCCAGGCTTTAAAATCTTGTTTGAAGTGAAAGAACATAGGGAGCATTCCATCATAAATTTCACTAGGAGCCCCAAGGTTCTAAATAATTTTCCAAAGACATTCTATTCAGCTAGATGATGGAGGAAAAAGGCAACATTCCCTTGATGGTCCAAAAATGTTTGAACATTATTTGATGCATCCAAAGAGCAAAATGATAGTGTTGTTAACTTTCAACCTTATCACCAGTGGTATGAAGTATTTTACATGCAAATAAATCATCATTCATTGAGTCCTTTGGTAACCACATTTGCAGCAAGGAAAGATAGGTGGCCTGGGTAAGGTAGAATGCGCTTGGATAGACATCCTCTAAGAAATTTGTATTTACATCGCTAAATGGGAACTAAGCAAAGCTAAACATTATAATCATCCATCTGATTTCAATCTCATTTCAATGTAGCTAAGCTATACATAGCATGTCATTTCAACATACATCTAATGCCTTTTTGAAATATACAAAATCCACGATTAATGAAACCCAAAGCTGATACAAAAGTTGAAAAAAAATGTTAGAAGATAAAGCTCTGTTCAATGTGCACCAAGTAGGTGATTGAACTTTAAATCGCACCTACAATATCATTTTATGCCTACCAATTTTTATCCATGCGCAAGTACGTAGTCTAATCTTGATGTAGTTGTCGCTGGAAGAGATAACAAATACTAAGAAAATATTTGGTAGGAAAATCTAGAGTTCGTGTAATACTTTTGGGGCCATGGGACGTAATACATGCATAGCTCTCAGAATAGCTTTTTATGTACATTTGATATTTGTCTAACTTATACTCTTGCACTCACAAACAAAGCCAAAAATGTAATTGGGAGGTGAAAGAAAATTGTGCTATGAGTGTTATTAAATGCAAATGGCATTTGTAAATCTGAATGCCACAATCTTCCCTACTTGCGCATATGAATATTCATCAAAGCATAAAGGGTAAGTTAACTCAAATTCTTCTACAAATGCAAACACCTTTCTTATGTTAGAACTTGAATAGGTAGACTTTGATTTGGATACTAATTTCTGATTGAGGTGAACATGAGTTCAGTGGTACCCACACCATATGGTGAAAGTAGGGAGAGAACTAAAACAACTACTGGAATTGATGGATGTTTGTCATAAGAGTATGTGATGCAAGGATATTTATGGTGATTAAACATCCACATATGGACTTATGGATCAGTGATAAGAAGAAAATTTTAACCTTAAACAAAGTAGACATGATATCAACCATAGATAAGAATGAACGAACTATGTATTTTTCTTTAATAAGCAACAACACAGTAAACTTACATTCAAAGGCAAAGTATTAAATGACAGGGCATCAAATTCAACTATCTTCAAAATGAAACCAAACACATTAAGCAAGGAAATAATGAAAAAATTACTCAACATATGTATGTCATGATTTTGAATAAATATGGTGTGCAACATCTATATGGAGCAGCAATATTGATTAGGAAAACATGAATTTGTTTCAAAGATAACATCCATGGAAGAAATCCATGCAGCATATAGACATGTTTAATATGCTAACAAACACAATGTTTGAACAAAAAGCAACAAAGTGAGGTTCCCTCCTTCTAGCACCATATGTGAGCACCCCTAAATATGCACACAATCTAAACTCCAACACTCATTAGCAATGGGGTTAGTTCATGCAAATGCAAATCTACAAATAATCCTATGAAATAAGGCATAATGCCTCTCAAACAAGATAAAAAACCAAACTAATTGGAAGCATGAAAGAAGCACAATGCACACCTATTCCATAGTAGATTGGTGTCACTTTGTTGTGAAAAGTTACCCTTTGCCAACCCTTGATAAGCTAATGATGAAAATGCAATGATAATGGAAAAAATTAGCTCTCAATGTGAAGAGAGTAATTTTGCATGAATTGTGGATTGTGAATCAAATGCAAAGGATGAGTTCCTCTATTTATAGGAGAGAATGATGGAGAAACATGCAAAATGGGTGAATATGGTACAAAGATTCAACTAATAGGAAGGAGCCACTTGTCCAAATGTGAGTGGATGGAGAATGTGCAAGTTTTGGTCAATGTGTCAATAAATGACATTAGGTGGCCTTTTCAAATTTCAAATTTGGCTTGTTAGATGGAGAAGAAGAGGTCTTAAATGCCTAGTGGGGGACATGTAAGAGGAGAATTAATGCTATGTTGGAAGGGACAAGTCAATTTGGATTTGAATTCAAAATTGAGGGAATATTCTCTTTTTTATTCCATGTTGATGGAAAATGGAGATTTAATAAATTAATTAAAATCCTTTATTTGAGCAAGTGAGAAAAGCTAGAGGATGGGACTTGCATTAAGATTAGATTTAATCCTGATTTAGTTAATATAAGAGAGGATTAGGTGTTTTGACCTTTTTGCTTTAGATTTATGGATTAAACTAAATAAAAAGGAGACGGAAAATGATAAAGATTTAGTTAAATAAATATTTGATTTATATAACTAAGGGGAATAATGTTAGTGTTTCTTTAATTTAAATGGAGGACCTTAGAGATAAATCAAATAAGCTTGATTTATTTAATGAATGGACTTGATTGAATGCAATATGCTAATTTTGTATGTGTATAGCCCTCAAAAGGTTGTAGCTCCTAAACTAACTTCCTAAGTTCCCAAATTAGCACCTCCCTAAACCCCCAAATCACACAACCCATCAATTTTTGGATGTTTGATGTGGAAAAAAAGGGATCTAGGGTCTAAATCGCACATTCTCCTATGTCATAATGGAAGTGTAACTAAAGATTTTGGCAACCCAAAATGCTTGTGACCCTTCTAGGGTTTTTCACCTAAAAGGGTAAAGATTTGGGGCCAGAATACAATGTTACATTCAAACATGGATTTGATGTGGGTGCAATATGCTTAGATGAGATAAAATAAATGAAAAAAACTAATGAAATCGATCAATTATTGAATGTAAACTAGGAAATGCAAAGTGTTGGAAAACACAATGTTTTATGCAAACATGAACTAGAAACATAAACGAATGCAAACATAATTGAATGAAACTAAATGGGGTGCACCTAGAAACTGAAAGAAGATCGAGAAAGGCTCTAGAATGCAATAGAATTCAATGTTGATGCCCACTGAGACTCAACCACCGCAGATGGCGAATCAGTCCTAATTCTAGTAAAATTTGTCGGAATAGGTTTTAGGATGTTGGGAACTCAAAACTTCAAAAAACTCTTTTTCTAGCCTGGAAGTGGGACTCATTCACCACAGATGGAGAATTAGTCCACCTAAAGAAATCTGCAAAGTCCAAGGTCAACTTTGTGGGTCCTGGTCTATACTTTTCTACTTATCAGGTTGCCAGATCCAAATCTACAGAAAATGGGCTAAAAAGTGTCTTCAAGCTCTAATTAGGGTTATGTTGAATTTGATAACTTTGATGACTTATTGACCACTTTTCAACACCTCTATCCTTGAAAAATCTACCTACAAGACCTGAAAAAACATGAAAATAGGGGGAAAATGGATAAGGGTTAGAGTATAGGGTTTTGCCTTGGTCAAACCCCACTTTGGTAATCAAACCTTTGATAATGAAAGAAAGAAGAAAGGAATGATGAAAAAATAACACACAATTGTCATAAACTCACCAAACCCTTGTTGTTGAAACATGAAGATATGTCAATGGCGGCTCCAAGATGGTTGATAATTGCTTGATTAAATGATGCAATGATGCTTAGATAGATTGGATGCAAGAATGAATACTTGAATGGATGGGGGTTAAAATGAAGATAAAATCATGTATTTATACACACCTATGCCCTAATTTCCTAAAAATACAACATCATAGGCTGACCTTAGGTCTTTAGGAATAAAAAACCAATAGAAATTAAAGTTTATTTTGATTTTTGTGCCAATAGGGACTCATTCACCACCCTGGATGAATGGGTCCCACTCAAGCCATGTGAATGGGTGTTGGGAATTAAGTTGTTTTAAATGATTTTTTTTGGGTTTGTAATAAAAAAGTACACTTAATTAAGGCATGTAAGTTCATAAAGGGGCCAAATAAAGCATAAGAAAGGTGTATTTGGTAATGACAAGTCTAGAAAAGAGTGAAATTTTGTTACAAGACTTTACAACACTTTAAAATAAGACCTAGCAAGTGATAAAAATGGGCTATGTAAGTGAATTATAATAAGAAGAGTCTATAAAAGTGTGATAATGTCTTACAACACTTCACAACACCATTAAAGACATCATAAAGTCTTAAAGATTCATAAAGATTTAGGACCTAATGTGAATGTGTGGGCCACATTTCAACATTAAATCAAGGTGAAACCAAGACAAATAAGCACAAGGAGGGACAAAACAAGAAAAAGTTAAAGGGCTACTATTTTCGTGTCCATAGTTAGCCCCCATTTTAGTGAGAGGATGAAATTGCTTCAAACTCACACTAAAGTAGCCGAACATAGTATCAAGAGGGGTCTAAATGCATTAATTCCTAGGGAGATGAGACAAGATCAATCAAGAGGGATAATCAAGCCCCTAGGATCAAGATCTCATGGAAAACCAAACATGAATGCAAAGGAACGCACATGAAAATGATGAAAAAGGAATGAAGGAAAGAAGAGAAAGCTTCGATCTCCTGTCCAACTCATTGTGGATCAGATCTAGGTTGCTTGTTTGGAAATGTGTACTCACTCTAGGGTGAAAGAACTCATGGTTGTCCATCGGGTGAGAAGGCCTGAGTATACTCATTCTAGGACCACAAAATTTTTGATTATCTACAAGGTGAGAAGGCTAAAAAGGTGAGAAACATACACCCACAGTTTGTATGCACTCACACACAAGAAGGTGGCTATGGGGAAAAGTCATTCCTTGGAATGGGATTTCCCACTCAACCATAGAAAATTTATACCTCATGATAAATTTAATAAGGTTCCACAAAGGACAATGTCGTTTCATGATTCATGAGACAATCAAAGCTTTGTATGCTTAGAACTCATGAACAAATGTGATGGAACCACAAGTATGCGAGCTATGTTATGCAAGGTGGCCATAAAAATGCAACATGCAACATGCAAAATAAATTTTCAAAGGAGTCTTTCTTAGTTTATGTGAGGTATTTAACTTAGGAAACATTGTGTCTAATGTCTCCAAGAGAGGACCAATCAAAGAATAGAATATTCACAACTTAGGGGATGCAGTGCATTGCATCAGGCCACTAAGAGGAATGTAATATGCTAAGAGAGATCATGCTCATGAGAGACATCATACCCAATGTCATCCACAAAGCAACATACACATCATATAAAGTAACAAGGTTGCACTAAGAACCAAGAATAAAAATTCAAATGAATAATGCCAATTCATGCCCCCACTTTAAAGGAATTTCTACACACTATTCTTTAAGCAATTACTTTAAAGTAGCAAACGAAAAATGCAAAAAAAAAAAGACATGAGAGCCAACTTGGAAATCCCCTATGCCAAGTCATATGTTTCTAAGTAAGGCTTCATCATGCAAATGAAAAAGGAACAAAATAAAAAGGGGTTTCCCCCAAAAAGGAACACACCAAACACATAAGGGATCTATGGATTTGGGGTCAATATGTTCATTGCTGCAATGTTGTGATTAAAGAGCTCAAAATTGTCATCATTCCCCAGATACACATAGAATGGGAAGAATGAAAAAAAGAGAGAAAAAACAAAAGAAAAAGAAAGATCCTTTTTGTGTCAACATGGAAGAGACATTTTTATCTCAACACTTTGCATCATCCCCAAAAAGAAAACACAAAAAATGAAAAAAAGGAAGGTTTTGGGTCAATATGAAAGAGAAATTGTGGTCTCAATTCCTTGTGTCATCCCCAAAAGGAAAACAAAAAAAAATGAAAAGGAAAAAGAAAGACCATTTGGGTCAACATGGAAGAGACATAGGGCATCTCTACACTTTGTGTCATCCGCAAAAGGAAAAACAAAACAAAGTGAAAGAAACAGAAAGGCGATTTTTGGAGTCAACATGGGAACATAAGTAGAATCTCTACCCACTTTGTGTCATCCCCAAAAGGAGAAAACACAAAACAAAGTTAAAAGAAAAGAAGGAAATCTTTTTTTGGGTCAACATGGAAGGAACATAGAGACATCCTCTCGCTTTGCATCATCCCCAAAAGGAAAACACAAAACAAAGCATTGAAAGGAAAAAAAAAGGAAGACCTTTTGGGTCAACATGGAAGAGACATAGGGCATCTCTATGCTTTGCATCAACCCCAAAAGGAAAATTAAAAATAAAAGAAGAAAGGAAAAAGTGAAAGTGATGTACAACATATAGAAGAATGAAGGTACAAATAGAAGAATGTCACAAAGAGAGCATAACATCAAACAACACATAATGGGGGAACACGATACACACACACACATTCAAAATAAAAGAAAAATACTAGTAATGCAAAGGCAAATTGACCATCAAACAAGTCATCCACGAAAGGTGAAAAACATAGCTAGAGGACAAGGAAAAATGCATCACTAGGACAAGGCTAACAACTTCTTGCCCTCATTGAGTGCAAGGAAAGAATGAGCCGAGATGGGTGATGGGAAAGGTCATGAAATAGTGAGAATGGAGACTCTACAACTATTTCATGATGAGGTGTTTGGTAGTTGTTTATGGATTTATTGGATAGCAATTATCACCAACAAAATGATACTTGCTCAGTATTTCTTTCAATTGACGATGATCATCACTTCTATGTCCAAGAATACGATGATATGTACAATGCGGAACATTAGAATCTTTAGGATAGATTACCAACCTATTCATAGGTGGTAATAAAATGAATTCTTTGTTTAGAAGGATTTTCAATTTCCTTTCACATTTAGGTGATGGATGGAGAGGAAACTTTAGTTTTTTCAACTTGTAAGGTCATTTGTGTTTACTAGATTCACCTTTTTCATGGATTGAATGAGGAAGAGGACCCATGAGGATCTTATCATCCTTGTCATTGGTATCATGTAAGGGTTGATCAAGAGGAAGGGCATTTAGATTAGGAGGGGAATCAAAGATCACTATTCCATTATCACAAAGTCTCCAATATTCTAAAGGAGGCTTGCTGTCATGAGGAGGATCTTGATACCCTAACCCTATTGTGTTTTCATCTATTGGTATTTTTTATAAAAGTTGATGAATGTTATAAGCAGTTGTTTTGTCACATCCTTGTTTGCTTATGATGGTAAAACCTTTTCCATAAGTTTCTTCAAGGTTGATTGGAGTTTTGGTAATTTTGTTAACATAGAATGGTTAAGGACTTGTGTCGTGAGAGGAACTAGGTCCACCTATTGGAGGAAGCTTAGGTCCATTAGTTTTAGGATGTAAGTAACCAAACTTATCAAGAGGTGAGACTGTAGGAAGGTCTTGCGGTTTCATGTATGGGTAAAATGATGCATTGGATTCAATGTTGTTATGGCATTCATTTAAGAACTTATTCATGCTATCATCATCTTCTCTAATGATTTCAACAACAAGAGGAGGACATTCATGAGGAGTTGAAGGAGCATGAAGAAGCTCACGGTCATTAGGATTAGTTCCAAAGGTACAATTTGACATGTCCACTAAGGATTTTAATGACATCCAAAAATTATTAAAGAAAAAATCCATGATGTTCAAAAATGAATGAAAGTACACTAAATGCAAGAAAACAACAAATCTAAAAAGTATGAAAAAATGTAATAACAAAAAATTGTAATGCAGAAAATGCCTAGAAAATGCCATAAAATGCAGTGTAGAATGTGCAACTAGACTAATTTGCCTAGGGTGGCGAATGAGCCCAAGGATGATTTTTTTAAAGTTTTTTCATAAATTTAAAATGAAATTTTATGTGTTTTAGATTATATGATGCAAAGCTACGATGTAGATGCAAAATTTCAATGTTTTGAAATTATTTGAAATGCAAAAATGAAAACTATACGATCTTTTCACTAATGCAATTTTGAGAACCCTAGGACGCAAAACAATGTAAAACCTAATGGAATGTTGATGTAAACTAAACCTACGATGCAAAATCACTTTAAATTAGAAGTAAAAATTCTCTAATGTTAGGATCACCAAAATGTAACTAAAGATTTTGGCAACCTAAAATGCTTGTCACCCTTCTAGGTTTTTTCACCTAAAAGGGTAAAGATTTGGGGCGAAAATGCAATGTTACATTCAAATATGGATGTGATGTGGGTTCAATATGCTTAGATGAGATAAAATAAATGCAAAAAACTAATTAAATAGATCAATTATTAAATGTAAACTAGGAAATACAGAGTGCTAGAAAATACAATGTTGTATGCAAACATGAACTAGAAACATAAACAAATGCAAATAAAATTGAAACAAACTAAATGGGGTGCACCTGAAACTAAAAGAAGATATGGAAAGGATTTGGAATTTTGTAGATTTCAATGCTAATTCCCACTGGGATTCATTCGCCATAGATGGTGAATCACTCTTGCTTTTGGTAAAATCAACAGGAATAGGTTTCATGATGTCGGTAACTCAAAACTTTAGAAAACTCATTTTCCAACCTGGTAGTGGGATTCACTCACCACAGATGGTGAATTAGTCCACCTATACAAATATTCAAAGTCAAAGGTCAACTATATGGGTCTTGGTCTGTACTTTTCTACTTGTTGGGTTGTGGGATCTGAATCTGCAGAAAACAGGCTGAAAAGAGTCTTCAAGCTCCAATTAGGGTTATGTTGACTTTGATAAATTTGATGACTTATTGACCACTTTTCAACACCTCTCTCCTTGACAAATCTTCCTATAGGACCTGCAAACACACATGCAAAGAGAGGAAAAATGGTTAAGGGTTAGAGTATAGGGGTTTGCCTTGATCAAAACCCACTTTGGTAATCAAACCTTTGATAATGAAATAAAGAAGGAAGGAATGATGAAAAAATAGCATGCAAATGTCATAAAATCATCAAAAACTTGTTGTTGAAGTTTGATGATATGTCAATGGCTGCTCTAGGATGGTTGATAATTACTTGATTAAATGATGTAATGATGCCTAAGTGAATGCTTAGATAGATTGCATGCAAGAATGAATACTTGAATGAATGGGGGTTAAAATGAATAGAAAATCATGTATTTATACACACCTATTCCCTAATTTTCAAAAAATAT
>VDFB02047230.1:209506079-209542744 GCA_007258455.2 Sequoia sempervirens | reverse complement strand
ACAAAACATTCTCTATCTATAGATTGTTGTTTCTTAGAAAATTCTTCAACTCCAATTGCATCTTCTCAACTGATAGAATAAAATTTGCTTCATTCTTTTTGTCTTTCAACTCATGAACCTCTCAAATTCAAAATCACCTACCAGCATTGAATTGGAATTCAAAAATTCCTAACTTCATTAATTCTTTTGCAATCTTCAGCTACACATCAGGGGTGAGTGGGGAAGGCAATGCCCAAAACAATCTTTCAACTACATGCATTGAATGCCCCTAACAAGTAGGTGGCAACAGGAAGAGGCTCGGGAGCATTCAATTTTCCAACAATGAGAAGGGTAGCACCATGGATTGCTACTTCTAATATTGTAGGCAAGAAATTGCTATATTCCAACTCCTCTAAATCTAAAAAAGCTTTCACCTTCATGTCACTAAGGACATTATAGATTCTGCTAGCTAAAGTCTTTTTGACATTTGGTCCCCGATGATTAATGAATACATCAAAAGATGGCTTGTGAATGAGTGTTGAGGATCTGCTCGAGGTAGATGCAAATGGTGTGATTTTATGAAAAATAGTGGTAGAAGAAGATGCCATGAGATTAGATTTAATTGAACACAGAGAAGCAATGAGAAAAAACTATAGAAAATGGGTTGGAAAAAGGCTCAGTTTTGAAGTAAATATGTTTTGAGCGAGGGAAAGAGGTGAATATTAATAAGGGAAGAGGAAGTAGTGGATGATAAGTAGAGTGAGTGGTTTTGAAACTTCATGGAAGAAACACCTATTTTATCACAGAAATCATGTGGAAGAAATGAGGAGTCATAGTGGAAAGTGTGTAGAAGAGAGAAGAGGGAGTCAGTGATGATCGGTAGGCTTGGTTTTGAGGAAGCAGTGGATCAAACTATATAGAAACCGAATAAGCAAAGTGAGCGGGAGTGATTTGCATCCAAAAATTCATGGAAGAATGCCCATTTAATCAAAGGAAAGCTCTTGGAAGAAGCATGGGATCATGCAGAAGACAACGTATTTATGCGGAAGGAACACGTAATACAAGGAAAGAGATTGATAAAAATTATCATTTAAAAAAGAAAAGGTAAATTATGTGATAAAGAGGAGCCACCAGTTATTTGAAATCATGTGAAAGACAAAATAATCAATGTGGAAGAGAGAAAAGGGAGCCTGTGAGAGATAAGAAGCCACATTTAAAAAATAAAAAGTAAATTATGTGACAAAGAGAGCCATTGGATACTCAGAAATGTAGAATTTGTTAATATTAAAATGAGAAAAGAAATAGAATAGAAAACAGAAAAATTAAACAAGACACGAGACACAAATTTTATAGTGGTTCGACAATTGCCTACATCCACTTTCAACTGTAGGGAAATCTCTTTATTAATTCTGAAGTTCCAATTACATAATATTCAAGCAGCAACTTATTTATAAAATGGTCTCCACTCCAATAAATGGAAAAATCAGTCTGTGAGAGAAACTTGCCAATTTAGACAAAAGGCAACCTTCTTGAAATTGTTTGAGAATCTTGCCAATTCGGGCTTCACCAATCCCAACAATCTCCCACTTGAAGACCAAATTGTTGCCCAGAGATCTCCCCCACTATAGGCATTTACATTAGCCACAACGACGATTTGAGCTTCGCCAGACTTTGTTCACGAATGCTTCAGATGAGTCTCCTCCAAAGCACATCAGATTTAATAACCTCCATGGATTTTAAACTTTTCATTTCCTCTCGCATAGCCAGAATCAAATTTAGACCTCCACCATGGCTCCAATCCAAAAAAAAATCTTATGTTGCAACCTTCATCCCACTTGAGATTAACTCATCCCACTTTTTTTCAACTGCTACCATCCGCATCAATAAATCATCCCCTTCACTTTCTTCTATGTCCTCCTCCTAGGAGTCAAATAATGGATTATTATAAACCATTTCTCCTTCTGGCTTGAATAATGGATTACCATAAACCATTATTTCTTCCTCTCGAGTTTCAGCCTCTTCTTTGGCCTCTTCCTCAAGTTCATCTTCATCTTCACTCGCCTGGGTCCAGACTGCATCCTCCTCTCCTTGGGAGGCATCCTCCTCATCTTGGAAGGAAAACTCCACAATCTCTTCAGTCGAAATCTCCTCATTTGTCTAGCCATCCCACCAATGAACATGGTGCTTTGTTTCAACTGTCACATGCATGGAATTACTCTCTCCCGAGTCTAAATTGCCAAGAAATTCTTCAATAATAAAATCAGCTTCATCATTTATTTCATCCAAAAACATTTGATGAATAGCTCCCACTTCATCAGGACTCAAATTAGTGGCACACGACCAAGACATGAGAGCTTGAGCCCAATCATCTTAGTTGGGACTCTCTTCCATATCAACTTCGTCATCTTCATCATCTAAAACTCCCACTTCATCAGGATCTAAGACCCAATTATCTTCCATCTCTGTTCAAAAAATTTCCATAGCTCAGGAAATTCTTCACTGATTTCCAGCATCTAGCTTTAGGCTCTGATACCAATTGTTAACATTAAAATGAGCAAAGAAATAGAATAGAAAATAGAAAAATTAAACAACAAGACACGAGACACAAATTTTATAGTGGTTCGGCAATTGCCTACATCCACTTTCAACAACAGGGAAAACTCTTTATTAATTCTGAAGTTCCAGTTACATAATATTCAAGTAGCATCTTATTTATAAAATGGTCTCCACTCCAATAAATAGAAAAATCAATCTATGAGAGAAACTTCCCAATTTAGACAAAAGGCAACCTTATCAAAATTGTTTGAGAATCTTGCCAATTTGGGCTTCACCAATCCCAACAAAATTAACGGTGAAGAGAGAAAAGGGATTCGATGATAGATAATAAGTCATATTTAAAAAAAAAAGTTAAATGATGTGATAGGTAGAGTCATTGGATACTTGCAAGCATGTGGAAAATGATTTATACAAGAATCAGTATAGTTATTGCATCAATAGTTGTGTGAAGAATGGATTGGAGAGTGGGACCATCGTAATAATGATTTATATTATAGACTATGTAAATAATCACAATAATTTTAGGTGTTTTCTCTAAATTTTTTGTCTATTTATTTTTGTTTTTATATTCTAATAAATAATAATAAAAATTATAAAATAAAATATATATGTTTAAAATGTAATAATATAGTATCATATTGTAAGGTTTTTATTATATTTAAATTAGTTAAATAAATTTCACTATTGAAGTAGTAATTTAATTAATAGAGTATAGAGTTAATTGATGCTACAAATATAAGTAAATATTGAAGTTAAATTGAAAATAATATTTCATTGAGTTTTAATGATGAAAAACTATCGTCGTAGATGCCAAAAACAAGTTGCTAATGTTTATTTTTTTGGATGAATCAAACAAAACTTTCTAATTTAAAAATTGCATTGTCTATAGCTCTAGTAAAGGTCCACATCTACACAATTGATCTCCACAAATGCAAAAGTGATCATTTATGTGAAAGCAACCTTGTACTTCATAAGAATAATCTAACAATTCATAGACCATTGTATCTCACTTGCCTCGATCTCTAATATCTTAGTTCTTTTAATGACTGACCATATTTGCAAACACCTTTTGGGAATTTAAAATATTTTACAAACACTCAAATGATACCTAGTTCATATAAAGTAATGAAACACTTTTATTTTATTTTTTTATCTTTGACACTCCATTAAAACTCACAAAACAAAGAGAAGCATATAATGAGTAGCATCCATCACACAAGTTGAAACAATTATGAAGTAAAATTTACTTAAGTAGAAGCTATCTTCAAAAACATAAAGGTAAAAGAAAGAGAGAAAAGTAAGAGATTCCATCTATTATAGAAAGTGACTCAAGGCACTAACTATGTAGAGTAAAAATCTAACTCTATTGATGGATCAAGAGAACACTCTACTTAGATTGTGGAATAATGTAAAGACTGCTCTAACTACATAGAAAAATGTAAAGGACTATACTAACTAAATGGGAAATTACTCTATTTAAAAAGAAATGAGATGCCAAAAGGTCAAGCCATTCTAATACTTATTAGATCTAACTCTATAGATAGCATGATAAAAGGATTTTGTCTCAATATTGTAATAAAGCTCTATTTGGTACCATAAAGTGACCATAACTATCATGTTTGTTGTAAGATTAAAAATTGTCTAGCCTTTGTAACTCCATCTTATGTTAAATTGTACTAATTTTAATGCTCATAATTTTTGTATTTTTAGGACCATTTTTGTTTGATTTTAGCATTCTTAATGATCACAAAAGTACCCCATAATAGCCCTAAACTAAAGAAATCATGCCCAAACTCCATAGAAAGTTTCAAGATCAAATATATCATAATTCCACCCTAGCATCCTTGGACACTCTAGTCCTCAACATGCAGCACACCATAATGCTAGGAGCCCTATTGAATTTTGTAAAGTGATAGGCTTCCCTCTCTTTTGTGCATTAATTTGATCAAGTTTCGTTAATTCATTTTCTTAAAAAATTGATAGCGATTGATATAAAGTTGGTATTCTTTCCTCTAAAATACATTAGATGCCTTGTCAACACAAGAATAGAAAATGTGGTATCTCTATCTTCTCTCCTTCACAAGGAGAATATATATATTGGTAGGTAAATAGTGTAAATTAAGGAACCCAACTTTAGACAAAATTAGATCATTTGTCAATATGTATATTTATCAAATCTCTCCCTTTAAAATGCACAAAAAACTCAATAAAAAATATTAGGATATGAAAATTCTCAATATCTTATTTGAAACATCTCAATATTTACCTAAAAAATTTAAATAATTATTAAATGTAGATTGGATCCGTGGATTAATTCATTATTTAAATAAATAACAACTATTTACAATTTCTTTTAAAAAAATTGCTACATACAACTAGACAAGAAGATAAGATTTATGATTATACTGATTTCAAATGATTTGCAAGGTAGATTTGGACTCATAACCATAGATAGTAATGTTGGAGGAAGCTTATCGCGACTAGCTACATAAGTTCATAATGCTTTGAAATTTTGTTTCTTACACAAACGCACAATGTGGGGATATTTCCCTACCTTTGGTCTATCAGGCTTTTGGATCGGGCTATGCATTGATTGCATCTCTAATAATTCGATTTATGGCTTGGATATATAATACTTCTAATGGAAAGTCACGTGGCTATAACCAATCCTTAATTGTTAAACATGTTTTTTTTAAAATTTAGAGAATTCTATGACTGATCTAACAATGATTACTAATGAATGACATGAAATTTTTCCAGCTATGAGTCCAATGAATTCTTATGATATTACAGATCACCAATGCAGAAAAACAAAGGTGATAAGTCCCTAGAGAAGCAGTTGTCAGATATAAAAAGCATAGCGGTGCTAATATTGATAGTAGTAATACTTATGATCCTAAATTTTAGTTTACATAAACCTAAAGCCCATTTGCATTTGCAGTTGCAAGGAGATCCAATGGAGAAGTCTTGTTCAATTCAACTATATGCAAGGTTAAGGAAATGTTTATCTACTTGGAAACATGGTGTTAGAAGATCAGTATTTGGAGATCTGTCTACTGGCCTTCCCTTAATTTCTTCTCTATATGAATTGGGGGAAGCCCAGATTTATGCTTAATAAGAATGGAAGCCAGTACACTCTCTGGAATCTAGGCATTCTGAGTTTGAATTTGTACGGGTCTTATATATTTTGTATAAATGTGAGAGTAGGGGGTGCTCATTGAATATTGTTATGGGATTTGGACGGGTCTAGAAAATTTTACAAAAAGAAAGATATATCAATAAGAATAGAAAGATAAAAAATAATAATAAGGGAACAATAAAGAAACTACAATAGACAAGACATTATAGAACCTTTACAAACAACTAGTCCACAGGTAGGGTAGTTCAAAAAAGTGTTTGAACAATTTTTATTTAACCGCAGTAAAAGGATCCTTCTCTTCTAAACTTCATTTCTTGGAACAAGAAATTTCATAAGACCGTAGGGAAAATCCTCTTCAACCCTAAAGCTTTAAAAAAGGAATTCCACATCATTTTGTCCCTAGGATATTTCCACTTATTGTCTTTTGCATCTTGTCGAAGGATGTAATAGACTCTGCAATAGTAGTAGGAATACATGTTCCTTTTTTCCTCCAAATGAAATGGGGTTTCTTGTTGTTCGAGCAACTCATAGTAGTATGACCCACTTTACATGAACAATGACAAACAACAGAAAAGTCTTCGAATTCAATTTGCTATGCCAAATTACTATATTTGGGAGATGAGGTAATCCGAGTAGGGAGAACCTTGTTTTTCTTCACAAACTATAACAACCTCAGTGTTCTACTCAGTAAAATTTCCCAAGTTTTCACCTCAAGTGAACAAACCATGATACCAAAACATAGCAATAAAAAATTTTCTTTCCATATTGTAAATTACATGCACATTTGAAATAACACTATTTCCAAACTACCATTGCATTCCATTATAACTTCACAAACCTTTCCATTACATAGATGTCATATTGAATGAACTCAAGTTTATCATTCATGATTACATCCTTCCATATAAATGGGTACAAGATACATACATAGCTCTTCCAAGCTTCATTTGGCAATAGAATATACAAACTAGTCTTGATGTTTTCGCATCGATGCATACATTCTGAATGTCCTTTCTCATTGGTGCAAACACTCCAGTTGTCCCTGATACTGAAGAAAATATTTGCAAACCTCGGTTGTCGGCTAGTGAGGAGAAGCATCACTCAAGTGTGTTTCCACCAATCACAAACTCAAATGCAGCCCCCTGCATATCTACCTCATAGGTGAGATGACCCTACCCTTCAACAAAGAGATTGGTTGGTAAACCTCATAACAAATGCCTATCTGAGCTTAGTGTTGTGTCCTACAAACCAGAACCTAATCATACATTCATTTCCCCTATGAGTATGAAAATATTGAACTAGAATGCATAAAAGGAACATACTGAACTGGCAGTGTAAATTGTGGCTGCTTACACTACTTTTTCCAAAGTATTCTCATCCAATACTTCAAGTGATAGTCTTCCTATTGACATACAATTTTATAGCTCAGTTTGGATTATGACCATTCATATTATGCTTAGGTAATCCCTAACCACAGAAAAACATATTACCCTTTTTCCAAAACTCTATGGTATTTCTACCAACAAGCCTAAGCACTAGTTACCCCTTCAATGGATGCTCCCATCCTAGGTATAATGTATATGATCTTTTCTAGTCTACAAATTAACTTTGCATAGACAAGCTATTCACTTCAAAGGACAACCTAGTCCCAGGTATTATTTATTATCTAGAGTATAACTATATAAGCTCCATCTAATCGTAGATTAAATAAATAACTCCATTTAGTAAAATATCACATATTAAGTGATACTCATTAAGAATATGTCCACATCAATGAATAGCCTCAATTGAAGAATAAGCATAATAGATAATTCCATTTGAAAGTGTATTATCCTTTAAAGAGTTATTGAAAAAGTAGAATATTTTCAACATTATGACTTCATGATAAGAGTATAAAGCAACTAACCAAGTAGCAACTTTAACTCATTAGGTAATCCCACCTCCTATTTTCCCAAACATGTAGTATCTAATAAACTCAAGTGATCTTTTAAATCACATAGGTGAGTTTTAACCATGATATATCCTATTCCTAGGATAATTTCATCAACCAATGACTAGTCCGATTATATAGGTTAATCTAACCCTATATGTTTCAATCAAGACCAACATACATCCCATCCAAGCACGTTATTCTTAACCTATTGGTTCCAATGGGTAATCAAGTAAATGTTCCAACCAAGTAGGAAAATATTAACCTAGGTTTCAATATACTTCTCAACCCAAATAGGTTACTCCCAACCTAGGGTTTTATCCAATACCAAAGTATGATCAAGTGATCATACATGTAAAGGTTAGCAATGAATCATCCTTTCATTTCTTCCAAACTATTTATGTATAGCTAAACCTTATCATTCCTAAGGTTTCCTAACATCAAATCCAATAGTGTCAAGTCACTTTGTGACATTGGTACATTTCACATTATGAATAACCCTTAAGCTATTCTTGTTTAATCATATCTAGTATATTTATACTTATGACAAACAATCCCTCCTATTACAAAGTAATTACAAGCACTTTCATAGAAAAACATAAAACAAATTCTTTTTACTTTCCAAAGCAAATGTTATGTTTCCCTAATGCAAGTAAATCAAACAATTCAAATAAAGCATTCAATTCACAATATTTTATAAATAGAGACAAAATAAGAGAAGATTATCTATCCCCATGCCTGTAATACACTTAACCAATTGACTGAATTGATATTCAGCCTTCTACAACAGCTTCATAGCTTCACTTTATCAATCCAAAGCAAGACTCTAACTCAAATTATGCAGCACTCTCACAAAGTAGTTCGCAACTCTCTCTAAATATCTCACAAAATAATGGAGCAAAGTAAATTTGTAGAATGAGAATTCCATCCAAATGAGAGCACTAATCTCTTTATTTATATGGAAAAAAGATGCATTGCAGCCTAAAGAAAAGGCATGCAAAATGATAGCTTAACCCATGCAAGTCAACTCGCTTTACTTAGCTTAAAATGTTGCAACAAACTAAACACAAACTCAACATAAGATTCTATAAGTCAACCCATTTAGTTGATAGCTGCAAGAGACTTATTCAATTGTGCTCATGTTAAAATGATGACAATCAATTTGCATCCTAGAATGGACTTCTACAACAAATAGAACTTCATTAATATGGCATCAAGTATGCAATTATCCTCCTGTTGTTTTGGCACGATTATTCTCATGAAATAGTCTATTGCTATCAAGCAACACATTGCTATGTTGACTAAGTCAAAGCTTGCTAAGAAACAGAGGAATGATGAGTCACTTGGCACATAAATGGTGCTTTGACCAATTCTTTTCCTTGCTGTTACTTTTCCTATTATTATAAATGTGTTCATAATACTTTATGAAGCAAGCTTAGTGTTTATTATTTTCATTTCCTATTATCCTTTGAAAAATGTGTTCCATTATAAAAGCAATGCACTATCAAATATAGTGTTACATTTTCATAAGATCAACCTTCATTATTTTGACTAAGTCATTATAAGACTTCAAGTGTTGGGTTCTTCATTTCATCACCAACTATGAATACCTTTTTCTTATTTCCACAGGTAGCGTGTGGTTTTATATAAGTCTTTATCTCTCATAGAGTTTTGCATATATATAGGCACTGCCATGGTTCAATGTTCAACTTTTAAACTATAATTTTTGTGCCATGATGTATAGTTTATAAATTTGAACTATTCAAAGCTCTTGTATTATATCAATCATGATTATAAACTATATATCAACCTTTGTTCTTGGCATGATATATGTATATATCGACCTCTAAATTCTCATCCAGTCAGCCTTAATTACTTTGTATAATAAATACAAATTGACCTCTATTTAATTATCATATATATATATATATATATTTATATATATACATGTACATATATGTATATATATATATATATATATATATATATATATATATATATATATATATATATATATATATATATATATATATATATATATATATATATATATATATTTATATATATACATGTACATATATGTATATATTTTATTACATAGCCTTAATGCTATCACATATATATATATATGTGTGTGTGTGTGTATGTGTGTGTATTCCATGACAATCAAATACACATACATTTGATATACAAATGAATAATATCAAACATTTATATATTAATATCGACTGCATATATATATACATTTCCTCTATGTACATGTGTACATTCATATACATGTATTGATATATCCATATGGAAATTTCCATTTGTCACTCATACGTAGATATCGTCACATGTATACAAATGTATATATGTATGTATCATATATATATATATATTCGTCTGACTACACAATCAAACACACACATATAATAACCATCTTAGGAAATATATGTGTGATGCATATATACATATATACTCACATGTCATATTGCCCCTTCTATAACACCATGCTCATAAGCAACCCATTCATAAGTGTGCATAGGTACGAATACCTAAGTACTCTCATGCACGTGTTCCTCCATGCATACATGGTCTATCGTCAACATGAATTTGTATATATATATATACATTCAATGTATATTCAACTCATTAATCGAGCATAGTAATACAAGGAAGGACTCATAAGTTCCAAACACATAAACATCATCCAAGAATGCACTCAATAGTATTCAAGACCCTTACTAATGCTAACACATCATACTAAGGATGACTTACCAATTCCCAGTACTACTTGACTCAACCATTCTATTGTGAGTATGTGTGTGAGCTCAGATAGGTTTCATTTAGAAAGATTAGGAGAATCGCTATCAAATGAAACACTATCGATATAGAACAAATCCTTTTAGGAGAAGAACTAGCTAGAGTCACATAAATGACTAGTCTCTTAGGCCTTTGAGGGGAAATAGAGACATATATTATATTTACATAATCATCGCAACTAGTAGAAAAATTATTTGATGACATATTCTCAATATCAATCCAAACAGGATCAAATGTGGAAGGATATTCATTATTCGCTAATGCATCATTTTGGATTCAGTCTTAGCTTGTAGTGTTCCAACTACTCAAAGATCTTTTTTAGAATGGTAGGGTGCTATGCTCTAGTTCTGGACTTTCCCAACAAGTCATCAACATAATCTTCAATGATAATGTGGATAAGGTCATGGAAGATAATAGTCATTGCTCATTGATATGTTTCCCCCACATTCTTAAGACCAAAGGGCATAACATTGTAGCAAAAGGTACCCCAAGGTGTTGCAAAAGTGGTCTTGTGTTGATCTTTAGGTGCAATTCGAATCTGATTGTAGCCAGAGAAGCCATCCATGAGGGACAACATCTTGTGTCCTATAGTGAAGTCGACCAACATGTTGATATTGGGCAATGGGAAGTCATTCTTTGGACAGGCTTTGTTGAGATCATGGAAGTTTGTGCAAATCCTAATATCTCCATTAGGTTTAGCGACAGGAACTATGTTGGAGATCCAGTCAAAATAATTGATGGGTCTAATAAAACCAACATCTAGTAATTTTTTCAACTCTTTCTTGACTAACAGTGCTACCTGTGGATGCATTTTTTTGAGTTTCTACTTGACAGGCTTCGAGTCTGGGCGAACATCCAGATGGTGAACTACTAAAGCGGGATCTAGACCTGGCATGTCTAAGTATGACCAAGAAAGGTTGATGATTTCATCTTTGAGCAGCTAGACAATGATGACATATTCTTGTTTTGATAATGATTTGGCTACATAGGTGATCTTCGAGGTTTCTATAGTACCCAGTTTGACTTCTTGAGTTTCTTCAATCAGTATGGATGATCGTGTAGATAATTGAGTTCCCACAAGGGGAAGATGAATGCCTCCATCCTCCAGGGCCTCATTGAGGTTTTCACTGTCAAATGCATCCTTCATTTTTAATTTTTCTAGATCAAGAAGCGCCTTAGGGAGGTTTTCACTAGATGATCATTTTTTTATTTTTCTTTTTTTACTTTTGTGACTAGAGAGTTCATCTTCCCCCAATCCCATGAGGTTGACATATGCATCCATGGAGACATTGACAGGTGTGCTACCACGTAGGTCCCAGTCAATAAGTTTGGGATGGCGTAAGGAAAGGCCAATGGTAAAGACAGATAGGTAATCAAACATGGATGAAAGGTCTGTGTGATCCATACCATCGTACGCATGTATGATGGACTCTTCCTCAGGCATGTCTTCTAAAGGTCCATTTTCCACACTAACACTATTGGAAGTATTGGATAATGTTGCAGGGCCTTTATGCTTTTTGTCATATCCTAGGCCTGAATTCCATGGGAACTTCATTGTATCAATAGGTTGTAGCCACCCTTGTTCTTCTTTACCTAGACCCCCACCTTGATAATTATGCTTCTCTACAAACTTAGCAGACCAGGCGTATGCTTCTTGAAAATATTCCTTAAGAGGAGGATCTAGTTGGGGCTCTTCATGATATATCCACTAACTGATATCATCTTCTAGTGTATCTATCTTTAAACCAAGGGACCGAAAAGTTGTAGTGGGGATGTTTTTGGCATTGAAGGTAATGGTATTTTCTTCTTCCTTTGGTACAGACTATGAAGGTTGACCGTATGTGTGTGGTGATGGTGGCATGGTTGCCACATTCAATGCTATATGCATTTCATATTCACCACAACCTTTGTCAATGATTTGGACTTTAGTGATGGTGGGATCAATGGTGGAAGATGGAGTGGTAGATGATGGATTGGAGGATGATGACTGAGGTGCCCCCATTTCGACTCTAGGACAATAATGCAAATGGGGAAATGAAGCTTCCAAGGCACGATAGTACTCAAATGGTTGTGGGTCAGCATAAATAGTGACCTTATGTCCATTAACTAGAAATTTTAAGCATTGATGATATGTGGAGGGGACGGCTTGCATGGCGTGGAGCCATGGGCGACTGAGGAGGAGGTTGTATGGTAAATCCAAAGCAAGAACATGACGTGTAGTGTACTGATTCACTGGTCCAACTTGGATGGGAAGACTAATAATTCCTTCAGAATCTCTTTCTACATTATTATAAGCCTTGATTGTAATGATTTGATTACTCAAGTCCACTTGAGTGTACCCTAACTGCTTTATGAACTTTAGAGTGCATAGATTGAGGGCAGAGCCATTATCTACCAGGACCCTTTTTATTTTATGATGGGCAACCAAGACTTTTACGTGTAGGGGACGGTTATGGTTGGCATCAATGCTAGGAATGTCATTTTGGCTGAAGTGTAACTGGTAGGATAAAGCCAGATGTCCTACTAAAGCTTGGAATTGTGTGGGATCAATGTTGTTAGGCACTTGGGTTTCTTGTAGAGCTCTCTTTAGAATCTCTTGATGCATGGGAGAACATTTAAGCAAATCCAAAATTGAAATGTGAGCAGGGGTCTTTCCCAAGTGATTAAGAATGTTATACTGAGAATTCATAGAATTTTGCTAGGTGGATGCAGGGGCTGCAAGAACAGTAATGCGGGTTCTTTGGGTAGCAACAACACGTTGGGGATCTTTAGCTTTGAAATGTATCATGGATATGCGAGGTTCTACCTACTCAATGTAATGGACAATGCCATCGTAATTGAGGGGCACATTATTATAGCTTATGTTATTTGTACTGTTGGTTTGGGGATTGTTATTGGACGTGCTTGGGCCTTGATTATGGTTAGGGAAGGCATTTTGGTAAATCTATAATTAAGCATTGGATGATGAAGCCTGATTGGAATCCACATGGATATCTCCTCAATCAATAAGATCCTGGACATACGTTTTCAGACTCTAACACTAATTCAAGGTATGCCCTTTAATCTTGTGAAACTCACAATATTCATTTTCTTTAAACCAGGTTGGTTTAGGCTTGGATTCATCAAGTTGCCTGGTTACAAGATAGGTAATTAGGTAATTGGCCTATAACAACTTATTGAATATAACGCTTAATGGTTCTCCTAATTGAGTGTATTGATGTTTACTATTCCCTTGATTGTTTTGATTGGATTGTTGAGGGGGGAAAGGTGTGCCCTGTGGCACTAATATGATGTTTTAAGAAGATGGTTGGTTAGATGCAGGTTGTTTCCTCTGAGAGGTACTAGCTACTTGAACATGTTTAGTGTCAGTGACACCATCATTCACAGTATTCTTGTTCTTGTTCCAATAGCATTACTTATCTCCGAATGACCATTCTTTGTCATGATTGTATATCTTGACATGTCCTTTAGCAATAAGGGCCTATTCAAGGATGGGCCCTTTCTCCACTACCTCAGTGAAGGTGGTGACACAATGTAGCCTAAAGTTATGGGCCATGTTAGGATGTGATTTCTCAACAAAGAGAGTGAACATGTCCTTCTCTTTGAGATGGGTTTTCATTTGGCTTGCCAATGCATGCCACCTTTGGAGGTAGCTAATAAAAGTGTCGCCTTCATGTTGCATCTCCTTGAGGATATCCAAGGTATCAGTATCTTTCTCTAGATTGAAGGAGAAGTAAGAAACAAATTTCTCTGAAAGATTCGCAAAGGATTTGATGGATCTCCACTCTAGACCCATGAACCAATCTAGGGCATAACCTGTTAGGCTCTACGGGAAGAGACATAAGAGGTAGAACTTTGTCATTATGCATAACCTCCTGACACTAGGAGTAAAAATCTTGCAGGTGGGCTTTAGGATCCTTATTTCCCTTGTATCTGTTGAATTTTGGTATCTCAAAGTGTTTCGGGAAGGGAATCAATGAGATAGAGGGGTCGAATGGATAGGGACATATATCTTCAAATTTGAAGGATTGCTTACCAGTCCTGGCTTGGAGATCTTTCAAAGCAGCTTTGACTTCCAACAGGTTTGTGTTGATTGGTGGTGTAGATGGGTTGGATGGATATGGATGATAGGATGATGAAGGATCCTGTTGAGATATTGTTTGAAGGTTGATATATGGATTTTGATAGTGAGATGATGATGTCCATTGTTGGTATGTCAAGGGTGTTTTTTGGTATGGGGTTTGTTGTTGCGATGTATAGTATAGATTGGTTTGATAAGGACATGCGACATAATGTTGAGGAGCATGAATGGAGTGTTGCAGATTGGTTTATTGATATTGGGGGTACTACTACGACTATTGGGAGGTCGCATAGGATGGTTGTTGCTGGAATTGTTGCTATTTATGATAGAAATGGTGTTGGAGAGGTTGCTTATGTGATGTTGGCTATTGCATGGGTTGAGATGGGATGTTGTGTTGTGGTTGAGCTTGCGGACGTAAAATAGATGTGATGAATAGGGATATGTTTAGGATGGGAGGTCAAGATGGATTGCCTTGTGATTGGTGTGCTACTTGTTGTGATGAAATCAAAGGATTATGCGAGGGTTGTTGTTGATGAGGTGGCTAAGATGATGTAGAGGCATTCTACAAAGGAGGTTGTTGGGTGCCAATAGGAAAATTTGGTTGGGAGGTACCTTGCAGAGGTAATTGAGGTGGTATGTTAGATTGTGGGGGTTGTTGGGATGTGAATGGAAGTGGTGGTAGATTTGTGGCTCTAGGAGGTGGAGGCAAGTCATTGAAAGGGTTGCCCCTAGTTTTTACTGGAGGTTGATTCAAAAGGGGTGGTGCAGTCAACATTAATGTCGAACAATGCAAAACACTTTGCGGCATGCCATAGGTGAAAGGGTTATTGGGATCAAATACTTGAGGAGCCCCCATGACTGATATTGGGGCATGTGGTGGATTGTTAAATTGGTAAATGATGGCGTTTTCAAATTCAAGTTGATGCCAATCCTCCACTGGAGGAACATTGGGGATGTATGAATCACCTGGTGTGTTTTGTGAACTTTGGGGTATGTTAGGTGTGGAATTTCCATACTTGGATAGGTTGACACCTTTCTCAATTAGGTGGGCCAAGATAATTTCCCCATGATGCTCAAGTAGGCGATATATCATTTGTACTTTGGTGGGGTTACTAAAATATTCCTGGAGTGTGAGTTTAAGTTGGTTGACCATACTCTCTTCACCATGTGGTGAGTTTTTCTAATCTTCAGTGTTAGATTGTGATGATCCCCCATCGACAAGTGGATTTTCCTATGGTGTGTTAGGTTGGGATCCAGGATTTTTTTGCTCGGCCATCTTCTTTGACTGTGACTAAGTCTCAATGGGAATGAAAGATGGCAGAATGGGCTAGGATGTGAAGATGATCAAGATGATTATTGGAGGACTAACTTGATTAGATGATGGATTAGCTGACAAGGATGTGGCTTGATAGGATTGGATTAGATGATTGATAAAGGATCTAATTTTGATTCGACCAGAGTGGATTGTTTGATAAACGATCAATGAGATTAGATTGGATGGATTGATAAAATGATTGGAAAAATTGGATTGGATTGAATTGATTGATAAGACAATTGATGAGATAGGATTGGATTGGATTGATGAAACAATCAACAGGATTGGATAGGATTGATAAGTGATTGACGAGATTGGATTGGATGGATTGATAAAATGATTGATGGGGTTGGATGGTGAGATGAATTAGGATGATGATAGGGGTTCAAAACCAAGTTTAAGAGTTACCCTTGGTAACGTAAGGTGTTGATTGATCGATTAAATGATGGATGGATGATGATGGTTTCGAATCCAACTTGAGATAGAAGTGGATTGATAGGGTTGATGAGGATGACCGACTTAGGGCAGATGACAATCCTAAGCCAGTTTCAAAGGATGATGATCAAGCTCAAACACCTAATTCAACTTGGATAACTACTTCAAACGAAGTTTAGTGGAATGGGAAAATGATGTAGGTAAATGACAATTCAGAACAGAAGAACGACACCTAGAACATGTAAAACGGTTGAGTGAATGGGGAGAATGGTTAGATGAACAGGGGCTCAAAATGGATGAATGATAACTTAGGCCAAGTAAATGGATGTTCAATCGGGGAAGTCGACCTTGAGGATGGGGAGACAAATGCTCAAAATGGGTGAATGATCACTTAGAATGGGAAAATGATTGGTCAGAACGAAGGAACGATACCTAGAATGACCAAACAAAGAAAGGGAAAATTTGTCTGAAGGGCGGGTCTACCCCTAGAAAAGGTCATGTTTTCCCCTAAAGTTCATGTCCACCCCTACTAGGGTAGCTATGCCCCTAGTAGTGAAAACAGACAAAAATAACTATTTGAGACTGGAAAATAGATAAAAAATAGCAATTTGAAACATGTGAATGGGCATACGAAACAAGGAAATGAATGCTTAGATCGAGGGCATGAATGTTCAGGATGAGGAATGGATTCTCAAAATGAGGAAACGAGTGATCGAAACAAAAAAATGGGTGCTCAAAATGATGAAACAAGTGTTCAAAATGGTGAAATAGGTGATACAACTAATTGTTCAAGGGGAAAGTCCATCCCTGAAGGTTGGGTCCACCCCTGAAATAGGTTAAGTCTTCCTCTGGAGGTCAGGTATGCCTGTTTGACTAAAGGTTGGACAAAATTGATTGAAACAGGCTAAAAAGGGGCTTATTCAGAGGGCAGGTCCACCCCTAAAAAAGGTTAGGTCCACCCCTAGAGGGCAGGTCTACCCCTAGACAAGCCTAAACTTGGTTTTCAGAAAAATGACTAAGGAAAAGGACCCAAAACACAACAAAAAATAATAAGAGGATAACGCTAACTCGACCAAATAGAGAATTACTAGTTTTACACAAGGAAAATAGTTCAAGCAGCATGATCCTAAGATTAGTAGAATGGGTATTGCCAACAAAGTCCTCTATTCTAGGATACACATGGTTTCTAGGGAGTCCTCGATATACACCTGGTATGTGAGGCCCAAACCGTGAACATCAGTCTATCACAAGTGTGAGTCGGGAACCTTAGTGAGATACTAAAGGCTCGAACTAACTCTTCACGTCATCCTAACACTTCGCAAATAATGGCATGGCTAGATTGAGGTACAGCTTTCACTCTTCCCCCTTATATACCACACTGATAGGCGTGGTTAGAATTGTCCCTTGGGGTGATGAAATCCCCAAGCAGGTCCCATAAGAAAAAGAAAAATAGGTGATTCAAAAGGACTTGGTAAGCTACGATTTCTCATCACCCAAGATCGCTAAATGGCTCAAGGGGATTGGATACATCAATAGCCTACCACAAACATGACACACAAAGTATATTGACACCCCCTAGTTAATCTACGTGCCCAAATTAATGAGAAACCACAACAAACAACTAATAAATGTTTTGAATGGATAGCCCTGCAAGAAACTTGTTAGAACTTTTTATTTTTCGTTTCCACAAAATGCTAGTCAGATCCTCACACATACACAAAAATTAAATGTTGGGGGGTCATAAATACCCAAAATAACTAAAAACAGTGATTAAACTTTAGTTTTCACCTTCTAGAAAAAATTTTTTTGGTCGGGTTTGCCTCTGGTTTTGATCAGGTCCACCCCTAGAGGTTAGGTTCACCCTTGGAAAAGGTCAGGTTTTCCCTTGAAGGTCAAATCCACCCCTCTATGAAAAAACTACAAATATTTTGTTTCTGGACTCTATGGAGGTTAGGTCTGCCCCTGGCCAGGGTCAAGTCTGCCCCTCTACTAGGTTAGGTCTTCCCCTAGAGGTTAGGTCCACCCCTAGATGGGCAGGTCCACCTCTATGCTAGGTTGGATCTGCTCCTCTACAACGTGCACCTACAAACAGTGAAAAAATAGCAAATGTGAAAGAACAAGACCCATTTGTGGGTCCCACCAGGCGTGCCAGAAATGTGATTAGGTGAAAATATTGTCCCAAAAATGAGCAACAACAAAATAAATACAAAAACCAAAGTAAATGCATAACACCTCAAGACAGGACAAAAACGTTGAACTTAACAAAATAGATGAAACGATTATAGCTTGCTAAGTTGCTCCTTTGGTTGGCCCTTGATTTTTATGTTGTGTATGCTTCTTAGATGGAAAATGAGAGTGAGGATGCAAGATGGTTGAAAAATGGATGATGATGGATGCAAATGTTATGGTGAAAGAAAAATGTGAAAATATGGCTAAGTGTGGCTTCAAATCACAAAATTGCAAGAGTTTGGCTATAAAATGCAAAAGTTCCTAAACAAGAGAAAATAAAGGGTATTTATAGAGGAATTTGAATTCTCTAGAGAATTCAATGGTTGAGATTAAACCAACAAGGCTAAGATGAAGGGCCATTGTGAGTTGAGGACTCGCAAACCCTCACATCTTTACATGTGGAATATGAAGTGGATAAGGAATTAGGATGTGTAAGTGAGGTGGAAGGAGGGTACATGATGTGGAAGAAGAACAAGTACTTTGCAAGTACGTTGGGGGATGAGAAGATTTCCTCAAAAGGAAAGTTCTTGTTCTCAAATGGTTGGAAAGTGACATGAGAAAAATTTTAGTATTCCTCAAAAATCTCCATGGGGAAAAAGAAAGTAGTTGGAGAAATAAAATTCAAATACTTGCAAGAATCTCATGGACAAGACAAGGTTCCAAAAAGGGAAGTACTTGTCCACATGTGACTTGATGTGACAAGTCAAAGAGATTCTAGAAGATGCATGGGAAAAAGAGATTCTAGGAAGAATAAATGTGAATTAAAAATTCACATGCAAAAGAGAGTCAATGCCAAGAAATACAAATGAAAGGGTTGACTAAAAAGGCATGCTAAATGTGGCTAATGACTTTGATTAAGGTTGTGCAAACACATGATTAGGAGGATTAATGAAAGATCAGAAGCAAGTGGAAAATGTTGGAGGATGTGACATTAATCTTGATTAAGATGTGCACATCCTTATCATAAATTAATTATGATTAGAAGAGGGTTATGCAGGAATAAAAGTGAATTTCTAATTCACATGGAGAAGACAAAAAGGAATTAAATATTCCTTGGGGGATGGGGAGAATTGACTAAAGGAGGGTTGATTAGACTAACTAATCAATGGTTAGAAGACAATTAGTGGCTAATGAAGATTAGAAGCCAACTTTCAAAAGTTGGAGGATGTGACAATGAGAGAAAAAGAGGAATTAAAAATTGACTTAAATTCAAAGAGGTCACATGACTAAATTAAATAAAGTGATGTATTTATTTAATTTAGAGAGGAAAGAAGTAAAAGGTAAAAGTATTTAATTAAATACTTTAGGAACCGTACAAAAATCATGAAATATTAATTAAATGAATGATTTAATTAATATTGGCGAAGAGGATGAAATAGACGAGTAAAGGGATGGGTAAGGCTCAGACGAGTTTGACCATATGGAAGTGGTAAAATTTGGATCTCTACAGTTACAAGGCATTCCCAACCGTTACCACCAACAAAAGGAGGAGACAAGTGGTAAACATGTTCGAAGACAGTTGTTTGAACATTAAAATGTTGTAGGACGCTAGCACAACGCATGAACGCCTGTGTGGTGTGCTAGTGCCTAGACATGTCACACTACAAAATAATGCAAACAGGAAAAGCATGAGGTCCGATGCAAAGCCGACACGTGAGTGTAGCTACTGAAAAGGGGTGCTAGAGCATCTTGAGAAGGGAAAAAGGCTGATGCATGGGCTAAAATGAGCCTACAAAAGATGCTAAGGGAGTGGACACTAAAGCAGGTACAAGAATGTATGTGAAATTTCAAGGGGTGCAATTTTACGACTATACAGTTGATAACCAATATTATGCACTATGTGCACAATTCCCTCATGGGGGAAATTTAAACACTTGTTGACTATAGAGACAACACCATTCATAGAGGCTAGCCATGGAATTCCTAGCCTAACTCTAAATAGGTTGGACTCCAGAATCACAACAAATATCACATATACAGCCTTAGGTCCCACCAAGACTAAAAAAGAAATGGTGCCCATAGCCCAACAATAGAAATTCTATCATGAGTACAGAGAGTGGACTACAACTCTTCATATTTCTCCTTATATAAACTATTAATGAATAAATTTTCCTCTGTTATCACATTCACCCGACTCGCCGGATTGACCATGATGCTAGTGATAACATTGCCATTGATTTGAGTGAGAACGTACAATGGGGAAGGCTCCTTGTTTAGTGGCAAATGATGTGAGGTAAAATTAATGCTAGGTATAGCACTCACATTCTTAGTAGGAGATATACATGTGAATGAGACCATGTTCACATACTCAAATGGGACCAACTCAAAAGATGTAGAAGACTAAATGACTAGATTACCAAGCAATGACCTACCTAGATTCCATTTATGTATGTTGAAGTCTTCTAACAATGTACCCAGAGGTCATAAATTGGGTTCTAATCTCATAAATTCCTTACAATGTGTGAATCTATGACCCACCTAAGATTTGAGAGAAATATTTTAGACACAAAGAAATGAAAAGGACATTCACATCGGGTTCACCAAAATGTAGAGAAGGGGAATTCACCACCCCTGAGGCTCTTAGGTCATGGAAGAGCCTGAGGGAGCGAACTACCCTAAACTACCTCAAGAATACCTTAACTTTAGATAGAAAGGACAAGCTAAAAAGGAAGGGCAAAAAGAACCCTAATTCCCTTATGTTTTATGACAGGTTTTTTGGAAGCAGGTGAGCAGACTACAGAGATCTCAAACTATATACTAGATGGCTCCTTGCCGGAGGACGACAATGCATGGGTCAAACTTCAACACATTGGGCTCTCAAAGACGCACAAGTGCACTATATGGACAAAGGGTCAAGTTGCAAATAGAAACACACAGAGTCTACTAACAACTAAATGTTCTAGTTTTACAGTTTGATAGAAATGTATAGAAATACAAAGAACAACAAGAGGAATACTATAAATTATGATTGTAAGCTACTCTAATAGAAAAATGAAGAAGAAATAAGAAGAATTCCCACTCACTCTTGACATATGGATACATATTTGCTAAAGTCCACTATAGACAAGTTGATCCCTTCAGAGGTGGGCCTAGATACTTTTTGCAAAGAGACTAGAGCACTCTTGGATGCAAAGTATCTTGAATATAATTACTATTTTGACAAGGTACTATCATTCCAATGGCTAACAAAAAGAATGTATGTGGGATGTGATAAAAACTATGATAAATTACAATAAGTATATTTCCATCATGTTGTTAAGTCCTTAAATGTAGTATACAACACTAATAAAAACATGGTATTTTGAGTATCCAACTATCCCTTAAACAATTTTATAGTTTTGGCTCTTTTTATCTTTTATGATATAGTCAACATCACCTCCAATGGGTTTTTAGAAGACATGTCTACAAAATGGGGTATGTAGTTCAACAAAATGATCATGAGCCTTCCCCATTTTGCTTCATCATTTTCAAAGTCAAAATATCTTTTTGACAGCTTCTACAAACTATTTTGTCCTCTAGCGATGCATTTTTTGTCTTCTACAAAGTAGTTGCACTACTTGGTTTTTGATCCTTAGGACAAGATTGTCAAATGAAAAAGAAATTTTATCCATGGATTAAAGCATGTTGCTCCCTTGTTTCTATAAAAGGGATTTTTGATCCATTTTGTAAGGATCTTGGATTTTTGTAAGTAGAGGAAGTTTGTTTTAGGCTTGTACTAGTCTAGTCCAGGTCTTCCTTTAGGACTTATAGGGGGAAATTGCAGATGTAATTGTCATTTTTGTACATCATTGAGACACATTTAAAATAGGGTGATCCCACAATACTGGTTTACAATTTTTGGCCAAACTGGACATTGAACTGAACTTTTTTAACTAAATCTTCACTTTCGAGCACCTATAGAGGCTAAACTGTGAGGAATTTGAAGATGATGCAAACTAGTGATTTATGATGTATTTTGTCTATAGATTCTAAATATATTTTTTACAAAAATTTTGGAATCATATTGCACTTCTTTTTCCATCTCCTTTGTAAACTAGTTTTTAACAGTAGACACCATTTTTAAAGAGTGACATTACTAGCTAACACATAACTTTTTTTCTCTGAAGGATAAAATTCTAAATTTTTTGAATTTAGATTAATAACTTCTACAATATCTAGTGCATGGAATTGGTTTCATAGAATTTCATTGAATAGTTTTTTCTTAATTAAGTTTCAAATTCAAACTAGTTACAATTTAGACATGATTTACAAGCTAAAACATAATTTTTTTGTATGTATCAAAATTCCTTTTATTTTTTAGATAAGGGATGTCAATATCTAGTGCACTAATATTTTTTCAATTTTTTGATAATCTGCTATTTTTTCCACATGTAGAACAAAAGAGTTTTATTTTTTAGTGAGAAAACCTATGTTTAATCAAACTAAAAAATACATAATAAAACCAAACATATTAAATTATATTTGATGGATGGCTTGTTCTGAGGACTACCATCATCTAGTTGATGCATGAAGTATCCTCCATTTTTCATCCCTCAGCCCAAGCTTGAAGGGAAAAAAATTTGTATAAGATTTGGTAGAAGAGAGGGAGAAGGGGAAAAAGGGGATTCTAAGCAGAATTAGGGTTACAGCTAGAGGGGTTCTAGTGTTTGCTAGAACTAGGGGTTCCACTAGAACCCCTTCTAGAAAACCCCCCTTTAAATGCAATTGAAAAATAAAACCCATTAAAGGGGGGTTCGCTAGAAGGGGGGGTTCTAATGAAACCCCTAGTTCTAGCAAACCCCCTAAAGTGTTTTGTATCCGACAATGCATTTTTCCTTCCTCAACGGAATTGTAAACTAGTTTTGTGGGTTTACCCAATACATGAGCACATTGTGATAATTTCACAATGAACTATCTCCAAATGTATATTGTGTTACTCTTATGAATAAAATTTGATCAAGGATCATTTCATTTCATCGTTGCTTTTACTGCAAAAGAATATTTCTCATATAGCTTCTATTCAACTAATAGATTAATTTGTTGTATCATGAATATTGAGAGTTCTAACCTATTTAGGGATTGCTAAGTAGAATTGGTTGTGAATTTTAAAGAATATCATTATAAGGTGATGATGTATGAGCTTTCATAGAATTTATTTCAAGTTACTAGTCAAAAGGTAATTGCATTTATGCTTGACTCTATAACCCAAGTTTAAGGCACATGTCTAAGTATGAATATTGATTGCATATCTATGGTCATCATATTCCAAATCAATTTCTAATTTTTTTAAATTTATTTCTTAAAGTTTATTCATGTTCTTAAAGCTAGTGATATAACAGCTTCCAAGAATCTAGCCAATTAGGTTTGTTCTACTTGTAATTCTTGGAACATTTCATGAGATCATTTCTATTGAAAAAATATCTTAGTATAAATAAATTGTAAATCCTTCTAATATTGTTAAGGATCACCCTCCTAGGTCTTATAAAACTTGAAATGCAAAGGATAAAATTGAAAAATCAATCTCTAATTCATTGGCCAACCTCTTGAAATCTGTAAGCGTAAGAACTAACAATTATTCAAATAGTTTCAAGAATAAATTGGGATTTAATAATAAACCAACAAGTGTAGTTTTCCACTCAAATCTTAGCATGAATTGATTAATTGGAGGTGCTCATGGTACTTGGATGCTTGGGTGATGCATTTGTTGAGACACTTCATTTTAGTAAGAAATCTTGAAAATCCTTCATCTACATATGGATTTATGATGGACCTATAGAGAATATTTTTCTTGGAGAGAGTAATTATGGCTTTGTGTATCTTGGGGGAGCAATCACATTGGACCCTCTCTTTGTCTACTTGATGTATAATCATCTAAAATGTATTTTCCATCTTATTTTCATATGCATTATGTTTTATGATTTGTCTGCTCAAGGATATGGATCTTGAGTTATGATTGTGTTGATGAGTGTGTTTGCATGTAACAAATTAGATAAAATGTTGAAAAATTTATCTCTCTTGAAAGTAAATTAGATCCCAATAAATAAGAAAATGACTACTCCAAGGCTTTGTATGTCAAATTTTGATTATCCAAAATAACTTAGTGTTAATTTTTTTTTGTTGTTTTCACAAAGGGCCTTATATTTACACACTAAAAACCTAATGAGGTTTTTAGATAGATTTGAATGAAGTATGAAAACCATGAATATATCTTTAGTTTTGAGATATGAAAGTGATATTTATTATTTGATTTGGAAATAACTTGGTGTTTGTCCTAAACTTTTTTTTTATTTAAAAAAAAAAGGAAACCAAGATGAGAAAGGAAAAGGATATAAATTCCTATGGACAATCGCAACAATGAATCAATGTTGTAGATTGACAGATCTCTTAAATAAACCAATTTATATTTAACTAGAGATATACTCATAAAACTATACAAATAGTGCAATCTTCAATGGATATAAAGATTTTCAAATCATTAAAAAATCACTTTTAAATACCCAAATTTGATATAGCTCAAGAAAATATTCACATTTTAACTAAATTTTAAAATAGGCTTAGACTAACCATGCAAAGTAACTTACAATCAACAAGACACAAATGGTTTGAATTAGATATCTATCAAATATCTCAACACTTCATCATGAATGTAATTGAACCTTATCAAATATTGAAGAAAGGAACCATGCAAGCCACTTGAAATGACAAGAGAAAAATAAATCAATGCTTTCACTTATATCAAGTTTTAATAGTCAAGTTCAACAATCCTTATCAATAAAATTTATAATGAGAGACCACTACCTTTTAAAGGAAAGGACAACAAAACCTAGAGCATAGAAATGGTGGAGACCATCTAAACACCTAGGATCAAGATTATAAATTATCATTAAATGATTGAGGCATATATTAAATATTTTACCCATCCCTAACTTTAAATTCAGTTACAATTTTCATAGTGAAGGACAAACATTATCTTAAGAGGACACTTAAGAAGATAGGACAACCATCAAACTATTGGTGTAGATCTAGCACAATTTACAACATGGGTGTGTTTTGCAAGTCATACTTCATCTTGGAATCTATGAAAATGGTGGTGGGAAAACCCACAAAACTAGTTTACAATTCCAGTGAGGAAGGAAAATTGCAAAAAATTCCCCCATGGAGAAAATTTTGGTTTTTGGGGGTTCAAACAAACTTTTGATTCGAGCGAACCCAAAAGGGGTTCGCTCGAACCCCCTTCAAGTGAACCAATTAAATGTTGGGTCCCATCATATTCCACATTTCCCAGAATGAAAAACAAAGGAAACTTTGTGGAAAGGGGGTTTTCTCAAACCTAGGTTCATTTGAATCCCCTTTTCCCCCCTTCTCCCCCTTTGGCACCAAATTTCTCTGGAATTTTCCCCTTCAAATCTCGAATTGAGGATGAAAATGGAGGAAAATTCATAGACCCAATTGGATGATGGTAGTCCTCAGAACAATCTACCATTGAATATAATTTTGTAATATGTTTTGTTTTTCTTATGTATTTGCTTTTTTAGTTTGATTAAACATAGGTTTTTCATCGAAAATCAAGCTCTATGTTTTGCACATGTGAAAAAATAGAAAATTATCAAAAAAATTTATTAAAAATATGTGCAGGCTAGGTATTGATGTCCTTGATCTAGTTAAAATAAATAAAATTGACTTTCGATACATACAAAAAAGGTTATGTTGTATACGGTCCACCTATGTCTAAATTGTAATTGGTTTGACTTCAAAACTTGATTAAGGAAAAAATATTCAATAACACACTATAAAACCAAATGAAAGGGTTATATATCATAGTTACAATTTTATCCTTCATGGAAAAAAAGTTATTTTGTATATGGTGAGCATCACTCCTTAAAAATGGCGTCTACTGAAAAAAAAAAAACTAGTTTTCAAAGGAGATGGAAAAAGAAGTGCAATTTGATTCAAAATTTTTGAAAACAATATATTTAGAATCTACAAAAAAACTGTCTACAAATCACTAGTATGCGTCATCTTCAAATTCCTTATGGTTTAGTGCTATAGGTCCCGAAAGTGAAGATTTAGTTAGAAAAAATTAGTTCAATATCGGTTTGGCCAAATTTGTAAACTTATTGTGGGATCACCAGTGCGCTTTCCTAATATAATTTTCAAGGAAAGGATTCAAGTTATACATGTAGGGACCAAAGGTACTAAAGCACATCATCATCAATTATACTTCTACCCTTCACCCTCTCTTTACATGCACACTTCTACAAAATTATGCTTGACCTTTGGGTAACTTCCTTGGTTAAGGACCTAGAGTAGCATGAACTTTGTGCATTGGTATCATAAAAATTTCAATAAAACTATTTTTAGTTTCTCATTAACGTAAATGTGAGATGTGACAAGATCCCATTCTTGATTATATCAATCTATATATGTGCATAAATAGTGTGTTCACTTGACCCATTCATAAATCACATTGTTGATATTTATAGAGTATATGTCTAAGTGATAAGTGTGGAGAGTGCTTTGATCTCTTTGATAGAAAGGAGAAGTGACATTCCAATTGGAGGAATAACATTGCAGCTATGTGTCGTGATGGAGAGTGCTTAAAAATAGAGGAGGATGTAGTGGCAAATAAAAGTGCAAAGACAATCATATGTCTGCAATGAAGGTGCAAAGCAAGTAGCAATTTAGTGCTCTTATTTATAGAGGTGGCCAAGCTAGCTACCATCATTACCACAACTCACTATAAATCACTTTTACATGTATCCCATCATGTACAAGAGTTATTTAAACCCTTGTAGATGATTAGATTATAGCAAACATGACCCTAATTCCACTCTAAATGTATACTTAGTTGACTTTATTAATGTTTTTGGTGAGAAAAGTTTTAAAAAAATAAATTGTTTAAATCAGGTATTCTATATATTCATCACCTTGATTCCTCATAATCTTCTTAATGGTCCCTTGAATTTCCTACCAATGCATTCCTTGTACCTTCCTTGTACCTTCTAAAGTTGCAAGTGCTAATTAATATTATATTGTCATGTTAATGGTGTGGCATAAAAAAGCTATAACAATAAGACACCATTGATACATCCCTTGAACCTCCTAAAGTTGTGAGTGCTAGTTAATATTATATTGTCATGTTAATGGCGTGGTATAATAAACTACAACAATAAAACAAATTTCAGAGCAAGGTTTAAATTTGATGGTTGTCTGATTGCATTTAAGAACTTTTTTGTAAAATTCAACTGAATTTTTGCAAAGATTTTATCATATGAAAGATAGGATTTTAGACAAACCACCAAAAAATATATAGAATTATAATGAAAAAATATATCTAATGTATGGTATATATCTCTTAAATTAGATAGGACTTAACCTTTGAAGAACAATATTTAATGGCACAAAGAAATTACTTGATAGATTTAATTGACTGCCAATTTTAGACCTCGATTCCAAACATCAATTAAAGATGAAAATATGAATTTGAAAGAAAACAAAAAAATTGTTGCAATAAGTACCAAAAACAAATATTCAATTAACATCAAGAAACAAAAAAAAATGTTAAAGAATATGAATCTAATACTGGACAGTAACCTCTAAAATGATATCCATGACACCTTGTGCCTCATATATCTTACCTTTCAACTATAGAGTATGAGCACATTTAAGACATCAAACTTGAGGGTAGCATTGAGCATGTGATAATGTTGCTTAGACTGAAAAGAGAGAGGATACAGACAGCCCATGAAAAACTTGGAAGGTTCCTGCTTATTGATTGTAACTCTTAAATAACACTAGTGTTTTTCAACTGTTTTGTGAGCCAAATTTGTATGTGGGAACAGAAGATGCCGTGCTACCTTGTAATCTTTTCACCATCAATCTAAAAACTATTCAAGTATTCAGTGGAAAATATCTTTTGGTACCATATGAATTACATGATTTCTACTCAATTATTTCTTCCATGTTATACGGAGCTCAAAGTTCTTCCCAATTGGAAGGGAAAGATTGGAAATCACTAGTTGAAAACCAGGACTATGATAATCATTAATATGAGGTGAGGCGTCAGTTTCGACTTGTTTCACCAAGAATGATGGAGAAACACTAGCAGATTTTCCATCCTGAATGGTTTCCACCTTTCTTTTTCTTTCCTCCCGACTATCACAATGGAAAGATAAACTAGCAATTGAGACATCTGCAACAGAAGCAGAAGAAGGTTTCAATCCCAAAACTGTAACACTCTGGAGAATCCATCCCTCTTTAATTGCAAACTCCCGCATTTGGACTAATGATTTGAGCCTAACCTCTTCCTCTACAATATTTGCATAAAACTCTATATAACTCGATCTGCCACTCTCTATTTGCATTTCTAAATCATCTCCATTATCCAAATACAGTTCTCCAGTTGCTTCCATCCCACTGCCCAGAGCTACTACAAGACTAAATGGGCTTTTTCTGGCTTCTCTCGTTGTCATGCCCATTTCTTGCATGGGCAATATGGTTCCTTCATATACATGAACATTGATAGTATCTAAAGGAGCTTGAAGTTTAACATATACACCCCTTTCCACTGTAATTGAATCTGAGACATTGAACAGATTGTACCATGTACCCTTAGGAAAATAAGCATCCACAGTCGTTGCCCCTTCCTTCAAAACAGGGGACACAAGAACTCCTTTCCCCAATAGATATTGTGTGCTGATCCCCAATGTGTTAGGATCGTTAGGGAATGTGAAAAATAGAGGCCTTGCAATTGGAGATCCCTTGGTATGGGCTTCAAAAGACAATGTGTATATGTATGGAAGAAGGCGGTATCTCAAACCTAATGCCTTCTTTGCAGACTCTGTGACGGACTTCCATAAGTAGAGCTCTTGCCGAATTGAATCCTTGTCTGAATGGTCTCGGGCAAAAGGATAAAATGAACCTAATTGAATCCACCTATTACAGAGCTCTTCTGTTGTGTCTTGTGCAAAACCACAAATATCAGCACCAACCATGGGGACTCCAAACAATCCAAAACTTAGCATTGTAGGTATGGAGTACCAGAGGTCATCCCATGTTGCAGAATTATCTCCTGTCCAATGTGCAGCATGGTTTCCAGATCCAACGTAGGTAGAGCGAGTCAATATGAATGGTCTCTTATTTAATACTGATTTCAAAGCCTTGTTGGTCACAATGACCTCTGTGAGCCCATAAAGATTATGTGCATTGTACTCCAATATATCATTATAGTGAACTGCACTGGCTGCCAAGGTTTTATTACCCAAAGGACTCTGAATTCCAGAAGCATTGATTTTGTAAGGAGGATCATCCCAAATGGTGGTATTGGCATTACTACAAATCAAACAGCAATCTGAATCTATCTGGCCATATGTTTTTGGGCAATCCCCATCCTTTGGCAAGGAACATGTAGTTCCACTGCAAATGTTTGTAGCCTCGTTCATATCAAGCCAAAGGCCATCAAATGGAATTATATTGTGAAATTCGGAGATCTCATTTTCCCAGTAAGAGAGGCTCTTTGGGTTAAGAAAATCTGGAAAATATACTGGACCTGGCCATAGTTGTGCAATGTAAGGAACACCTGCTCTTTTCACAAAAATATCATCTTGTAATCCTCTCTGAAATGTTTTGTATGTTTCATTTATGCTTATTCCTGCACCGATTAATCATTGACATTAAGCAAATGATATGGGTGTTAATCTCATGTAAATTAGTCAATTTTAAGTTTTGAACGCATTTAGGAGCTAGACCATACAAATAATTTTAGTACAACATTAGGTTGATTCATGCTGAAAAATGAGATTTAGCATTACCTGGATCAATTATGAGAACATATTTCTGCCCATTAGCATGAATTTCTCCAATAAATTCTCTCATTTCTTTCTCAGGGAAATTCACAGGGTCCAGAGTGAAATCCTTCAAACCATCCATATAATCAATGTCTGTCCACATAACTTCAAGAGGTATTTTCGCTTCTGCATATCCAGCTACAACTGATTTAAGGTCTGAAATGTTTTTGTATCCATATCTGCATTGGTGAAATCCTGTACAATTGAATTCATATATGTAAAATTTAAATACGTATTAGAAAGACTGCACATTGGATGTTGCAACTTCATGGTTCATGCTAAAATTACTTTAGAAGCATAACCTTTTTATTATAACCAAAACATTCCCTTACATTGAATATAAGAGATTCTTCCAGATATTTGGAGCACATACTTTTAGTGCAGGCAATGATATCCTGATTGAGGTCAAAGAAATGTAAAAGTTGTATCCCCATGCAGCTGTTTCTTAGGAGTAATTTGTGGGGTTGGTGTTCGGATGAATATTTAATTTGCTGTTTATTTTTAAACAGTCATTTTAAAATATGCAGTTACTGTTTATTTGCATGTATGAATGAATAATATCAAAATATGCAGTTACTGTATATTTGTATGTATGAATGAATAATATCAATAATGATCTTTGCAGATATAATTTGGAGGGAAAATTTGGAGTAGGAGAAATTTATGTAGCCACCTGACATTTTTCTCAATATGCAGCTGCTGCTTATTTCCAGCCCTTTTTTTTTCTCACAGCCTATTTTCAATTTCTAAACAGTAGATGCTCCACTAATATAAGAAAGATTCTAAATTATCCTTTTCCTACAATTTTAAATTTGTATGGGAACACTCCAGCTGTTTAAATTGAAGCAGAAAATACACTTAAACAGTTGCATGAAGACATGCGATAAAAAAATCATGGTTTTCTAAATCTGCTTATATAAGGGACCCTCCAAATTTTCTCAATTCCTATTTTGGTATTATTAGGTTTACCAGTAAATGCAGAACCATGAACCTATTATCGTGCCACTTTACAAACTTCTGCTAATGTGAAATAGTTTTGTGTACAAAAACTTTAACGAATCCTAAAGAAATTTATAGATCTTCCCTTGAGTCTTTCCACAATTTGATGCTACTGGTCCTGCACAGGAAGGGTTGAATAATGAGTGATTACGGTGTCCGAAGGGATGTATTTTATTCAACAGTTCGTGCACAGTGTGTGTGCATAACTAAATATCTATATGATTGCTTATCATGCCCTAATTATGGTGTTGGCTGTAAACGAGTTAGATCCACGAGAAGAATGGCTAGAATAATAATTTTGGAAAGGACTTTTCAAAATGGATTAAAGTTTTCTTATCTCCATTTGGTCTGATATTTATGGTTTTATTAGAATTGATTCTGCAGCCTTCTTAGATATTAAGGGTCCAATACTGAATTGAATAACTTGGTAAAATAGGGTTAGAATATTTTATTAAATCTAGCTTTTGCGTTTAGGTCAGAATGATATTTCAATTCCTATATGTCTGTGTAAGTATATGAATATTTATATAGTGTATTTGAAGTGACAACTGAAAAGTTATTCTAGTGCCAAACATCTTTAGGCAATAGAATCGATGTTCGCATTGGTAAGCACTTAATGCCCTCCAATGGATTGCAATATTTTAATTGGTTTCCTAGAAACATGTTACTGTTTATATGACAATCCCCTTTCACTCTGTCGGCATTAATAATGTGATGATACCTACTGTGCTGAATTTTTATAATCATAAGGATCACTTGGTCGATAGGTGGCTAAATTTTACCTTCCGGGAAAAGTAGAGTTTTCTTCTAATTGGAGGCAAAACATCACTCGATCGATCGATAGGTGACTAAATTTTACCTTCTGAGAAAAGTAGAGTTTCTTCAAATTGGAGGCAAAACATTACTTGATCGATAGCTGAGTAAATTTTACCTTCTGAGAAAAGTGGAGTTTTACCTTCTGATCTAGTTAAAGGCAAAACAAAATAGAAGCTCTTGCAATTTTCACAATCGTAAGAAAATTTTCAGGAGACTATTTGTTTACCTATTTAACCCCAAATTACTCGGGTTAGCCACCGTGTCTTGTAATTCTTGTATGGCATAAGGCTAGCCCGTTCACTAAGGTAGCACAAATCATAGTGGACCGGGATTAGGCACAACTGCAAAGACCCCTGCCAGGCCCATAATGGTAATAGATCTGCCTCTGGAGAAGCAATTAGTAGGAGCAATACCTTAATTTGTTGGGATTTTCACAAATGATGAAATTCCCAATTGAAAGGGGCAATTCCAGCTATGATGCTTTTCCTTGAGGAAAAAAAGCTTCTCTTCTCACCTGAATAATTGTACATGAAGATCTGAAGCATGGTATTACACTCTTTTGAACCAGAACCAAGCCAACCGAATTCAGTAGGGTAATCCCTCTTACCAGCTATTCAGAGCTGATACTACTGGAACCTGACTGTTTGCAGGGTTGGGATGATTCCTTCTGCAATTAGGTTAAATACTAGGGCCACTAGGATTGTGTTCGGGGAGAATTTCTTGGCAGCCAAGCTTTAAGATTGGGTATCTATATAGCTGGAAGTTAGTGTTTGATCCATGAGCCTCACTAGATCAAAATCACAAGTGAGAATCCAAAATCGTGAGCTGTTCTCCTGATTAATATGGTTTCTAAAGTCATTCTTCCCGAGACTCGTTGTTCTATGCATAACATGGTCTAGGATGTGATGAAAAACACTTTTATACTGCACACTCTGCATACTGATTCAAATCCAAGTTAACATATCTGGAGATAAAGCGAAAACATGGAAGAAAAACATCTTACCGAAAGACCAGTATGGCATTGGGGCAGGTCTACCCACCAGGCCTGTGTATTGCTGAACAACAGAGAGTGGAGAAGAGCCAGAGAAAAAATAGAAGTCCAAAACTCCCCCAGTCACTCTATATGTCAAGTAGTTGCCCGCATACTCTATATCCATCCCATTGCTATTAAGCAACAACACTCCATGAGCAACACCCCCTGTTCTCACATCCATATAAAATGGATGAGACCCATACAAATCCAGATACAATTTCACAACCCCAATGTCCAGATTCCAGAGAGTAAACCGGCTTCCATTCCTGTTAAGCATAAATCCAGGCCTGGCGCTCTCCCCCAATCCATATAGAGAAGCAGTTGAGGGAAGACCAGTAGATATCTCCAAATACTGGTCTTCGAACACCATGTTTCCAAATAGATAAGCATTTCCTTGACCTTGTGCACTGGAATTGAACAGGACTTCTCCATTGGATCTCCTTGTAACTGCAAATCCAAATGGGCTTTGGGTGTATGAAAACTGCAATTCATTATCCTAAGTATTACTACAATTATCATTAGCACCATGATGGTTTTCATATCTGGCAACTACTTCTCTGGGGACTTCCCACCTTTGCTTTTCTGCATCGGTGATATAAACTCTTAAGCACTCATTGGACTCATAGCTGGAAAAATTCCAGGTCATTCATTAGTGATCACTTTCAGATGAAGCACGAACTTCTCTGAGAAAAAAAATAACTCTGTTTAACAAATAAGGATTGGTTATAGCTACCTGACTTGCAGTTTGAGGTTTTGTATATCCGGGCCATAAAGCGAATTATTGGAGATGAGCTGTAGTTGGGCTGTTAAGGATTTACCGTCTGGTGCTTGTGTGACTGAAGTCAATGTATAGCCTGATCCAAAAGCTTGACAGGCTAAAGGTAGGAATAAAACTGAAAAGAACATGGAAAACAGAACTTGGAAATATCCCCACATTATTTGTATGTTCGTGTAAGAAGCAGAATTTCAAGGCTTATGAACTTATGCTAGTCATGAGAAGCTTCCTCTAACCTTAGCATCTATGGTTCTGAGACCGAATCCGTCTTGCAAATCAGTTGAAATCATTATATGAATAAATGTAATCTGCCTGTCTAGTTGTGTGTAGCAATACTTTTTAAAAGAAAATAGTAGTTAATTAAAATAATAAATTAATTCAGGGATCCAATCTACATTTAAAAATTCCTAAAAAATAAAGTTAATTATTGAGAAGTTCTCAAAAAAGATATTGAGAATTTGCATATTATTATCGTTTTTCATTTAATTTTTTGTATATTTTAATTAGAGAGCTTTGACAAATGATATAATTTTGTGTAAAGTTGGGTTCCTTGATTTATTCTATCTACCTACCAATTTATATATGTATGAACACTCATCCTTATTTGCATGTTCACACACCCTCATACATTCGACCTATTCATTTGTTTATCACATCCATACTCACACTCATTTCCATGCACACGTTATCCACTGAGACTTATTCTCTTTTCCATCTCAAGATCAGTTTGTGGTTGTAAGGTCATCCTTGTTGTTGCAAACTTATCTCATTTTGATTTAAGAAATTCAAAGTTGACTGAATTTCCACAGACATTTTCTACCTAGAACTAAGTAAAGACATTTTTTCACAATGTTTGTTATTTCCTTATGTTTATATGCATTCAACACAATCATTCTAATCAACTCCTAATCATCAAGCCTTATCATATTATCACCATCCCTAATTCATCATCACAAATCTGTGTTAAAATAACCACAAATAAAGTCCATCAAAATACCCAACTTACCACATCATATTCTCTCATTACCACTTCAGATGCCTCTGAAATTCATACTTCCCACAACCATTCATCACATTTTACTCATAATAATTAAAAAAATAAAAAAACTACCTCAAACATCTATCATCTCATCATATTTACCTCATAATTTCTCTCAATCATATTTTCCACAAACTTTATATTTTCCTCAATCATCTATTTCTCATCCTACATTACATCTACCAAAAACTTCATCATATATTTCTCCAACTTATATTTCAGCCAACACATCATACCTACCTTATCCAAGCTCATACATCCCTGACACTTCCTCATATTGCAAGCTTAACATATTTTTGTATTCGATTGTGTGATAATTTTTGCATCAATATTTCAGATCGCACTCTGTGATCCATCATCAAGATGAGAAAGAGATCATAAGGAGAAAAAATGAATAGTTGCAGCTAGATTTGTGTGACACCAAAAAACATAATGATCATATCTTTCCAACCTTCTTACAATGTTGGAGAAATCTCACAAGTATATGTTCATGTCTTATTCTTGAAAAAAACTTGGCACAATCTACATCCAAAACCTTAATCAAGAAATGGGCTTCCACTTACAGGTCTAATGTGCAAATTCGTTTGAGTGAATTCATAGAAAAATGGGTAATTATCCAAAAGGCCCCTATTGCTAAACATTTTGGTTAAGATCTATAAAGAAAACAAAGACACAAACAATAAACAACCCAATGGAAATCCTCAAATTTGGGCCAAGAATAAAAATGTAGTCAATGATGGTGTAACAAATGCTAAACACATCTAAAATGTACAAGCATCGATACCACCAACACCCCAAAATACCCCAAATATCCAAAATTTACAAGAAAAAAATAATATTTCTATCCCACAATGATATCCTAAATGAAATAAGAATCCTAAGCACAAATATACTCTATTGGGGGAACCCATAGAAGTGGTATTTTTGAAACTATTTCAAGCCAATATGGTGTAATTTCCCATGACAAGACCTTTTAATGAAAACAACCCAAAACTTGCATTATTTGTCAAGCCACCTCCAAATGTATAAAACTCAATAATTACATGATCCAAGATATCATTGATTGTAGTGAGATCAGTTGAAGGCCACTCAACGAATTCCCTAAATGATCAATTAGGTATGTACAAGAATTCACTCACCAATCATGATCAAAACAATCCATCCACATCCAACAAGGATATATCATGAAATCATACCAATTTTATCCATAATACCATGTCCTATGACTCAATATTTGGTCGAGTCAATCAAATTCATTCAAAAGTTTTCACAATAACCATCAAGAGTCATAATTGTAATTGTGCTAGAACTAATCACCAAAATCAGGTAACTATCCAAGAGATGTCATCATTTTCCTAGCCATGTACCCATTATAATCTCCTTGGTCACCTTGGGAAGACACAAGATCAAATATATATTTTACAATTTCTTAAAACTTATCCCATCCATGAGAAAACTTTAGATTAAGATCTACAAAATTCTAGTGTCCCAAAATACATCAACTCCAACCAATTCCAAGCAATGATCAAACACCTAACTATTGATGTGTGTTTTTGCACACCACAACTTAGACAAAATACTATGTATTGTATCTATCTTGAAAGGAAATATGATCCTAATGACTTAGAAAAAGACTACCCCAAGGCTTCAATTGTTAGGTCTTGACTTGTAAAATAGTTTTGTTTAATGTATAATTGTTATTTTCAATT
>VDFB02047230.1:209429049-209505835 GCA_007258455.2 Sequoia sempervirens | reverse complement strand
TAACTTTCTTGTCTCAAATAAAATTCAAAAGATAAGGTGAGAAAGAAAAGAGATAGAATTCTTATGGTAAACCACAATAATAATTTAGTGCATCAAATAGATGGATTCCTCAAATAAAATAATTCTAATCTAATTAGAAGTAAAATCACAACATTGCAGAAATAGTGTAATCTTCAATGGATGTAAATATTTTCCTATCATAAAGATTCAAATGTATACAAAATTTCTAGCACAATTCAAGAAAAAATTCATAATTGTACTTATTACAAAATAAGGCGTTGACTAACCATACAAAGTAACTCACAATTAGCAAGCCACAAATGGTATTATCCATAGATCTATCAAATATCTAGACACTTCATCACTAATACAATTGAAATTTTATCTATTATTGGAGAAAGGAACCATGTAAACATTTGAAACCACAAGAGAAACACCAAAATAATTTCAAATATCTAGTCTCAACAATTCTTGTTCAACAATGTCTTACACTGAGAGAATGTTGCCTTATAAATAAAAGAACAATAAAATGTAGGACACAATTAATGGTAGGGATCATCTCAATACCAAGGGTAAATATTAGATCATAAATAAATACATGGGGCACATTAAATGATTTCATCTATCTCTAACTGAATTATGTTACATCCTTATCTTGGGAAAGGCAAAATTACATTTCGAAGAAAATTTAGTAAATGGGTCATTTGGCACATAGTTGGCGTAGATCTGGCATAATTTCCAATGCATACACTATTGGCATCTTCATTCAAAATAAAAAGGCTTGAACAAAAAAGGTGGTATGCTTTCTTAGGAAATTAGTCAAAGAGAGGAAAAGACATGCATGTGGGACATAAAGGAATCACAGAAGATCATCATCTATCAAAAGTTTACACTATTCGCTTTTTATACATGCATACTTCACAAACACAGTATGTGTTGGGGTGACTTCATCATGTTGTGGACCTAAAGTAGAATGAACTATGTAACACTCGACATCATAATCTCTGACCAAAATATTGTGGGACTTCCTCTACATGGGATTTATTTTGTGAAGAACTTTTAATTTCTAAAAAAAATGAAATGGCACAATCTATATTTTCCTAAGAAAAAAAAATATTTGGTTGTTCTCTATATAATTGTGACTTCCACTACTATTTGATCAATTGATCATCAAATTCTATACCTTTATTAGTATCATTTCTAGTTATTAAAATATTTAAAAATTTAGTGCAATTCTTTAGTACATCATCTATTTGAACATCTATGTGCAACGCTACCTACTTAGCTTCTTACAAAAAGTATCTTCTAAACTTCATAGCATACATCCAAAAATGAGGTTTCTTTAGTTTATCTTTAATAAAAATACCTTCTTTTATTGGTACTTCATAAGATAACTTGTGTATTGCTTCCAACATTAGGAAAACCATAGAATGGAACTTTTCATTTTCCTCATAGTCCTCCAACACCTTATTTACTTCATTCTTTAGCACTAGGAAATTACTTTGTGCTTCAATTGTATTATCTATTTTTCTATTTACCTCATTAAAAATGTTGTCATGTCATGTATAGGTAGCTTGGGCTATAGATTTTATAAATTTTCATCTCTTCCACCTCTGACTTTAACAAAACTATAGGAGGAACAAAATTGCCTTCTTCTTCTATATGGGACCAACTAAATATTTAATGTAATCCGACAACTCAACCACTTATGCTTTTAGCTAGATTTTGTTGATTTCATCCTTATTCAATCTTTGTACATTAGTGTTCATAGACCCATGTAACTCGTCAGTTTCTTATATTTTGGAAATGTGACCCAAATTGAAGGTGGAGACATTAAAGTCTTCTGGTCTAAGATCCCTATTATCCTTACCTATAGTTGGTATTACAAAATGTAAAACTCTTAACCATGTCGAATCTCTAGTCATGAGAGACCTTATTTTTTCCTTCTCCTTTGCCCTAGGCTACTCAATTATGCTTAATAAGCTTACCAAATCCAAATTTGGAGTTTTAGTAATTGGTTACTTTTGTTTTAATTATGATTGCAACAATTTTAGGGATGTAGACTCATTTATAGATTGCTCCTATAGAGACGAAGACTGAGGGATTTTTATTTTAATTTTTTCTATATTTACTACTTTCTCAACCCCATTTTAAGCAACATTAATTTCTTCTTGTTCTATTATCTTCTCAACATTGGGGAATTTAGCTACAACTTCTTTTTGTGCATGCTCAAAAATAGGTTGATCAATAGGTTTATCTTTCATTTCATCAGTACCCTACCCACCTTGATCAATCTATTCTATCAAAATCTCTTGTGGTACTAGAAGAGATGTATTTATATTGCTACTTTATTGAGCTTCCAACTCCTTGCACACTTGTTCAATATTATCCAATGAAGGAGGCTCAATATTCTCTTGGGGTGTTGGAATGGGAGAGCACTTGCAATCTTTTCTAACAATGCCTTATTCACTTTAGAAATAAAATAACTAAAACAACCATCTCCCTTGGAAAATTAGAAAGTTAGGAAAAAATAGATTCTAGTAAATCAATTAAAGTAGAAGGAAGAGAGGTTGATGGAATGGTAGATGATATAATGGACATAGTATATTGTGGTAATGATATTGAAGGTGAGGAATATTGGGGTGGAGGTGAAGTATTTGGAAAATAATTAACGGTAATGGGTGAAATAGAGGTGGTGATTGTAGAAATAGGAAAATAAAGGATAGGTGAAGTAGTTGTGATGGTAGGAATAGTGCCTTATGTGGTGGAAGTAGAGGAAGTGGAAGGTGGTCTTGTGGACTTAGGAGAATATGAAGTAGCAGGAAAAGTTGGAGGAGGAATGTTATCATGAGGTGGAGAGGGGACATGAGGCTATTCAGGATGAGTTTTCTTTTTATTATTTTTTTCTTCTTATGTGGTTGCTTTTCAATACCTTTTGCAGACTCACCCTTTCTCTTATATACTCTTGTTTGAGCTATTGGATGTCATTCTCCTTCCATGGCCTTCTTTTCTCCTTTATTTTTAGCTTTTTTATTTTTAAGACGTTGAAGCCATCTCCACTTCATCTTGCTTTGGATGTTCACCTTTTTCCTTGGATGTTTCTTCTTTTGATTTAGTCTATGATCATTGATTTCTTCTTAGGTCCCTGATCATAGACTTGTTTTTCTTGATCCTTTTTTATTTATGTCATGGTGGGATGAGTGGGAATCTCAAAAGCCTCTATTATTGTAGCACTTAACAAATCAAAAAATACTCTACCATTTGGAGCTATTATCTTCCTAGATTCAGAAAAATAATGCTCTCTACATTTCATGATCTAATTAGGACATTGAACTAAAGTAGGAAATCAACATCTTGGGAAATCCCATTATCAACTAATTTCCTTTCTTTTGGTGTAAAACTATTTCCAAACGTGCTTTCTCTTATTTCCTCCATGTTTACATGTCCTAAATAATTGTCTCCCACAAAGTTCCATCTTGACATAATCTTAGTTTCAGGGAAAACCCCTTTAAATTTGTACTTCTTCTTGACTACTTTTGATATTTATATCTACATAAAATAAACATAATAGACACCACATAAACTACTCTTGAAAAACAAGAAACACCTTATGGGTAAGTGCAGAAAGATAGGGGACCAAAAAGTAGCAACACTACTTTTTGTTCCCATACAAGACCTAATATGAGCACGTTATTGCATAACACACTCACATTATGGTTTGGTAGTGAAAGATCCTAGGCTCGATCACTATAACATGAGCATGCTATAAAATGAGTGCTATAATGTGAGAATATTATAATGTGCTTGTGTTTCTAGGAAGTAAATATACCTATCCCTCTCTTTCTCTTCCCATCTCTCTCTAGCTCAAACTATATACATGAAATACATATATGTATAAGTGAAATTTATATACATAAATTTATTTTCTTATACTTTAAGTTATATTTTATGTATATAGTTTTGGGATTTTTGAGAATGTTTCAAATATCTAGGAGTTATAATGCAGATTATATGTTTTGGATGATCTTATAATTTTTCAAACTTTGTAAAATTTTAATAATCAACAGCCTCCTATCATCTTTCTCTCTCTTGCCATCCATTTCTCTACTACTCTCTCTCATAAGTTCAACACCCACCTCTCTCTCTCTATTTATCTCTATCTCACCTATATCTCTCTCCCTTCCTCCCTACTTCCCTCTCTACTTATTTCTATCTCCACTCTCCATCTATCTCTACCTACTTCTCCTTCCCCCACTCCCTACCTCTCTTTATCTCTACTTACCTTTCCATGTCTCTCTTTCTTCCACCCCCCTTCCTTTCCCCACTCTCTACTTCTCTCTATCTCACCTCTCCCTCTATCTCTACCTAACTCTCCCTCGCTCCATCCCTCTCTCTCTTGAGGTAGGTAGGTACAAAGAGAGGGATAGGTAGGTAGAGAGAGAGGGGATATGGAGAGTATATATGGAAGGAAGGAGGGAGGGAGAGAGAGGGTGAGAGAGATAAGGTGAGAATAAAATGGGAGACAAGGAGGAGAATGTAGAGGGAGAGAGAATGTGAGGGAGAGAGAGAGGGGGCTGAGATAGAGAGAAGTAGATCAATAATGAGGGAGGGAGGGAAAGGTAGAGAGGGGAGAGAGGGGAGGGGGAGGGGGGAGATGGAGAGTTAGAGAGAGAGGTAAAGTTAGAGAGGGAGGCTAGGTGAGAGAGGTAAGTAAAGAGAGAGAGGGAGATGGGAGATAGAGAGTAGATAGGGAAGTAGAGAGAGAAGGAAAGAGGGAGGGAGGGATGAAGGGAGAGGTATGTAGAGAGAGAGGTATAAAGGGGAGAGAGGTGGGTAGAGAGGGAGAGGGGAGATAATGAGAAATAGAGAGAGGGAAAGGGGGGTGAGAGAGAGAAGTAGAGAGGGAAGGAAGGAATTATTTACCAATTCCTTGAGTCATCCAAAAATATCAAGTCATGTGAAAAAAGATGGAAAATTAGTAACATTTTGTTTCCACAGTCCATAATAGTTAGAGCTCATTTTGTTTCCACCCTATTCTTCTATTTCTATCCAAGTATGCTAACTCATTTTCATTTCTCTATACTACTTTACTTCCAGATGATGGATCATGGAGTATGATTTGAAACGTTGATGTAAAAAATTGTAAACAATTGATCCAAAAAATTTGAGCTCTAAAGATGGAAAATGGAAATATTTAAACCCTTACAACCACTCATTCTACATATTCAAGATTTATCTTTGGAAGAAGAAGATAATGGAAGCTATCACTTTTTCTCTGAGTCTCATCATCATATGGGGCATGGTTAGAATGGAGGTGAAGTCCCTTAAATAAATGTGGTCTCCTGAACTACAATAGTCGCAGGTTGTGCACAAAACTTTTTTTTTGAAAAAGAATTAGAAACTTTGAAGCAAATGTAATTGGAAAGTGTAAATCCAAATTCCATGGTTGTCTCCAACATTCTCCTTGACTACATTGAAATTGGAGTTGGTTATGTGTTTTTGTGTACGCTTCTCTCCTCCAAGAAAAACATTAGCTCTATTGGAAAAAAGAAAGAATGGAGTGTAGGAAGGAAGGGTAGTAGGATTGTGTGGGGGAAGGCAATAAAGTTACGTGGGAGAGAAGAAAAATAAAGGAATAGAAGAATTAAGAGATGACATGTACAAAGGAGAATAGAAGGAAGGGAGGTGGTGAGGAGTCAAAGAGAAAGCATGAAGGCATGATATTTGGAGGGGTGACGAAGTAAGGAATTGTGGTCTCATGGAATGCAAAGATGGCAGGATTTCCATAAAATGAGTTCATTGAAGAGGCTTTGTTTTGAAAGAAAAACATGAGAAAAAGGGTGGAAGGAAGAATAAATATGGATTTGCTGCTACATTGGAGAGGTGTGTGGAAAAATTTAAACTCTTGAATTTTCTTAGCACCCTCCTTGCACTAAAATGAAATTTGGGAAGATGTCCATTATTCATGTAGGATATCCATAAAAAAATGGATTTGTTGAAATATGTTGAAAACTTTGAAGGATATCTAATGAAAGAGTCTACAACCTTTGTGAGTGTTCTCTCTACCTGAGATTAAATTATAGATCATCAAAATTGGTATGCAGTTCAACATGTTCTAAGAATCACTTATCCTTTCCTTCTAAGGAGATTATGGTGTTCTCACTATTATGGGAAAGATACTTATAGTTTGTTAATTGTACAATATATTGTAGTTCTAAAGAGGAATCCTTATCATTTCCTTCTAAATAAGAGGTTTGTATTGTGTATCTACTTGTTTCATTGAGATATCTTGTTAAACAATTTATTTGTCCTTTCATGTAAGGTGTTGATGGATGAATAATAATTGTATTATTTTACTAGTGGTTGTGGTGATTGTATGAATTATTGTGTAAGAGTATGTCTTCCATAGGGGAATAAATGTATTGTGAGAATTAAATTAATTCTATGTTAATGATATCTTTAGATAAGGAATTAGGTCTTACATTCCTAGATGCTTGTAATATATAAATATACCCATATATGTACACACTTGATTAGTAACTGATACTTTAATGTTATTTAAGTTTTATTTAAGGAACACTAGGGTGATATATAGATAATATCATTATTGTGGGCCAAGAATTTGTAGTTTATTTCCCTCTAGCTAAATTGTAAAGGAATTCTCCTATTAATTTGTAACAAATTTTAGGTTAAGACTCTTATATGTTATGATAGATATGCCTATACAAATCTATACTTGTAGTGAGTTTCTAAATATGTAATTAGAGGTTGAACCAATGCTTTGATAATTGTAAGACAAGGTAAACTATCTTTTTAAAGAAAGGTTACACATTGACTATTTTATGAAGGTTTTTCTATATAAATAAATCCTCCATGGAAATGTCCTAACTTCGTATATAAGCGTTGGCATACATCATAATCTACCTAAAAATGGAATATGGTATTATTTTGGTACTATATTTTATCAATATCTAATGTTGACACTATAATCATGGGATATAAATGAATTAGATACCATAGCTTGGTAGTGTAGAACCCCAATCCTAGACCTGCACAAACACAAGAAATAAACACAATATTAGATCAAATGCAAGTTAGTATAAAGATTCCCCATGAAATCCATTTAAATTGCAAAGAACAAGAAATGAAATGAAGAACATAAGTAAATATAAACAAAATCTATCAAATCCTATTCAATGTAAAGCAAACTCTTGATCCCATGGGGGAATTGGTGCCAATTTGATGTGGAAATTGGCCCTTTCCCAACTCCTATGTAGACTTGTGATGATTTGATGAAGGTTGACCCACTTGATGGTTGATTCAATTGAGCTCCATGAAGAAACCCTGCAATAACCAAGCTATAAACTTGATAAAATGGATGAAAATGGTGATTCTTGAAGATAAAATTGAGTATAATAAGTTTGCTCAAATTGTGGATGATCAAAATGAGGAGAGAAGTCTCTTATTTATAGAAAGACAAGATGAAAGAATGATAAAAATGAAGCAATGTGGGATCATTCAACATCCAATGGGCAAGTGCCACCTATCAATATGTGAATGGAGGAAGCTTGAGCACATTTTGATGAATGTGCACAATAAATGAAATTAGGTGGAGTTTGAAAATCATGAAATGACATGTAAGAGGGAAAAAGAATGAATTTAATGCCACTTAGCTCAATGCACCAGGACATGTAAGAGGGAATGAATTTCTCGTTGGAAGGACAAATCCACTTGGAGGGATTTCAAATTTGGAAGAATATTCCCCTAAAGATACCAAGTTGAGAGAAAATAGGGATTTAATAAATTAATTAAATGCATTTTCATTTGCAAGTGGCAAAAGCTAGAGGATGGGACATGGATTAAGATTAGATTTAATCAGGACTTCATTAAATAAGAGGAGGTTAGGTGATTTGAGAATTTTGACTTAGATTTTAGGATTTAAATAAATCAAAGTTGAGAGGAAAATGATTTAGACTTTAGTTAAATAAAGATTTTGATTTGTTTAACTAAGGGGATGATTGTTAGATTAAATTAGATAAAGGTTTAATTTATTTAATTTAATAAGATAACTTTAGATATTTAATCAAATAAAATGAATTATTTAATTAAATAGAGACCTAGGGTTAATTAAATCAAGTTGATTTATTTAATTAACAAAAGAGAATAACGTAATCAGATAAATAATGAGTTATTTAATTAAGGGACAATGAGTGATGACAAGCTTGAGAAGATTGTGGGACAGAAATGATGTTAAGCGAAATGAGATCAAGTGTGCTTGTGTCAATGGAGTACATTTTACGTGTCTACATTTTTCCCCTCTTTGAAGCAGTGCATTTGTTGCGTTGATTCAAAGAATAAATTGTCTCGATCAAAAAGCCAAAAAAATTGATTTCAAAACTTGCCCCACTGCTGCCCCGATGAGAGAAAAGATACCAATTTACTACCCCCTCAAGAGATCGAACGAAAAGTTTGAGTTTTGGGTGATCTCTCATAAAAAAAGAAGGAACAAGATACCCACGTGGAGTTGAAGAAATGAAGGAAAAAAAAAGCATACCAAAAGCGATGCAAAAGCGGCTAAGCGGACAAAGAAACAGAGGGGCCAAACTAGCGGAGATAGCCATATAATCAAAAAATCCCTAACTTGGAAAAATAATATATATATATATATAGGCCCTCAGGGGGCCATTTCAGTCATTTGCATACATATCTATAGAAATTTTTGACCTAAGCATTGATCAATATATGTAAGTTGCAACATGTGTGCTTCACGACATGTGTTTGAACCCGAATCTGGAGGTGTGGCCACCAGCTGACGCTCTGGGGGCATGGGACCTCCGGTGAAGTGATCCTAACTTGATCTCATTTTTCATATTTAGGTGCATTTGTGGGCAGCTGTAGGTGGGAGATATAATAAAGAATGCAGAGGCATGTGATGTCTTACAACGCTACAACACCATTAAAGACATCCATAAGTCTTAAAGATTCATGAGATTTGGGACCTAATGAATCTTGTGACCACATTCAAGACAGACTGAGTTGTTTCAGAAACGAGGGAGGGACAGCAGAAAGGATACGAGAGCATTTTGAAGTGGCCATGATTGGCTGGTGGATGGTGGCCAAACTCACACTACAAAATGTAAGACTGTGAAATATCAAGAGGACTAAATGCGTGAATTCCTGGGGAGATGAGATTAAGATCAATCAAGAGGGATAATCAAGCTAGGATCAAAAGATCTCATGGAAAACCAAACATGAATGCAAAGGAACGCACATGAAAATGATGAAAAAGGAATGAAGGAAAGAAGAGAAAGCTTCGATCTCCTGTCCAACTCATTGTGGATCAGATCTAGGTTGCTTGTTTGGAAATGTGTACTCACTCTAGGGTGAAAGAACTCATGGTTGTCCATCGGGTGAGAAGGCCTGAGTATACTCATTCTAGGACCACAAAATTTTTGATTATCTACAAGGTGAGAAGGCTAAAAAGGTGAGAAACATACACCCACAGTTTGTATGCACTCACACACAAGAAGGTGGCTATGGGGAAAAGTCATTCCTTGGAATGGGATTTCCCACTCAACCATAGAAAATTTATACCTCATGATAAATTTAATAAGGTTCCACAAAGGACAATGTCGTTTCATGATTCATGAGACAATCAAAGCTTTGTATGCTTAGAACTCATGAACAAATGTGATGGAACCACAAGTATGCGAGCTATGTTATGCAAGGTGGCCATAAAAATGCAACATGCAACATGCAAAATAAATTTTCAAAGGAGTCTTTCTTAGTTTATGTGAGGTATTTAACTTAGGAAACATTGTGTCTAATGTCTCCAAGAGAGGACCAATCAAAGAATAGAATATTCACAACTTAGGGGATGCAGTGCATTGCATCAGGCCACTAAGAGGAATGTAATATGCTAAGAGAGATCATGCTCATGAGAGACATCATACCCAATGTCATCCACAAAGCAACATACACATCATATAAAGTAACAAGGTTGCACTAAGAACCAAGAATAAAAATTCAAATGAATAATGCCAATTCATGCCCCCACTTTAAAGGAATTTCTACACACTATTCTTTAAGCAATTACTTTAAAGTAGCAAACGAAAAATGCAAAAAAAAAAAGACATGAGAGCCAACTTGGAAATCCCCTATGCCAAGTCATATGTTTCTAAGTAAGGCTTCATCATGCAAATGAAAAAGGAACAAAATAAAAAGGGGTTTCCCCAAAGAGACACACACACACACAAACACATAAGGGATCGTCTATGGTTAAGGTCAACATGTTCATTATTCTTTGCAATGTTGTTGTGGTCAAAAGGCTCAAAATTGTCATTCCCCGGATACACACATAGAATGGGAAGAATGAAAAAAGAGAGAGAGAGAAAACAAAAGAAAGAAAAGATCCATTTTGTGTCAACATGGAAGAGACATTTATCCTCAACTTGCATCATCCCCCAAAACACACAAAAATATATGAAAAAAAAAAAGTTTTTGGGTCAATATGAGAAAGAACATTGTGGTCTACCATTCATCATCATACAAAAGAAAACAAAAAAAAAATGAAAAGGAAAAAGAAAGACCATTTGCCGGATTCAGCATGGAAGAGAACATGGAACATCTCGGCTGTGTCATCCATAAAAGAAAGGAAAAAACAAAAAAGCGAAAGGAAAGCGGAAAAGGACGATTTTTGGGTCAACATGGAAGAACATGGTGAATCTCTACCCTTTGTGTGTCATCCCCAAAAGGAAAACACAAAAACAAAAGTGAAAAGAGAAAGAGGAAAATCTTTTGGGTCAACATGGAAGAGACATAGGGCATCTCTACGCTTTGCATCATCCCCAAAAGGAAAACACAAAACAAAAGCGTGAAAAGGAAAAAAAAAGGAAGACCTTTTGGGTCAACATGGAAGAGACATAGGGCATCTCTATGCTTTGCATCAACCCCAAAAGGAAAATTAAAAATAAAAGAAGAAAGGAAAAAGTGAAAGTGATGTACAACATATAGAAGAATGAAGGTACAAATAGAAGAATGTCACAAAGAGAGCATAACATCAAACAACACATAATGGGGGAACACGATACACACACACACATTCAAAATAAAAGAAAAATACTAGTAATGCAAAGGCAAATTGACCATCAAACAAGTCATCCACCTCCCAATCTCAGTTAGGATAAGCGAAAGGTGAAAAACATAGCTAGAGGACAAGGAAAAATGCATCACTAGGACAAGGCTAACAACTTCTTGCCCTCATTGAGTGCAAGGAAAGAATGAGCCGAGATGGGTGATGGGAAAGGTCATGAAATAGTGAGAATGGAGACTCTACAACTATTTCATGATGAGGTGTTTGGTAGTTGTTTATGGATTTATTGGATAGCAATTATCACCAACAAAATGATACTTGCTCAGTATTTCTTTCAATTGACGATGATCATCACTTCTATGTCCAAGAATACGATGATATGTACAATGCGGAACATTAGAATCTTTAGGATAGATTACCAACCTATTCATAGGTGGTAATAAAATGAATTCTTTGTTTAGAAGGATTTTCAATTTCCTTTCACATTTAGGTGATGGATGGAGAGGAAACTTTAGTTTTTTCAACTTGTAAGGTCATTTGTGTTTACTAGATTCACCTTTTTCATGGATTGAATGAGGAAGAGGACCCATGAGGATCTTATCATCCTTGTCATTGGTATCATGTAAGGGTTGATCAAGAGGAAGGGCATTTAGATTAGGAGGGGAATCAAAGATCACTATTCCATTATCACAAAGTCTCCAATATTCTAAAGGAGGCTTGCTGTCATGAGGAGGATCTTGATACCCTAACCCTATTGTGTTTTCATCTATTGGTATTTTTTATAAAAGTTGATGAATGTTATAAGCAGTTGTTTTGTCACATCCTTGTTTGCTTATGATGGTAAAACCTTTTCCATAAGTTTCTTCAAGGTTGATTGGAGTTTTGGTAATTTTGTTAACATAGAATGGTTAAGGACTTGTGTCGTGAGAGGAACTAGGTCCACCTATTGGAGGAAGCTTAGGTCCATTAGTTTTAGGATGTAAGTAACCAAACTTATCAAGAGGTGAGACTGTAGGAAGGTCTTGCGGTTTCATGTATGGGTAAAATGATGCATTGGATTCAATGTTGTTATGGCATTCATTTAAGAACTTATTCATGCTATCATCATCTTCTCTAATGATTTCAACAACAAGAGGAGGACATTCATGAGGAGTTGAAGGAGCATGAAGAAGCTCACGGTCATTAGGATTAGTTCCAAAGGTACAATTTGACATGTCCACTAAGGATTTTAATGACATCCAAAAATTATTAAAGAAAAAATCCATGATGTTCAAAAATGAATGAAAGTACACTAAATGCAAGAAAACAACAAATCTAAAAAGTATGAAAAAATGTAATAACAAAAAATTGTAATGCAGAAAATGCCTAGAAAATGCCATAAAATGCAGTGTAGAATGTGCAACTAGACTAATTTGCCTAGGGTGGCGAATGAGCCCAAGGATGATTTTTTTAAAGTTTTTTCATAAATTTAAAATGAAATTTTATGTGTTTTAGATTATATGATGCAAAGCTACGATGTAGATGCAAAATTTCAATGTTTTGAAATTATTTGAAATGCAAAAATGAAAACTATACGATCTTTTCACTAATGCAATTTTGAGAACCCTAGGACGCAAAACAATGTAAAACCTAATGGAATGTTGATGTAAACTAAACCTACGATGCAAAATCACTTTAAATTAGAAGTAAAAATTCTCTAATGTTAGGATCACCAAAATGTAACTAAAGATTTTGGCAACCTAAAATGCTTGTCACCCTTCTAGGTTTTTTCACCTAAAAGGGTAAAGATTTGGGGCGAAAATGCAATGTTACATTCAAATATGGATGTGATGTGGGTTCAATATGCTTAGATGAGATAAAATAAATGCAAAAAACTAATTAAATAGATCAATTATTAAATGTAAACTAGGAAATACAGAGTGCTAGAAAATACAATGTTGTATGCAAACATGAACTAGAAACATAAACAAATGCAAATAAAATTGAAACAAACTAAATGGGGTGCACCTGAAACTAAAAGAAGATATGGAAAGGATTTGGAATTTTGTAGATTTCAATGCTAATTCCCACTGGGATTCATTCGCCATAGATGGTGAATCACTCTTGCTTTTGGTAAAATCAACAGGAATAGGTTTCATGATGTCGGTAACTCAAAACTTTAGAAAACTCATTTTCCAACCTGGTAGTGGGATTCACTCACCACAGATGGTGAATTAGTCCACCTATACAAATATTCAAAGTCAAAGGTCAACTATATGGGTCTTGGTCTGTACTTTTCTACTTGTTGGGTTGTGGGATCTGAATCTGCAGAAAACAGGCTGAAAAGAGTCTTCAAGCTCCAATTAGGGTTATGTTGACTTTGATAAATTTGATGACTTATTGACCACTTTTCAACACCTCTCTCCTTGACAAATCTTCCTATAGGACCTGCAAACACACATGCAAAGAGAGGAAAAATGGTTAAGGGTTAGAGTATAGGGGTTTGCCTTGATCAAAACCCACTTTGGTAATCAAACCTTTGATAATGAAATAAAGAAGGAAGGAATGATGAAAAAATAGCATGCAAATGTCATAAAATCATCAAAAACTTGTTGTTGAAGTTTGATGATATGTCAATGGCTGCTCTAGGATGGTTGATAATTACTTGATTAAATGATGTAATGATGCCTAAGTGAATGCTTAGATAGATTGCATGCAAGAATGAATACTTGAATGAATGGGGGTTAAAATGAATAGAAAATCATGTATTTATACACACCTATTCCCTAATTTTCAAAAAATATGTCACAGGTCGACCTTAGGTCTTTAGGAATAAAAACCTGATAGTAATTTAACTTTATTTTGATTTTTGTGCTAAGAGGGGCTCATTCGCCACCTTGGGCGAATGGGTCCCACTCAAGGAATGTAAATGGGTGTCATTAATTAATTTGTTTTAAATGATGTTTGTCATTTTTTACTAAAAAATACATTTAATTAAGGCATGCAAGTGCATAAAGGGGCCAAATAAAGCATAAGAAAGGTGTATTTGGTGATGAAAATTCTAGAATATAATGAAAGTTTGTTACAAGAATTTACAACACTCTAAAATAAGACTTGGTAAGTGATAAAAGGGGGTATGCAAGTGAATTACAATAAGAAGAGTCTAGAAAAGTGTGAAAATGTCTTACAACACTTCATAATTAAATACAAAACATCATAAAGTGTTAAAGATTCTTAAAGATTCAAGACCTAATGTGAATGTGTGGGATACATTTCAACATTAAATCAAGGTGAAATCAAGTGAAATAGGCACAAGGAGGGACCAAACAATTAAAAGTAAAAGGGTTAATTTTTTGTGTCCAGAGGAAGAAATAAAAAACGATCACAAATGCTCACTTGGCTATTAACCACTATGGAAGAGATAGAATCATGGATGAGGATTTTGGTTCTTTCTTTTAGGGGTTGATTGATTGATTATTTACTTAATTTTGATGATGAAAATGTGTACCTAGGTTAACTATGCAATTTTAAAAAACTATTATTATTTTAAAGAAGCATAAATCATAAATATAGAAAAGGATTACAAAATAGTAGAGTGTAGAGACAAAGAAACTTGACATATGAATTCAAGGTCAAACTAGGTGGATAGGGACATTGGATCCCTAGACCTAGGAACTCAAATATTTAGAATCAAAAAGTACATCTTAAATGGTCACTATCACTATTGGACATACACTAGAATACTAAGAGGGGGGTGAATCAATATTCTAACAAATATCAAACCATCCAAAGAAAATTGAAACTTAAAATTTATAGCATAAACAAACATGTGAAATATAGAAATAAGGCACAACAAAAAACAAAAATATATGTGCATGGAAAACCACATAGGGGAAAATTCATGGTGAGAAATGCTACTGGGAGCTACTATCCTAATCTAGCCTCACAAATGAATAAAAGTTACAAAATTTTTTTAGGGCTACAACCCAAGGAAGCTACTACTCCATGCAAAAAAATTTTAGGGTCACTCCCAAGGAAGCTGCAACTCCCTGTAGACTTTCTTTAGGACTTCAACCTAAGGAATCAACTACTCCCTAAATTGAGAAAAAATCCATAAATGATTACAGCATGATGGTACTTCTACTATTTGAATCTAACAATGGAGCTCAATCCTTTTGATGATTGGAACTCAATTTTTTCCTTTCCCTTTTGATGATTGTAATTCTACTTTGAAAATTTTTGTAACTTCTTCAAATGTCTTCTCTTTAGCTTACTAACTCATTGCTTTCAATGTTCAAGAAGTTTCACCTTTGGCTCACTACCTCCAAAAAATAGGTAGGCACACTCTTCACTTCCCTTTTGTCACCAAAATATGATTATCTTGAATTTGGACAAGATCTCCCACTTCTACTCTTTCTCTTTCAGTCACTTACATAAACATCATAATGCATTACACATCCTCATTTGAGTAAACCACATCACCTAGATCAACTAGGTTTACAATATAAATATGATATATTACATTGATTACATTACATATCATCCACAAACAACAAGAATATTACATTTACAATTTGACCAAAGATCAAACAACAATATGAAATGTGTAGAAGGGAAAGATGCAAACAGACTACACACAACACCAAGAAGAGGGATACACCTTGTGGATCCCAACACACACTTAAGGGTATGTGCAAGATCATTATGGAAAACAAAGGCCCTTAAGTGGCAATGAAATTCAGAAAAAGCGAAGTTAGGCAACTTGACATAAAAAATTGAATAATTTATCTATATTATTTCAAAAATATGTATGAATATAATTTGTAGAAAATTAAATGTAGTTTCTAAACTACTAGGTTTATTTAAAAAAAAAAACTATTTGGTGAAAATTTGAAATTTCAATGCAATAGCACTTAAATTTTAGGGAAAAAATAGTAAATAGGTGTCTGTCTTACCACAATAACCATAATAAAATGATAATATTTTTTTATAATATTTTAAATATAAGTAGAGGGCTCATGTCCCGATGTGATGTATATTTTTTGTAATTTTTTTCCAATTAAATAATTAATTATGATTTTTTTATTAATTTTTTTTTAAAATATAAAAACTTGTATGTTTGACCACCTTAACTTTGTCAAAACTTCATGAAATTCATTTTTTTTAATCCTATATTATGTGAAGCATAGAATGTGACACATATTTTGGATTCAGAAAATGTGATACCGTTTGAAAGCTATAGATGTTTTTCAATTAGCCTATTAATTAGGACTTTAGTCGTAATTCAAATAGGAAATGAATAGTAATTATTTATTAAATTGAAAGTAAAGCATAATTTATATTGGTTGAAAGCTGAGAATATCCTTTAAAAACCCTTTTTGTTTCATCAATTTTGGGTAATAAAAATTTCTCAATCACATATCCTACACATACCCATCATATCACCACTTTTTGGCCCATCATGATCCTGCACATACCCTTCACTTTGTCCTAAACACTCTTCACAACATTAGTGTTCAATGAACAATATTTTCATGCTTCACAAATTCAAGTTATGTTGGCCTTAAGAAAGAAAACATGAAACTTGGAGCATGTCGACCATTACAACATGCTTAGTACACATGAAAGATAATAATTTACTTGTGCTTATCCCAAATGAGTTGGCATGATCCATGCAACATCTCCAAACACTCTATAGACTCTATTCAAACAAAAAATTGTGGCACACACCTTCAACATACTTCAATTGGCCAGGAAAAGGCATAAGGTCTAGCAACATCTTCATTTTGGACCAAAACTTATTTTGAAGAAACCAAAAAAAATCACATGATATTTAGGAACACTCTCATATAGCCATTTCACAACTTCATGTAGAAAAAAGTTGGTGTAAGCCAATAGACATTGAAACCAATTATTGTAAAACACATACCTAAACAATATTACTTATAACTTTCTCTACAGAAGGAAAAATGATATGAAAATTTTGATATAGCACCTTCACAAATCAAAAAACTTAACTTCTAATCTGCACAACCATATCTATAAATGTGGAGGAATATAGATCTACACTTTGCACCACTATGAGTATCCTCATAGAAACAAGAGAACCTCCAAATTGTCACTTCCAAAACACCTTTCCTATAATCTAAATAAACTAAAAATTGGACCACATGTGATTTGAAAAAACATGAAACTATCTTGCAAATCATAGAAGAACAACATCACCAGTGGAGAAATGTGGAGCATCTCTTAGGGACTCTGACAACCAGTCAACCAAATAATAACTCACTTTTGACAATACTGGAAACATAACTTATCAAGTTGCAACAATCTCAAACATACTTTTGACATCAATGCAACCCAAACTAAAACAATATACCCCTTTGGTATTAATGGAAAAACTAATATGGAAAGTACACTTCTCCCTGTTTGACATCAAGGAAGAGGGAAAAAATTCCTCCCTTTGCAAAATTCCATACTCTCCTTCAAATTTTCCCCCTTTGGAGACAAGCTCTCCCCTAAGGTGCACACATAATACTATTTACTTCTTTTAAAAATATCTTATAGGATCCCCCTATTAGCAACAGCCCTTACCTGCTCTCCTTGAGAGGTAGCCACCATTAGTCAAAGAATATGGATATGAATTGAATTACTCCCTCTTGACAAATGTGCCAACTATGCATCTAGCAAGGAGGAGGGATAATTACCCATAAATTTTGTTAGGGATACTCAAATGTATCCTTTACAAGTTTCTTTTTGAAAATATCTACAATCTGATAGTTTGTAGGAATGCATACTCCATCTCGACTTCTTTATCTGCAACATTATCTCTCAGAAAGTGATAGCTAATTGATATGTTCTTGTTTCTAGAATGCATCATTGGATTCTTGGAAATATTGATAACACTTTTATTATCACAAAAAATAGGAATACACTCATGATATTGTACCTTGACATCCTTCAATGTTTTCTTTGTCCACAACACTTGTGTATAGTAGGATGTTGCAACAATATACTTTGCTTCTATAGTGGAAAAGGATATTGAATCTCACTTCTTACTATTCCATGAAACCATTTTCCTTCATAAAAAGAAAGTGCCACAATTAGTACTCTTTATATCATCAACACAACCAACCCAATTAGCATTAGTGTATGCACTCAGATCAAATTCATTACCTTTTAGATACTACAAGCCAATATCTAGAGTACTTTTCAAATATATAAATATTCTCTTGACTACCACCAGATGATTTTCTTTAGGATTAACTTGAAATCTTTCCACCAAGAATACTACATGCATGATTTCAGGTATTGAAGTAGTTAGATACAACAGACTTCCAATCATAGGTCTATATAGTTTATGATCAACTAGGGGAGACTCATCATCTTTTCTCAAATAACAACTAGTAACCATGGGAGTACTAACCAAATTACAATCTTCCATCCCTAACTTCTTCAACATCTCCTTGACATAATTTTCTTGATAAATAAAGATATCATCATCTAGCTGAGAAATTTGAAGCCTAAGAAAGAAAGAAAACTCACCATTCATAGATATATGAAATTTCTTTTGCATCTATTTAAAAAAATTCATGCACATCTCACCATTTCTACCAAAGAATATGTCATCAACATACACGACTACTTATAAAAAATTTCATTCTCAATCTTGAAGTAAAAATTACTATCTATGGTACCTTTCTTGAGTCCTTGTTGAAGCAAATACTTATCCAACCTTGCATACCAAGCCCTAGGATCTTGTTTGAGTTTGCATGCCATGATTGGTTCTTCTAATAGTCAAAATCCATCAAGTTTCTCTATGTAGGCTACCTCTTTCAAACCTTTATTTAGGAAAGCTGATTTGACATCCTGTGCAGTCAAAAAATTGACCCTACCAATTATCACAGTCTTTTAGGTCTTGTTTCATAGTGTTGGAACTATGTTGACTTAATTTTATAATGTATCTTGGCATGAACATAATTATTTTGGTGCTAAAATTCAAAGAATGACGTCTTTTGAAGGTGTTGTTAAGTGTTGTAAGACATTTCTAGATTCTTCTAGACTATATTTAATGTAATTCACCTAAAAACCACCTTTTCAATCATTAAAAAGTCATATTTTGAAGTGTTGTAAAGTCTTGTAACAAGATTTCATGCTTTTTTAGGCATATTTTAACTATTTACACCCTTCTCATGCTTTCTTTTGTTTTTTTATGCCCTCATATGCTTATATTAAGTTTATTTTTGGGTCCTATCCTCACAAACAACATTAAACATAACATTATTCCCGAAACTTGGTTTTGGGCCCCAGGTGGGACTCATTCATCGAGGGTGGCGAATGAGTCCCCATTGGCCCCAAATTCAAAATATTTCAAAATTTCTTTTAGGATTTTACTCAAATTTACTTCATGTTGGCCTGTGATGAGGTATGAATAGATACTAAGGCACAATATTTGTATAATTATGTGATTTTAACCTCATTTCACATCTCCTAACTCATTCAAGCAATCTCCTACAATCATCCATTCAATCAAGCAATCAAGCATTTTTCATCTTTAATTCAAGCACTTTGGAGCAGCCATTGACATCACTTCCTATTTTCATATTCAAGGATGTGGTAATTTTGTAATACTTGCATGTTATTCATTTATCATTTCCTTTATAGTTCATTTATCTTTATTGAGCTTTATTACCAAAGTGGTGTTTGACCAATGCAAACCCCTATTCACTAACCCCCCAACATTTTTCCCCTTTGTGAATATGTATTTGGAGCTTTGTTTTATAGATTTAATAGGCTTAAAGGAGTTGAAAAGTGGAATTCAATTCAACTAGGCTCTTCAAGTCAACTCATCATTTTTTCAAGCAGTTTGAACATTTTCAGCCTGTTTTCTACAAAGTTGACCCCGACAACCTAATATTCAGACATTACAAGATTTGGAGTAGCAGTGTTGTCTCTTGATTTTCTAGAAATCTTGGGGAGGAATGATTCACCATGCTTGGTGAATGAGTCTAACTTGAAATCTAAAAATTTTCATTTTTTCAGAAATCAACTCTCGACTGTCAGAAATCAGTTCTCGATAGTTTTTCAACAGTAGGAGGACTGATTCGCCACCCTTAGTAAATGAATCCTACTGTGGAAAATAAAAAAAATTCATCAGCATTCCAAACACTCCAAAAATCTCACACAACTTCCAAGTGCACTTAGATTTGACCCTGTGCCTTTTGTTATGCATATTTCTTTCTATTTCTTCATCTTTCAAAGTTGCTTGCATATCACAGTGTGTTTTCAAACATCACTTAAATTGCACATTTGCATTCATTTTAGATCATCTTAATTATTCAATTGCATTTAATTTATCTCATTTACATCATATATCATTGCATACATCCTAATTTGAATGTACATAAGCATTTTAGAACCCCTAAATCTCTCTCTTTCTAGGTGAAAAATTTGAGGAAGAAAGCAAGCATTTTTGGGTTCCTAAGATCTATGCCATATTTTGGTGAACCTGACTTTTGAACATTTTTAAACTTCTGATTGCATTCATATCTTGCATCCTAGTTTTCATTTGGATTGACATTCAATTAGGACATTGAGTTGTTATTGCATTCTAGAATGTTTCATTTTGCATTCGTGAAAAACTCATTTAGTTTTCATTCTTGCATTCTGTGTCTGTATTTGCATTCTAAAAAAAATTTAAATCATTCTTAAATTCTAAAAAATACAAAAAAATTTGCATCCTGGGACTCATTCGCCACCTAGGGTGAAACAGTCCCTATGCATATTTAGACATTAATTTTGCACTGTTTATGGCATTTTCCTGCATTTCTATTCTTTGTATTCACATGTTTGTTACAATTAGTAGATCTTCTATTATTTTCATTTTACGTTCTTAGATTAGCTTGCATTTCCATCCACCCTACCTTTGTGGTACTTGCATGAGTGTTTGGTGCCCTATTGATAATACTTTAGGGTATGTGCAGGATCATGATGGGCCAAAAAGTGGCAATATGATGGGTATGTGGCTGACGACTATTTTTTTACAAAAAATTGATGAAGCAAAAAGGGTTTTTAAAGGAGATTCTCAACTTTCCACTGATATAAATTATGCTTTATTTTAAATTTAATAAGTAATTATTATTAATTTTCTATTCAAATTACAACATAATTCCTAATTGATAGGCTAATTAAAAACATCTATAGCTTTGAAACGATATCACATTTTTTGAATCCAAAACATGCATCACATTCTATGCTTCGCATACTATAGGATTAAAAAAAAAAAATTGAATTTCATGAAGTTTTGACCAAGTTAAGGTGGTCAGACATACAAGTTTTTTATATTTTTTAAAAACTTGTAATAAAAAATTCACATTCAATTATTTACTTGGAAAAAAATTACAAAAAAAATACATCACATTGGGGCATGATTCCTCTACTTATATATAAAATATTATAAAAAAATATTATCATTTCATTGTGGTTAGGGTGGTTAGATAGACACATATTTTTTCCCTGAAATTTAAGTACCACTGCATTAAAATTTCAAATTTTCACCAAATAGATTATTATTATTTTTAAACAAACCTAGTAGTTTAGTAACTACATTAAATTTTCTATAGATTCTATTTTTACATATTTTTGAAATAATATGGATAAATTATTCAAATTTTTACGTCAAGTTGCCTAACTCTGATTTTTTTGAATTTTTTGCCACTTAAGGGCCTATTTTTTCCATGATGATCCTACACATACCCTTTAGTGAGAAGAGTTTTGAGACTCATGGCATCCCACAATAGAAATTTCATTGTGGACCTTAGGATCTCATGAGCTCCTACTCCTGGTATGGATAATGGTGCATTAGGCCCTAACAATACCACTTCGATGCCTTCCCATTTCCATCCTATGCATGTTGACAATCAAAACAAGTCTCTCCCGCAAGAAAAGTTTATTCACATTCATAAAGATGTTACACATTTACAACAAGACATGTCACCTGAAAATGTTTCCAACACTACTATACCCGCTATTGAGAACCTTCATCGCTTAATTGAAAGTGATGATGGCTTGCAAGTGCTAAAAAAAATAGTCGAGATTTACAATAAACATGCCTCTTCCAATATTCCATCAACAAACATTCCAATCACCCACGGAGCATCTCAAGTTCCTCCTCCTTCAACTATAGCTTCCATACCAACTTACACCAATCCGTAAGTCCATACAACTTTACATCAATCCAATTATGTCACTACTTCTTTCTCGATTTCCACAAGCATTCCTACTTCCTTTGTGGCATCACAACCTCCTTCCACCACCTTCACACCCCTTACTATTCCTTCCTCTTCCCCTAATATCACCTACACTCCAACTTGCCAACATTAGTCAAGCTCAAACTACTCCAACCACATATCTTGTTCATAGCAGCCCCTTATCATTATAAATCTTATATAACCTGATTCGAGAAGGGATAAAAATGCTGAGATTCAAGAAATATGGAGGGAAAGGGGATCCTATAACCATGTCAATTCTTTTACTACCTTGTGTTGTGATTTTATCCTTGATGATAAACTCTTAGCAATACTCTTTCCAAGGACCTTGAAGGATATTTCCTTAGAATGGTTTTCCAACTTGCCTAATCATTCCATCTGTTCATTTAATGAATTGGCAGAAGCTTTCATTAATCACTTTCAAGTGCACATGACACCTAAAAAGACAATGGTTGATCTTATGCGGTGTAGACAAAACACTGATGAAAAAGTAACTGATTTCATCTCTCGTTACTAGTCCTTATATGCTCAAGTTGATGTCCAAATACCAGATGCACATTTGTAGAAGATGTTTATTGAGAATTTGCACACCAACCTCCAAGATAAGCTTACGATTATGAAATTACCTTCATTCATTCATTTGTTTACAAGCTTATGTGAGTATCAAAATTCAGTTTCAAGGCATGAGTCAAAATCCACTTCTAGCTGAATTGACAAAACTGAAAATAACAATCAACACCAAAAAAACACACAAAATTTCCACAAACCTAACCGAGGCTTCTTACAATTTATTTCACCTCCTTCACCCCAACAACAACCAACTTCACAATTTCAAAATTCAATGGCTGCCTCTAAAACAATCGTGCCTTATCATTATGGTGATCCAAATAGACATTTCACTCCTTTACCTGACCCTCTCCATCAGACAATGAACCAACTCATCCAAAAATGCATGGTTACCCTATCACCTATTCGACCACTTGATCGTAATCAACCCCTACCTCCTACCTTCAAGCCTAATGCTTAATTCCATTTTCATCATCAAAATGGCCACAAAACTGGACATTTTAGGCATCTTGAACATCTAGTTCAAGACCTCAATGATTCAGGTGAATTGACCATTATGGGTGTTAGTGATTAGGGCAATAAGTCTGTTGCACCCCCTAACCAAAATCTCCAAATCTTCACCAACCCTATGCCTAACCATACTACCTCATTCGTCAAGGCTAGTGAACCGTCAAAGCCTGATGTAATGACTACTGATACACACACTGAACAACCTGATACATCTCCTCCTATTCCCCAAGCTAGTCCTATGGATAAAATTGTCGCTATGATAGACGTTATCCCTCGCGAGGTCCAAACCACTCAATCTCTTGATATTACTTTTTTTACCAAAGACATATTACCAAAACTTCCTGATGGTCCTCTTTACCTATCTAGTAGAATCTACGATAAACCTACTAAAGGGATATTAATAGATCTCACTTGTGGTGAGAATGTGATCATAAAATAATTTATAGTATTACATGATCTATATCAAGATAACTATAAACCACCGACTGCATGGATTAAAACACATCATGGTTTTGCATGCCCTACGATTGGAGCAATTGTAATTCCTTTACACATAGGACCTAAGACTTTGGAGGTAAAATTTTCTAAGTTATTCCACAATCCAACCAATTTCATTTGTGGCTAGGCCTTCCTTGGCTTCGCTCAATGAAATTGGTCCCATCAGTCATTCACAAGTGCTTGAATTTTCCACATGGAAATGAGGTATTCACCATACACCATAGTGGTTTTAATACTTTTTCTTCCAAAGGAAACTTTTCATTAGAATCCTTTTGGCCTAAACCCATGGAACCTATCACTCCTTGTAAGGACTTCTTTTACATTGCTTATCAAAAGTTTGAAGCCAAAAATATTGCTGAATTATCTCTTTGTAACACATTTCCATCCACCTCTACTCATCCTATCCTCAATGAAACCATGATTACACCTAAATCTCATATTGAACAATCTCATCCTGATACTTCTCAGCCATCGTCTAAATGACCAAGAGGCCAAGAAATAACTCCTACCTCACTTCCTCATACCAAACAAGTATATAAAGTGAAAGAGAAAGTGGTTGATCCTTCCTCTTCAGTTTCTCCTGCTCTTCTCCTTTTGAAAGTAGAAGAACATATGCCAACTCAATCGAATCTTACATCTCAACAACTCCAAAATAGAATTAAATGGAGCCGTGCTCCTTGGGAACATCGATGTCATCGTCATCTCCTTGCTCATATAGAAACCAATCATGACAATAAATCTTTACCATTGACAAAAGATATAGATGACCATCCTCCTTGTTCTCACTGACCACATGAAATTCCAACCCAACAATTTCAACAAAATGAACCCATCCAACCCACACTCTTGATACATCCATCCTTAGAAATCACCCTTTATCCTCTCATCATTATTAATATTGATGATGACAATGAAGATGTGAAAATTCCTAACATATATGAAGCAATAAACAAGGAATTGAACTCTTTATTTTCATCTATAGTGAGATTAAATGATAAATCATCTCCTCCAAGTGAAGAACTTGGTACAACTCCTAGTTCAGTACTTGCGATTCCTCCTTTAAACGGTCAGCCACCTTCGCATTCCACTAAACATGATTGGGGGGCAGATGACTTTATGGATGACTTGTATTTTCCTAAGTTTTTTTCCTCATTGATTTTCCTTCTTCTTTTCATGTGTGTATTGTGTTCCCCCGTATTGTGTGTTTGATGTTTCCTTCTCTTTGTACACTTCTTCTATGTGTATCTTTATTCTTCTTATCATGTCTTTTACTTTTCTCTTTTGTTTTGTGTTTTCCTTTTGGGAATGACATAAATCATAGAGACACCCTATGTCTCTTCCATGTTGACCTAAATGGTCCTTGTCTTTTCACTTTTTTTTTTCTTTTTCTTTTGGGTATGACACAAAGCATAGAGACGCCCTATGTCTCTTCTATGTTGACCCAAATGGTCCTTATCTTTTTTTGTTTTGTTTTGTGTTTTCCTTTTGGGGATGACACAAAGCATTGAGATGCCCTATGTCTCTTCTAGGTTGACCCAAAAACCCCCTTTTCTTTTCCTTTTTGTCTTTGTCTTTCCTTTTGTTTTTTCTTTTGGGGATGATGCAAGGCATTGAGACTGAAATGTCTCCTTTATGTTGACCCAAAAGCTTTTTCACTTTTCTTTTTTGTCTTTTTGCTTGTTTTTTTCTTTTTGGGGATGATGCAAAGTGTTGAGACAACAATTTCTCTTCCATGTTGACTCAAAATAGACTTTCTTTTTCATTTTTCATTTCTCTCTTTGTGTCATTCTTCCAATTCTATGTGCTTTGGGGAATGATGACAATTATGAGCTCTTTCATACAAAACATTTTGGCATTGAATATACTGACCCAAAAGCCATAGATCCCCTATGTGTTTGGTGTTCTTTCTTTTATGTGGGGAAACTCCCTTCTTTCATTTCCTTTCTCCTCCATCTTGACATGGTGTAGCCTAACTTTGAAACATATGACTTGGCATAGAGCTTTCAAGTTGGCTCTCATGTCTTGTTTTCTTTTTGCATTTTATTTTCTTCTCTACTTTCAAGTAATTTCTCACAGAACAATGTGTAGAAATTCCTTTAAAGTGGGGGAATACATTACCATTATTTCATTTGCATTCTTAATGAAGCCTTATTGTTTATGTGATGCATTTATCACTTTGTGGATGACATTGGGTGCAATGTCCTTCATAATTGTGATATTTCTTAGCATATTGCATTCCTTTCTTTGGTTTGATGCGATGCATTGCATCCCCTAAGTGGAGAATATACTACTCTTTGATTGGTCCTGTTTTTGAGACATTAGACACAATGTTCCCTAAGTGACTGAACTTGCATAAATTGAACAAGACTCCTTTGAACATATTACACATAACATTTTTACATATTGCATTCTCATTCATCCACCTTGCATAACACAACTTGCATGCCTGTGGAGTTGTCTTATTTGTTTGGCCACCTTTCATAACACAACTGGCATGCCTATGGTGCCATCCTATTTTTCTTATCTTATAAAACCTTAAACTAACATTTGCATTTACATTTGCTTTGTCTTTACGACACCTTGCTAAAGTTATCGAATGGGTATAGCTTTGGCATGGTTGAGTAGGAAGCCCAACTAGCGGCATGACTTTTCCCCATAGTCACTTTTTGCATGTTTGTGAGTGTATACCAACTAGCATATGTATCTTACTTCTTGGGATTTCTCACCCCATAGACAACTAGTTCTATGGCCCTATAGTGAGTACACATTCTCTTTTTCAAACAATCAACCTAGATCTCTTTTCACAACTATTTGGATTGAAGATCGAAGCTTCACTCAATTCCTCTCAACACTTGTGTGTTTCTTTGTATTTATGTTCAATCTATCATGGGATCTTCATCTTGGGGGCTTGATCATCCATGTTTGTTGCATTCCATCTTGCTAATATAAGTGCATTTGAACCCTCTTCTCTTTGATGTTCATGGCTACTTTATTGTGAGGAAGCAAGTTTCTCTCAATAAAGTGGGGGCTAAATGTACCATTGAAAAATGGACCCTCCCATCTTCATGGTCTTTTAGGTCTTGTTTCATAGTGTTGGAACTATGTTGCTTTAATTTTATAATGTATCTTGGCTTGAACATGCTTATTTTGGTGCTAAAATTCAAAGAACGATGTCTTCTAAAAGTGTTGTGAAGTGTTGTAGGACATTTCTACATTCTTCTAGAATCTATTTAATGCAATTCACCTAAAAACCACCTTTTCACTCATCAAAAAGTCCTATTTTGAAGTGTTGTAAAGTCTTGTAACAAGATATCATGCCTTTCTAGGCACATTTTCACTATTTACACCCTTCTCATGCTTTATTTTATCTTTTTATGCCATCATATTCTTATATTAAGTGTATTTTTGGGTCCTATCCTAAAAAACAAGATTAAACATAACATTATTCTTGACACTTGGTTTTGGGTCCTAGGTAGGACTCATTTTCCAAGGGTGGTGAATGAGTCCCCATTGGCCCCAAATTCAAAATATTTCAAAATTTCTTTCAGGATTTTACTCAAATTCATTTCATGTCGGCCAGTGATGAGGTATGAATGGATACTAAGGCACAAGATTTGTATAAATATGTGATTTTAACCTTTTTTTACGTCTCCTAACTCATTCAAGCATTCTCCTACAATCACCCATTCAATCAAGAAATCAAGCATTTTTCATCTTCAATTCAAGCACTTTCAAGCACTTTGGAGTAGCCATTTGATGAGCTTAAAATATGCTCATAATTTGATGATATGATAAACTTTTAAATGACTTTAATTTTTCTATTTCATGGCTTTTTAAACTTTGTTGAAACCTTTTGTTGGGATATCCTATAGCAAGATACCTTTATACTCTTGCAGCTTATTGTGTTGACTTGATTGCATTTATTGCCCTGTTGACTCCCGAAAAATGACTGGTGTATCGTATAAAGTTTTTTGAATGATGAAGTAAATTTAAAATGTGTGATTAATGAATATATATCGTGTATGTGCCATACATATTTTCTTGGGCATCTGTTACCTTTTCTTTCACAGGTTGTTGAAGAATGATCGAGTCAAGCGCAGCCGATCTCGGCCTTGTATTAAAGTCCATCTCCTGCATGACTTCGAGGAAGCTTTGGCGAAGACTCTTTGACCAAAACCTTGGGAAAGAATTTTAATGACATTCAATCTAGAAAGAGTGGAGCACTAGATTCTCTTTGAATCAGGTTGAACGCATAAATTCATTATAAAGTTTGTTCCTTGATTCAGGGGTATACTTTACTTCCATGTCTTTCTTTGATAGGGTTAGTTAGTTGTTCTCCTATTTTTAAATAAGATACTCCTCATGCACGAGAGAGTAAGGAGAATAGAGGGAGAAGAGACAAGATAGATGATAGTTAGAGTAAGATAGAAATAGAGTAGCAGATATCATGTAAGAATCAATATGATAATGAAAGATAGAATCTGTTTGACCAGAAACAGAGTTTGTTGTTAGTCCTCATATCAACAAAACAATGTATATCATTTTGTTTTCATGAATAAAGTTCAATGAAGTTCTGAGTTTAACATCCGTGTAATCAGTAGATGCTTGCTAAGGGGGGCCACTTAGTAAGTATCTGTAGTTATTTAGTTAGTTGTTCTTTTCTGTTGATCTTCAGTTAGCTTTCATCTTTGAAGTTTTCATACAAACTCAGTCTTATAGTGCTCCTATAGCATAGAGAGCCCATCCTTGTGACTGTTCCTGCAACATAAGGCCAGTTTATAGTTTGTGTTTCAATCATAGTTATGATTTTTATCATAGTTGACTTAAAGAATTTCGCATTACCGTTCTGTGGCTTAGATAGAATTTCTTTCCAGTATGTATTTCTGCTAGGATTTGACCGAAACGAGTTCCTAGTGCATATATTTTTCTGCGCCATTTAAAGTCTATGTCCCCTGGTTTGACAAGTAAAATGAACGTCCACAGAGAGATATTAGTCACTTGTTAGAATGTCCAATTCCCAAGAAAGTTTTATTGTGATATTCATATCCTTTTGTGAGTGGGAGCCACCATTGACATCACTTCAGATTTGCATATTCAAGGATGTGGTAAGTTTTTAATACTTGCATGTTATTCATTTATCATTTCCTTTATAGTTCATTTATCTTTATTAGGTTTGATTACCAAACTAGGGTTTGACCAAGGAAAACTCCTATTCACTAACCCCCCAAAATTTTTCCCCTTTGTGCATGTGTATTTGAAACTTTGTTTTGTAGATTTAACTAGTTTAAATGTGTTGAAAAGTGGAATTCAAGTCAACTAGGCTCTTCAAGTCAACTCATTATCTTTTCAAGCATTTTGTACATTTTTAGCCTATTTTCTACATAGCTGACCCCGACAACCTAATATTAAAACATTGCCTGATCTAGAGTAGTAGTGTTGTCTCTTGATTTTCTAGAAATATTGGGGAGGATTGATTTGCCACCCTTGGCAAATGAGTCCCACTTGAAATTTTAAAAATCTTCATTTTGTCATAAATCAACTCTCGGTTGTCAAAAATCAGTTCTCGACACTTTTTCAACAGTAGGAAGACTGATTTGCCACCCTTGGTGAATGAGTCCCACTGTCAAAAATAAAAAAAATCATCAACATTCCAGACACTCCAGAAAGCTCACACAAGTTCCAGGTGTACTCAGATTTGACCATGTGCCTTTTGTTCTGCATATTTCTCTCTATTTCTTAATCGTTCATAGTTGTTTGCATATCACAATGTGTTTTAAAACATAGCTTAATTTGCACTTTTGTATTCATTTTAGATTAGATTCATTAGTCAATTTCATGTATTTTAGCTCATTTCCATCACATCACATTGCATACATCCAAATTTGAATGTACATAAGCATTTTGGAACCCCTAAATCTCTCTTTCTAGGCAAAAAATCTTAGGAAGAGAGCAAGAATTTTTGGATTACTAAAATCTATGTCACACATCCATTTGATACACTTTGAAGTCTTTGTATGTAGAAAAAGAAACAAATTTTTTGATTTCTTCCATTCCTTCTACTAGAGAAAAAAATTTCTTCAAAATTAATATCGTCTACCTATTAATAGCCTTTACAAACCAATCTTGCTTTTTTTCTTACCACTTCTCCTTCCTCATTCAACTTATTCCTGAATAACCACTTATAAATCCTATCACATTCTTGTCTAGGAGCCTTGGAACTAACTCCCAAGTCTGATTCCTCTCAATTTGATTCAAATCTTCCACCATTGCTTATATCCATCCTACATCCTTGTTGACATCAACAATTTGGTTCCATTTTTTATAGTAAAATTTTTTTTACTTGTTGATTTGGTTTTTCAAACCTTCTTCTAGTTAGCACTCCATTATTATCTCCAATAATCTGATATTTTGAAAGATTTATTTGAACATACTTTGTAGTAGTCTTGCTGAGCTTTTCCATTGTTTGTTCTTTCTCTTCAACATATTCTTCTTTATCTTCTTCAGAGTAGGGAGGTGCATTAGATCAATAGTCCTCAATATCATTCATATTCAGATGTAGATCTTCATCAACCTTAAATTTTTTCCTTTCAACTATACCTCCCAATCTCTTATTGTAGTCACTGACCTCATTTTAAGTGAACTCACCTCCTCTATCAGACCTCAATCATTTGATTTTTGCATTCATTTCATTCTCAACCATTGATTTAAAAATATTGAATCTACTAAAAGCATCAAATTTATCTTTCAAGAAAGTGACCCATGTCATCCTAGAGCAATCATCAATAAAAATCATGAAATACCTTTCTCCTTTTAGACTTTTTGTTCTTGTAGGCCTACACAAATCGGTATGTATCAACTATAAATGTCTACAAGAAGAATATTCTTTAGACTTGAAACTTATTCTTTTCTACTTACCAAACTAACATTCATTACACATTGTACATATAGGCTTGATTATCTTAGGCATATCTCTTACCAAATGCAATGAGTTAATCTTCATAAAATTGTCAAAGCCAATGTGTCCCATTGTCCTATGCCACATACAACATTCACTTGCTTGTCCTTGTATCTATGGAAAATTTAGATAGTTAGCTTATTAAACAATAAACACCAAAAATCCATTGAAGTAACAAAGCACAAAGGAAATAAACATGAAAATAAAGGACCAATGTTACCATAAATCTTCATCTTCCATGCTTCACCTTTGTTACATCTTCTAGTTTGCAGCAAATCGAATGAGGTCCTCAGATTTCAAATGAGCACCTACACTAATGCCAAAGCCCTATGCAAATGTTGAAAGATTTGTATAAAAGAAATGACTTCACAATAGACTAAAATGACAATGACTGCAAATGACAATAATAATAGCCTAAGTTGACAGAATGAGCATAATCCCAAAATAAGAACAAAATTGCTATTTTATAGAAACAACAATTTTGTATGTGTGGCTAGGATGAGAAGATGACAAATACCCTAGAATCAATGGTGAAAATTGAATGTTGTAGTATGGACTAGGGTAAGGTCAAAATTAGAGCAATGACAAGAAATGAAGGGCTAAGATTGAATTATAAAATAATTCAATCAAGGGCTAAAATTAAATGAGATGTCAAGAGATAAGATTTGATGTGGAAGATAAGATTGGCATAGACAAAGAGGTTGCTAGAGAAATTAAATAATAAAAATTATTTAATCTAGGTGACCAATGAATAATTAACTAATAAAGATATTATTTAATTATAGAGTAATGTGACAAAAAAGAATCATTTTGAATTAAATAATGATTTAATTAAAAATTCAAGAGAGTGGACCAAATTAAATAAATAAAATTTATTCAATTTATGAGAGAAGTGGCCAATGAATAATTAAATAATTAAAATAATTATTTAATTATAGTGGATAGTGGATAAAAATTAAATAAACAATATTTTACTTAATTAGTGATGTAATTAAATAAATAAAATTTATTTAATTAATCAAGGGAGAATAAAGATAAAAATGAATTAATTAAATAATTAAAATTATTTAATTATTAAAAGAATTATGACTTTAGAAAATAATTAAGTAATTAAAAATTATTTAATTAAATTAAGAATGAAAGGGTCAATGTTGAATAATGTAAGAGTTGCAAGCCTAGGACAATTTTATGTGTCTACATTTTGCCCCTCTTTGTCATAATGTAGCATGTCGCATTGTGACAAAGAAAATAAGTCGAGAATATGCCCCAGTGCAAAATAAGATGAGGAAAAAAGACGAGGATGATTATGGTATGCCCCCTCGAGAGGACATACAGGTTCCAAGAACAAGGGTGTCCTCTCGAAATTAATCAGAAGACTAGAATATGAAGAGACAAATAAATGTTAGTGCAAAATAAAAAATAAAAATGGATGATGATATGGATGCAATGCCTATATGAGATGAGTGAGAAAAGATGACAAGACTAAAGAAGATGCATGTTAGTTCCTAGACCAAATCCTTCAAAACATTGACATAGGACTTTAATATTTATTGCTCTTAATCCTCATTGGTTGGTAAAAATGACACAAATGGACAACAAACACCATGATATGACATAGACCAAGGTGTGCAAGGTCATCCACTTGAAAAACAGACAGTCACAAACAAGGAATGTCCTAACTCATACTAAGGGTCATGTTGCCCCAGTCTTTTTGTTGAGACAATCCACAAACAACAGTCAAAGAAAATAAAATAGGCCAGGAGACGTCATCGCACCTCTAAATCCTTCGCGGGACATCTTTGAGGTAGTTAGTAACATGACCTGGAAAAGACAAGAGAGTAAAAAATATAAGACAAAACAACCAAGATAGACCAAAAAGATTAACAACCATTTTATTTTGTTTGCCAATGTTTTTTTTTTCAAATGTTTGTTTTCCAAAGATTTATTTCTTATCGATTTGACAGTTTTGACAATTTAAGAGTTTTGCTAATTTTACAGTGTTGATAGTTTGTCGGAGCCTATTTTCAGGAAGGACACATACTAAAAAATGAAAAGGACATTTTGACGAGGTCCAAATCCAAGAAGGACACATCTTGAAGAGGACCAAAGAGTGACGAGACTGACATTGTTTTGACTAATATGTTTTGGCAAGTTGACTAGTGTTGACAAATGATTGATTGGACTGTGTTGTTTGATTTTGACCAATTTTGACATTGACGTTTCGAATGACTGTTTTGTGTCTGAGTTTGACTGTGTGTGAATTATTTTACTGATGTGATGATTGTGACAAATTCCATGATTTTATTTGGACCAGCCTAAAAGGAATGACCTAATGTCTCGGGGACTCATCGACTGATGGCCTTACCTATGTATCAAATGTGCAGAGACAATGTAGTTCGACATGACCAAAGACTTTGTCTTGCTGATGAAAGATTGAGTCATGATTTATTTTGACAAACCTAATAGGACTGACCTAATGTCTCGGGGGTTCGAAGATGAGCCTTACCTACATAGAAAATGCGCAAAGACAATGTAGTTTGACAATGACAAAGACTAATCAAGACTTAAGTTGACGTGGCTATGCTAACTAATATGACTTTGTTTTGGAAGTTTTGTGTTTTTTTCAGGACATTTTTTGATTTTTAGGTCTTTTTTCAGGACATTTTTTTATTTTTAAGTCTTTTTTCAGGACATTTTTTTATTTTTAGGTCTTTTTTTAGGATATTTTCTAATTTTTAGGTGTTTTTTTAGGACACTTTTTATTTTTAGGTCTTTTTTTAGGACATTTTCTAATTTTTAGGGATTTTTGACATATTTATGATGCATGTGAATGATTTCAAGGATAGACATGATTGTGTCACTAGTCAAGTTGAATACCAATTGACAAGTGATAATGAGGACATTGTTTGATGGGCAATTGCATAGCATGATTGAAATGACTTGTGTTCATGCCTAAATTGGATGATGGAGTATCCTTAGAAAATTGACAAGGGAAAACCAAGATAAGTGATAGATATGAAAGACTGATTGGTGGCCTTGGTAGGAGACATGCGACTAGAGGAATTGGCATATGATCTTCAAGAACTATGTCACATAGGGATAATGAGGTTATGATGACAATGACATGATGTTGCATGCATAGTTTGTGACCAAAGGATTGACATGTCAACAGTTTTCCCCAAAGCATGATTTATGTGTGCCAATTTTATGTCAAGACCAAGGTAGGTGGGAAAATGGGCGGGGGAATGATATGGATTAAATGGATGAATGGAAATGTCATAAGGAAAGCATGGGAAAATGAGACGACTTGCCCCCAAGTGTAAAAGTTCACATAGATGATTTATTTTACACATGACGCCTGTTTGCTAGGTTTTCATAATGGTACTTATCCAAGGCGCCTGTTTGCCAGGTTTTCACCATTGGATGAAATTTTTCTTTTTACTATTTTCTTGACTTTTATTTCTTTGATATCACATGGACACCTATTTGCCAGGTTTTCATCAAGGTGACGATTTTTTTGATTTTTTCAATTCTTTTGTATTTTTGATTTTGCAGATAGCCTAGATGCTTTAGATGACCACTAACTGCTCTTATTCCACTGACGGTGTCAATGTAGAGACTGGTGCCATGATATGGCAATAATGACCTTGTTGAAGACGTTGTCTTGTCAGGATCATAGCGCTTGTATATGACTGATCAATGTCATTGTGATCCTTTCTAATACTAGAGTTGGCCTTATCAAAATATGCACATCGCAATAGAGTGCCATGAGAGTCCTTGTGATAAAGAGTTGCTACCATGATGTGACGGATTTGTGACGTGAGATTTTTTGACTTTAGGTGAGATGTAGGACTATGAAAATTGATGGTAGATGTGGAAAGGTTGTTTGGACGTTTGGATGAATCACTTTTTATTTTCCAAACTTGGGATGGTGGATGATGAATTTTGAAATTTTGATTGGGACGACATTTGGAACCAACACTCTTAGATGCCTTGTTTGATGAGCACTTTGAAGGAGGTGGACATTTGTTATATGTGGGAGTCCTTTTGTCTTGTGGCTCCACATTTTGATTAACTTTTTCTTTTGTCATATTTTCTTTGCTTGATCCACTTTTCTTTGGGATCCATTTTAATTTCATTTGTCCACTTGTCTTTTTGTCTGATTTTATGGCCTTTGAAATTTGATTTTGATCTTTTGACATGTAAGAATTTTGTTTTTGTTGGTCCCAAAGAGAAGGTTTATTTATGATGGAATGAGGGTTTATGGTGTGGGTGGACAGGGTGTTGGCAACAACCTTACGACAAGGATTTCTCATGGACTCCATTTTGACATTTTGTATTTGACAAAGTTGTCTCGAATATCGAGGAGGTACCACTGACATCGTTTGATTTTCTATTTGAGGAATAGCCAAGACCTTGATGTCTGTAATTTTCCTAAAGCTCTATTGGTTCTAGAATGCCTTGCTCATGTATGCCTAGTCCTTTGCCTTGATATCGCATGCTTTGAAAAATTCTACTTGCGATGGGGTATTTATTATTTTGAAAGCAAGAAGCTAACCCATCATGATGTCTATGGACACTGTCACTTGCAATATTTTCATCTGCAAGAAAGCCTGCTCTGACAAAGATAGAAGACACTAGTTGATAAAGTGTCTTAGCTTCATTATCATGTTGGACATATTCGTGACTGATATCTTTAGTCTGATCATGTGACATGTCAAGTTCAGTGGATTTTGTTGGTGCTTCCAAGGCAATGTCAAAGCCATTATTATGTTTAGTGTCATAGAGTCCAATGATTTTAGCTATAACTTGATCATATGCAAGTGTGTCCCTAGTGGAAGATTCTTGTTCTAGAGGAATATCATCTATGTGTCCCATGAAGGCAAGTGTCTCATCGTGGGAAGTGTCAATTGTAGAGGCCTTTATAGGGTGAGTAAGTGTTTGATCATGAACGGCATAAAGGTCAAGGAGTGTACCATTTTGGATTTCTTGGTCAATGGTAGGGTCTTGCTCAAAGATGGGGTTGTCATGGATTATATAGTCAGAAATAGAGCCGTTGTCAAGGAGAGGTGTGTTCTGGATGTCATGATTGTCTTGAACGACTTCATGGATGGACTGAAAGATAGGGTCATGGGATGGACTACCCTATTCTTGACATGAAGGTGATGTTATAATGTCATTCTTTGAGCTTTCATTTTGACATGTACCCTCAACATCAGACAATGGGATTTGACTTTGTACAATGATAGAATTTTCATGACTAAATGCAGCTTGTGAGGGAGTGACTTGAAAAGGATTAATTGATGAAGAACTAGGATAGGACATCGGGACTTGGACTGGACTAATATGTGAAGGACTAGCATATGGCATGGGGACTTGGATTTGATTAATAAGGTATGATGTGGAGACTTGACATGAGTTAGTAGATAGTTCATAAGGCATGTAGACTTGGATGGTATTGGTAGGTGAAGGACTAGAATATGATGTGGAGACTTGTAATGGACTAGTGGACAGTTGGTTTCCCTTGTCAACGTTAGGATAAGGGTGATAAGTGGATGTTTGTTGTGAATTAATGGCATGATTTATGTTAAGTGAATTTTGATGGTGAGGGTAGACAGATGGAGGTCCCAAAGAATTTATGTCAAAGCCTAGTGGTAACTTAGTCCCTTGGTCAAAAAGCATGGATAAATACCTTTGAGGGTTATGTGAGACTAATTTTTCTACAAAGGAGGCTATATCATGATTTTTCATTGCAGATTTTAAGTCTTCTACATATGCTCGTTTGTTTTGATCTTTTTGTATGAATGGTTTAGAAGGATTTTGTGATGAAAATGGAAGGTTCATGGAAGATTGCATGTTCATGTTGTGAAATGGGTCAGAAAAATTCCAATGTTGGTTCATGTCATAAGTGTTATAATCAATGTTGGGATTGAAATCTTGTCCAAAATTTTCCATTTGTTCTCTCTATCTTTAAAGCCCAGTCTCAACCATAAAAGGGGATTGCTCAAATGAGGATGATGACAATGCAAGTATGACACTAACCTATGTTTTTTTCATTTTGTGTGATAAAGCATGACAATGCAAGAGGATGATAATGGGTATCTAAGGAAATGTGTAATTTGTCAAAAAGTGAAAGTGACAATTAGGACTAGGATGATGAGGTGCAAAATAAGGACTAAGATGATTATGTCAACTAAAAGGGCAACTAATGAAAAAGACTAGGTTCAAAATAACAACTAGGATGAAATAATGTTTTTGGATTTTTTTGTTTTTGACAATAAGGGATGCAATATGACAATGTTGTCTAGAGAAAATGACTAATGCCAAAGGACAATGAAGACTAAAATGACAAGTTATGACACTAATTTTTTATTTTTTGTATTTTTTGAGGATGTCAATGCAAGGTGATAATGACGTTTTCCTAAAGAAAATGACCAATGAAAGGTGATAAATTATTAAGAAAGGATGTCAAATGTCAAGGTGGCAGTGAGGACTAATGTGAAAATGTTGGTTAAGGAAATAACCAATGCAAAGTCTAGATGCCAAATGAGGACTATGATGACAATATTTTGGATTTTAAAGATATGCAAGGTGAGGACTAAAATGATTTGAATATCTAAGGTATGCAAATGCAAAAGACTAAAATGATTTGGAAAAAAGGTTTCCTAACCACCCTATGCTTGATCTATGTCTCAATTTTGGAATATCAAAGGACTTGTTTGAAGGACTAAATGACAAGGACAAATGACAAATGAGTCTTCGTAACTAGACTTTTGAGTTGGAAGAATCTCACAAAAAAAAGATAATGACTAAAGGAGATAATGATGTCTAAGTCCAATGATAACCTAATTTCGAAAGTCAAGATTTTGCAAAGTGAGGTAAGGTTGTCCTAATCAAAAATATGAAAAATGAGATGAGGACCTAAGTTTTTGGTTTATGATTGAAAATGCAAATGGTGAAGCCTAAGGATGAAGCTAAATATTTGAAAAGATGACCCTATTGTAAGATGCAAGCTAAAGTGTACAAGGAATGAGAGATTTGAGCAATTTCATGATTTGGTTTTGACATAAGACTTCGAGGCAGAGACTATTGTTTTGATGTTATTGAAAATTTTGAGTTGTTTGAGGCTTTGTGTTAAGATTTGTGAATGTTGTGTATATTGTTTGAAGATCTAGAAAACACTTGACAAGCATGATGTTTTTGTGTATACAAACACACATGAGACAAGCACAATCCTAATAGGCCAAGGGTTTGTATACTTGGTATAGCCCACCGATATACCCCGGATTGGTGCTAAACACCTTTCCTTCTCGAGAGTAGATAGCTTAGAATTTTGGTGGTACTGGCTCCCTCCACGACTCATTAATGTCATTCGTGCATACCAACTTTGGATTCTTGGGTCATCACTTCCCAATAACTGATATCTCTACTCAAGAGAGTCAGTAGTGAGTATCTTCGGGCATGGTACTGTACCCTGCACTATACCAAGCAATGACTAAAAATGGTTGGCCTCTAAAACAAAAGGTGTCTAGTTAGGGCATTTGTTCGAGTGGCCACACATGGGGCGAGAGATTAATCACCAATTAGGTGGCACTCCAACTTGAAGAGGTTACACTCGAAATGGTTTATGGGAGTACTACTCCATCTGTGTGACACATTTGCACTTGTGGTACTTGAACTTTCCTCAAGCACCCATTTTATATCCCGACTGAAAGTGGCTTGGATTTAGCCTATTACCGATCGAGTCATCCTTTAAGGTGAGTACTTTTTCCCTTAAGGCAAGCTCAATTCTAAAAATAACAACTATTTCTCTTACACCCAGGATCGCTCGAAAGCGCAAGGGGAGAGGATACTTTGATTATTAAGTCGTGAGGGTGAAAAAAAGTAAGGTGGGTCTATTTTTCTGATCACCTAATTTTCACAAGGTGAGAGAATAATCACCTTCCACCTTCAAGCATAATTAGACACTTGCAAAAAAAATTCATTTTAAAGCACCAAATGAAATGTTCCTAAATTAAAAAATGCAAACAAGTGGTTTGAGAGATAAATCTTTAACAAACGTAGCTACAAAACCACATGTTAGTAGTTTGAATAAATGTCTTTGACCCACAAAAAAATTCAATGCCACATGCTGCCAACAAAGATTAGTAATAAAAATAAAAATAAATTTAAAAAATAAAAATTAATGACAATGGAAAATTAAAACAGCAATAACTTGCTCAAAAATTAACAAAATCTTAAGTGGTAGATATCCATGGAAAGCTAAGTGACAGACTTTCAAAACCCAGAAAATGTTTTCCACAATTCTATACACGGAAAACATTATAGACAAAAGAAAAACGCATGTTTTAACAGCTAAATTGGAAAAAAATGATCACTAAAATGGCAATAATTTTCTCAAATCTCAACAAAATTTAAAACTGTTTGATGTTGTAGAAAGCTGAGAGCGAGATCTACAAAACCCAAAAACCATTGTAAAATATTTTATTCACCTATTTTTTTGTGCTCAAATGAAGGTGATGGGATTTCGTATGACTTCTTGGTTGTTACCTGCAAAACAATTAAAATAAACAAGAACACACAAATTTCTGTCCAAAACGTTGGGTTCACCAAATGTATCTATGGAAAATTTAGATAGTTAGCTTATTAAACAATAAACACCAAAAATCCATTGAAGTAACAAAGCACAAAGGAAATAAACATGAAAATAAAGGAACAATGTTACCATAAATCTTCATCTTCCATGCTTCACCTTTGTTACACATTCTAGTTTGTAGCAAATTGAATGAGACCCTCAGATTTCAAATGAGCACCTAGACTAATGCCAAAGCCCATTGCAAATGTTGAAGGATTTGTATAAAAGAAATGACTTCACAATAGACTAAAATGACAATGACTGCAAATGACAATAATAATAGCCTAAGTTGACAGAATGAGCATAATCCCAAAATAAGAACAAAATTGCTATTTTATAGAAATAACAATTTTGTATGTGTGGCTAGGATGAGAAGATGAAAAATACCCTAGAATCAATGGTCAAAATTGAAAGTTGTATTATGGACTAGGGTTAGGTCAAAATTAGGGCAATGACAAGAAATGAAGGGCTAAGATTGAATTATAAAATAATTCAATCAAGGGCTAAAATTAAATGAGATGTCAAGAGATAAGATTTGATGTGGAAGATAAGATTGGCACAGACAAAGAGGTTGCTAGAGAAATTAAATAATAAAAAATATTTAATCTGGGTGACCAATGAATAATTAAATAATTAAAATAATTATTTAATTATAGGGGATAGTGGATAAAAATTAAATAAATAAGAATTTATTTAATTTTAAAAAGAAGGGGACTTAATTAGTGACATAATTAAATAAATAAAATTTATTTAATTAATCAAGGGAGAATAAAGATAAAAATGAATTAATTAAATAATTAAAATTATTTAATTAATAGAAGAATTATGACTTTAGAAAATAATTAAATAATTAAAAATTATTTAATTATTAAGAATGAAAAGGGCAATGTTGAATAATCTAAGAGTTGCAAGCCTAGGACAATTTTTTGTGTCTACATTTTGGCTGTCTTTGTCATAATGTAGCATGTCGCATTGTGACAGAAAATAAGTCGAGAATATGCCCAGTGCAAAATAAGATGAGGAAGAAAGACGAGGAGGATTATGGTATGCCCCCTCGAGAGGATAGACAGGTTCCAAGAACATGGGTGTGCTCTTGAAATTAATCAGAAGACTAGAATATGAAGAGACAAATAAATGTTAGTGCAAAAAAAAAAGTATATGGATGATGATATGGATGCAATGCCTATATGAGATGAGTGAGAGAAGATGACAAGACTAAAGAAGATGCAAGTTAGTTCCTAGACCAAATCCTTCAAAACATTGACATAGGACTTTAATATTTATTGCTCTTAATCATCATTGGGTGGTAAAAATGACACAAATGGACAACAAACACTATGATATAACATAGACCAAGGTGTGCAAGGTCATCCACATGAAAAACAGATAGTCATAGACAAGGAATGTCCTAACTCATACTAAGGGTCATGTTGCCCCAGTCTTTTTGTCGAGACAATGCACAGACAATAGTCAAAGAAAATAAAATAGGCCAGGAGACATCATCGCACCTCTAAATCCTTCGCGGGACATCCTTGAGGTAGTTAGTAACATCACCAAAAGACAAGAGAATAAAAAATATAAGAAAAAATAGCCAAGATAGTGAAAAGATAAGACATGATAGACCAAAAAGATTAACCATTTTATTTTGTTTGCCAATATTTTTTTTTTTTTTTTGCCAATGTTTGTTTGTCAAAGATTGATTTCTTGTCGATTTGACAGTTTTGATAGTTTAAGAGTTTTGCCAATTTGACGGTGTTGATAGTTTGTCGGAGCCTATTGTCAAGAAGGACACATCCTAAAAATGGAAAAGGACATTTTGACGAGGTCCAAATCCAAGAAGGACACATCTTGAAGAGGACCAAAGAGTGACGAGACTGACATTGTTTTGACTAGTATGTTTTGGCAAGTTGACAAGTGTTGACAAATGATTGATTGGACTATGTTGTCTGATTTTGACCAATTTTGACATTGACAATGTTTCAAATGACCGTCTTGTGTTTGAGTTTGAATATGTGTGAATTATTTGGCTGATGTGATGATTGTGACAAATGTCATGATTTTATTTGGACCAACCTAAAAGGACTGACCTAATGTCTCAGGGACTCATCGAATGATGGCCTTGCCTACATAGCAAATGCCTAGAGACAACGTAGTTCGACATGACCAAAGACTTTGTCTTGCTGATGAAAGATTGAGTCATGATTTATTTTGACAAACCTAATAGGACTGACCTAATGTCTCGGGGGTTCGAAGATGAGCCTTGCCTATGTAGCAAATGTGCAAAGACAATGCAGTTCGACAATGACAAAGACTAATCAAGACTTAAATTGATGTGGCTATGCTAACTAATATGACTCTATTTTCGAAGTTTTATGTTTTCTTCAGGATGTTTTTCAATTTTTAGGTCTTTTTTCAAGACATTTTTTTTATTTTTAAGTCTTTTTTCAGGACTTTTTTTTTAGGTCTTTTTTTAGGACATCTTCTAATTTTTAGGTCTTTTTTCAGGACACTTTTTATTTTTAGGTCTTTTTTTTATGACATTTTCTAATTTTTAGGGATTTTTGACATATTTATGATGCATGTGAATGACTTCAAGGATAGACATGGTTGTGTCACTAGTCCAGTTGAATACCAATTGACAAGTGATAATGAAGACATTGTTTGATGGGCAGTTGCATAGCATGATTGAAATGACTTGTGTTCATGACTAAATTGGATGATGGAGTATCCTTAGACAATTGACAAGGGAAAACCAAGATAAGTGATAGACATGAAAGACTGACTGGTGGCCTTGGTAGGAGACATGCGACTAGAGGAATTGGCATATGATCTTCAAGGACTATGTCACATATGGATAATGAGGCTATGATGACAATGACATGATGTTGCATGCATAGTTTGTGACCAAAGGATTGACATGTCAAGATTTTTCCCCAAAGCATGATTTATGTGTGCCAATTTTATGTCAAGACCAAGGTAGGTGAGAAAATGGGCGGGGGAATGATATGGATTAAATGGATGAATGGAAATGTCATGAGAAAAGCACGGGAAAATGAGATGACTTGCCCCCAAGTGTAAAAGTCCACATAGATGATTTATTTTACACATGATGCCTAGTTGCCAAGTTTTCATCATGGTACTTATCCAAGGTGCCTGTTTGCTAGGTTTTCACCATTGGATAAAATTTTTCTCTTTACTATTTTCTTGACTTTTATTTTTTTGATATCACATGGACGCCTGTTTGCCAGGTTTTCATCAAAGTGACGATTTTTTTAATTTTTTTCAATTTTTTGATTTTTTCAATTCTTTTGTATTTTGATTTTGCAGATAGCCTGGATGCTTTAGATGACCACTGACTATTCTGATTCCACTGACGGTGTCAATGTAGGGACTGGTGCCATGATATGCCAATAATGACCTTGCTGAAGAAGTTGTCTTGTCAGGATCATAGCACTTGTATACAACTGATCAATGTCATTGTGATCCTTTCTAATACTAGAGTTGGCCTTATCAAAATATGCACATCGCAATAGAGTTCCATGAGAGTCCTTGTGATAAAGAGTTGTTGCCATGATGTGACAGATTTGTGACCTAAGATTTTTGGACTTTAGGTGAGATGTAGGACTATGACAAATGATGGTAGACATGGAAAGGTTGTTTGGATGTTTGGATGAATCACTTTTTATTTTCCAAACTTGGGATGGTGGATGACAAATTTTGAAATTTTGATTGGGACGACGTTTGGAACCAACACTCTTAGATGCCTTGTTCAATGAGCATTTTGAAGGAGGTGGACACTTGTTATATGTGGGAGTCCTTTTGTCTCATGGCTCCACATTTTGATTAACTTTTTCTTTTGTCATATTTTCTTTGCTTGATCCACTTTTCTTTGGGATCCATTTTAATTTCATTTGTCCACTTGTCTTTTTGTCTGGTTTGATGGCCTTTGAAATTTGATTTTGATCTTTTGACATGTAAGAATTTTGTTTTTGTTGGTCCCAAAGAGAAGGTTTATTTATGATGGAATGATGGTTTATGGTGTGGGTGGACGGGGTGTTGGAAACAACCTTATGACAAGGATTTCTCATGGACTGCATTTTGATGTTTGTATTTGACAAAGTTGCCCCCAATATCGAGGAGGTACCACTGACATCGTTTGATTTGCTATCTGAGGAATAGCCAAGACCTTGCTTTTTGTAATTTTCCTGAAGCTCTATTGGTTCTAGAATGCCTTGCTCATGTAGGCCTAGTCCTCTTCCTTGATATCGCATGCTTTGAAAGATTCTATTTACGATGGGGTATTTATTGTTTTGAAAGCAAGATGCTAACCCATCATGATGTCTATGGACACTGTCACTTGTAATATTTTCATCTGCAAGAAATCTTGCTCTGAGAAAGATAGATGACACTAGTTGATAAAGTGTCTTAGCTTCATTATCATGTTGGACATAATCCTGACTGATATCTTTAGTCTAACCACGTGACATGTCAAGTTCAGTGGATTTTGTTGGTGCTTCCAAGGCAATTTCAAAGCCATCATTATGTTTAGTGTCATACAGTCCAATGATTTTAGCTATAACTTGTTCATATGCAAGTGTGTCCCTAGTGGAAGATTCTTGTTCTAGAGGAATATCATCTATGTGTCCAATGAAGGCAAGTGTCTCATCGTGGGAAGTATCAATAGTAGAGGCCTTTATAGGGTCAGCAAGTGTTTGATCATGAATGGCATAAAGGTCAAGGAGTGTACCATTTTGAATTTCTTGGTCAATGGTAGGGTCTTGCTCGAAGATGGGGTTGTCATGGATTATATAGTCAGAAATAGAGTCGTTGTCAAGGAGAGGTGTGTTCTGGATGTCATGATTGTCTTGAAGGATTTCATGGATGGACTGAAAGATAGGGTCATGGGATGGACTACCTTGTTCTTGACATGAAGGTGACATTATAATGTCATGCTTTGATCTTTCATTTTGACATGTATCCTCAAGATTAGACAATGGGATTTGACTTTTACAATGATAGAATTTTCATGACTAAATGTAGCTTGTGAGGGAGTGACTTGAAAAGGATTAATGGATGAAGAACTATGATAGGACATCGGGACTTGGACTGGACTAATATGTGAAGGACTAGGATATGGCATGGGCACTTGGACTAGATTAATAAGGTATGATGTGGAGACTTGACATGAGTTGGTAGATGGTTCATAAGGCATGTAGACTTGGATGGGATTGGTAGGTGAAGGACTAGAATATGACGTGGAGACTTGTAATGGACTAGTGGACAGTTGGTTTCCCTTGTCAAAGTTAGGATAAGGGTGATAAGTGGATGTTTGTTGTGAATTAATGGCATGATTTATGTTAAGTGAATTTTGATGGTCATGGTAGACGGATGGAGGTCCCAAAGTATTTATGTCAAATCCCTGTGGTAACTTAGTCCCTTGGTTCAAAAGCATGGATAAATACCTTTGAGGGTCACGTAAGACTAATTTTTCTACAAAGGAGGCTATATCAGGATTTTTCATTGTAGCTTTTAAGTCTTCTACATATGCTCATCCATTTTTCACCTTTTTGTCTGAATGGTTCAAAAGGATTTTGTGATGAAAATGGCAGGTTCATGGAAGATTGCATGTTCATGTTGTAAAATGGGTTAGAAAAATTCCAATGTTGGTTTATGTCATAAGTGTTATAATCAATGTTGGGATTGAAATCTTGTCCAAAGTTTTCCATTTTTTCTCTCTATCTTTAAAGCCCAGTCTCAACCATAAAAGGGGATTGCTCAAATGAGGATGATGACAATGCAACTATGACACTAACCTATGTTTTTGTCTTTTTGTGTGATAAAGGATGACAATGCAAGAGGATGATAATGTGTATCTAAGGAAATGTGTAATGTCAAAAAGTGAAAGTGACAATTAGGACTAGGATGATGAGGTGCAAAATAAGGACTAAGATGATTATGTCAACTAAAAAGGTAACTAATGTAAAAGACTAGGTTCAAAATAACAACTAGGATGAAATAATGTTTTTGGATTTTTTTTTTTTTGACAATAAGGGATGCAATATGACAATGTTGTCTAGAGAAAATGACTAATGCCAAAGGACAATGAAGACTAAGATGACAAGTTATGACACTAATTTTTTATTGTTTGTATTTTTTGAGGATGTCAATGCAAGGTGATAATGACATTTTCCTAAAGAAAATGACCAATGCAAGGTTATAAATTGTTAAGAAAGGATGTCAAATGTTAAGGTGACAGTGAGGACTAATGTGAAAATGTTGGTTAAGGAAATGACCAATGCAAAGTCTAGATGCCAAATGAGGACTATGATGACAATATTTTGGATTTTAAAGATATTGAAGGTGAGGACTAAAATGATTTGAATATCTAAGGTATGCAAATGCAAAGATCTAAAATGATTTGGAAAAAAGGTTTCCTAACCACCCTATGCTTGATCTATGTCTCAATTTTTGAATATCAAAGGACTTGTTTGAAGGACTAAATGACAAGGACAAATGACAAATGAGTCTTTCTAACTAGACTTTTGAGATGGAAGAATCTCACAAAAAAGAAGATAATGACGAAAGGAGATAATGATTTCTAAGTCCAATGATAACCTAATTTTGAAAGTCAAGATTTTGCAAAGTGAGGTAAGGTTGTCCTAATCCAAAATATGCAAAATAAGATGAGGACCTAAGTTTTTGGTTTATGATTGAAAAGTCAAATGGTGAAGCCTAAGGGTGAAGCTAAATATTTTCAAAGATGACCCTATTGTAAGATGTGAGCTAAAGTGTACAAGGAATGAGAGATTTGAGCAATTTCATGATTTGGTTTTGACATAAGACTTCGAGGCGGAGACTATTGTTTCAATGTTTTATTGAAAAGTTTGAGTTGTTTGAGGCTTTGTGTCCAGATTTGTGAATGTTGTGTATATTATTTGAAGATCTAGAAAACACTTGACAAGCATGATGTTTTTGTGTATGCAAACACACATGAGACAAGCACAATCCTAATAGGCCAAGGGTTTGTATACTTGGTATAGCCCACCGATATACCCCAGATTGGTGCTAAACACCTTTCCTTCTTGAGAGCAGATATCTTAGAAGTTTGGTGGCACTGGCTCCCCTCCACGGCTCATTAACGTCATTCGGGCACACTAACTTTGGATTCTTGGGTCATCACTTCCCAACAACTACTATCTCTACTCTAGGGAGTCAGTAGTGAGTATCTTCGGGCATGATACTGTACCCTGCACTATACCAAGCAACGACAGACAACGGTTGGCCTCTAAAACAAAAGGTGTCTAGTTAGGGCATTCGTTCGAGTGGCCACATATGGGGCGAGAGATTAATCACCAATTAGGTGGCACTCCAAATTGAAGAGGTTATGCTCGACAGGGTTTATGGGAGTACTACTCTGTCTGTGTGACACATTTGCATTTGTGGTACTTGAACTTTCCTCAAGCACCCATTTTATATCCCGGCTGGAAGTGGCATGGCTTTAGCCTGTTACCGGTCGAGTCGTCCCTTATGGTGAGTATTTTTTCCCTTAAGGTAGGCTCATTTCTAAAAATAATAACCATTTCTCTTACACCTAGGATTGCTTGAAAGCGTAAGGGGAGAGGATACTTCGATTATTAAGTCGTGAGGGTGACAAAAAGTAAGGTGGGTCTAGTTTTCTGATCACCTAGTTTTCACAAGGTGAGAACATAATCACCTACAACCTTCAAGCATAGTCAGACACTTGCAAACAAAATATATTTTAGAGCACCAAATGAAATGTCCCTAAATTAAAAAAATGCAAACAAGTGGTTTGAGAGATAAATCTTTAACAAACATAGCTGCAAAACCACATGTCAGTAGTTTGAATAAATTTCTTTGACCCATGAAAAACTCCAATGCCACATTCTGCCAACAAAGATTAGTAATTAAAATTAAAAAAAAAAAATTTTTTTTTTTATGACAACATAAAATAAAAATAGCAATAACTTGCTCAAAACTTAATGAAATTTTAAGTGGTAGATATCCATGGAAAGCTAAATGACAGACCTTCAAAACCCATAAAACGTTTTCCACAATTATGCACACAGAAAACATTATAGAGAAAAGAAAAACATGGGTTTTACAAGCTAAATTGAAAAAAATGATCACTAAAATGGCCATAAGTTTCTCAAATCTCAATGAAATTTAAAACCATTTGGTGTTCTAGAAAGCTAAGAGCGAGATATACAAAACTCAAAAACTATTTTAAAATATTTTCTTTGGCCATTTTTTTGTGCTCAAATGAAGGTGACGGGATTTCATATGACTTCTTGGTTGTAACCTGCAAAACAATTAAAACAAACAAGAACACACAAATTTCTGTCCAAAACATTGGGTTCACCAAATGTATCTATGGAAAATTTAGATAGTTAGCTTATTAAACAATAAACACCAAAAATCCATTGAAATAACAAAGCACAAAGGAAAGAAACATGAAAATAAAGGAACAATGTTACCATAAATCTTCATCTTCCATGCTTCACCTTTGTTACACCTTCTAGTTTGCAACAAATTGAATGAGGCCCTCATATTTCAAATGAGCACCTAGACTAATGCCAAAGCCCTATGCAAATGTTGAAGGATTTGTATAAAAGAAATGACCTCACAATAGACGAAAATGACAATTACTGCAAATGACAATAATAATAGTCTAAGTTGACAAAATGAGCATAATCCCAAAATAAGAACAAAATTGCTATTTTATAGAAACAACAATTTTGTATGTGTGGCCAGGATGAGAAGATGACAAATACCCTAGAATCAACGGTCAAAATTGAAAGTTGTAGTATGGACTAGGGTTAGGTTAAAATTAGGGCAATGACAAGAAATGAAGGGCTAAGATTGAATTATAAAATAATTCAATCAAGGGCTAAAATTAAATGAGATGTCAAGAGATAAGATTTGATGTGGAAGATAAGATTGGCATAGACAAAGAGGTTGCTGGAGAAATTAAATAATAAAAATTATTTAATCTGGGTGACCAATGAATAATTAAATAATAAAGATATTATTTAATTATAGAGTAATGTGACCAAAAAAATCATTTTGAATTAAATAATGATTTAATTCAAAATTCAAGAGAGTGGACCAAACTAAATAAATAAGAATTTATTTAATTTTAAAAAAAGGGGGACTTAATTAGTGACGTAATTAAATAAATAAAATTTATTTAATTATTCAAGGGAGAATAAAGATAAAAATGAATTTATTAGATAATTAAAATTATTTAATTAATAGAAGAATTATGACTTTAGAAAATAATTAAATAATTAAAAATTATTTAATTATTAAGAACGAAAGGGGCAATGTTGAATAATCTAAGAGTTGCAAGCTTAGGACAATTTTATGTGTCTATAGTTCTAAAATGAAAGTTCTCCCATTAACACACCTTAGATTATATATATCATCACTTGTCCTAGATCCTTCAACAACCAATTTCCCATACTTTTCTTTTCTGATTTCACATGGACACTTTTATTGAATATGAGATTGTATCCATTTCTACACATTTTACTCACACTGAGAAGATTGTGCCAGAGACCTTTAACAGAAAGAACATCTTTTTTATCTTTCCATCAATACTTATTGAGCCTTTTTCATTGAACTATAATGAAGTATCATCTATGAGCTTTACTATGCCACCATTCAACTTCACAAGTTTGATAAACTTGCTCTTATCTCCTATCATGTGGTTGGAACAATCACTATTAATGACCCATGAATTAGCCTCATATTTTGTATTAAAATTAGTACACACAACACTTGAATCTTTATCTTTAACTACAATCTTCTTAGCAGCCCAAAAATAGGACTTCATAGTAAATATCCAAAGAACTTGATTCATCATCCTTTGCAGAGCAAGAATATTCCATGGAGTGGAGACTCTTCTTAAACTTATTTCTTCTAGGCTCTTTTTTCTCTTTCTAGAATCTTTCAAGGGATATTTAGAAGCATAGTGACCAACCTCTCAACACTTGAATCATTTTAAGGGTAGCTTATCTTTGTACTTTTGGTACCTCTCTTCAACTTACAAAATTTTCTTTTTCTTCATTAGTTTCACTATCTATATTAGATGCTTTGTACATTTCCTTTTTGATGGCTTTGAAGGTTGGGTATGTGTAGGATCATGATGGGCCAAAAAGTGGCGATATGATGGGTATTTGTAGGGTATGTGGCTAATGAATTTTTGTTTACCCAAAATTGATGAAATGAAAAGGGTTTTTAAAGGAGATTCTCAGCTTTCCACCAATATAAATTATACTTTACTTTAAATTTAATCAATAATTATTATTCAATTTCTATTTGAATTATGACTGAAGTCTTGATTGATAGGCTGATTGAAAAAAATCTATAGATTTCAAACGATATCACATTTTTTGAATCCAAAATATGCATCATATTCTATGCTTCCCATACTATTGGATTAAAAAAGGAAAAATTGAATTTCATGAAGTTTTGACCAAGTTAAGGTGGTCAGACATACAAGTTTCTATATTTTTAAAAATTTGTAATATAAAATTCATAATTAATTATTTACTTAGAAAAAAATTACAAAAAAATATGCATCACATCCGGGCATGATTCCTCTACTTATGTCTAAAATAATACAAAAAATATTATTATTTTATTGTGGTTAGGGTGGTCAGACAGACACCTACTTCTTTTTTTTCCTTAAAATTGAAGTACTACTGCATTGAAATTTTAAATTTTCACCAAATAGATTTAAAAAAAAAAAAGTAGTTTAGAAACTACATTCAATTTCCTATAGATTCTATTGTTACATATTTTTTAAATAATATAGATAACTTATTCATGTTTTTACGCCAAGTTTCCTATCTCTGATTTTTCTAAATTTTTTGCCACTTAAGGGCCTATTTTTTTCATGATGATCCTGCACATACCCAGTTGCTTCCTTCTTTGGAACTTCTTTGCCAAACTCTCTCATTTAAAATGTGCAATAAGGGCACCATATAATTGATCCATTGAAGTTTTATCCAAATCTCTAGCTTCCTCAATAGAATATAATTTAGAACTATAAGATTTAGGAAGAGACCTCAATACCTTTTTTACCACCAAAAATTCTTCAAGGTATTCACCAAGACCTCTTATTTCATTGACCACTTCATCTACCCAAAGAACATATCCTACAATGTCTTTAGCCTCTAACATTTTTACGTTCTCAAACTTGCCTTTGTAGATCTACAGCTTGGATTTCTTCACTTTTATATCTCTGTCATAGATGCCACTAAGCTTATCCAAGACCTCCTTTGCTGACTTGTGGTGTATTACTTTTACAAGATCATAATTTGATAAGCCACTCAATATAGCATTCTTTTCCTTTCCATCTTTATCATTAGCCTTGATCTTAGTCAGATCAGTTGGAGGAGTAGCAAGAATAGTCTATCCATCTTTGAAAATTTTCCAAACACCATACCCTAAAGAGGATATATGAGTTTCCATCCGGTATCTCCAGAAAGTGAAATTTGTTTCATCAAACCTAGGCACTTTTAGAGATCCTTAAATTGCACCATCCTAGATCTTCCTCAAGCTATTAGGCTTCTTCTAATGAACTAGGATTTGATATGAATTATAGAGCATACACCGAAATACTAATAGGGGTGGGGGTGAATCAATATTCTATAAAATCTGAAACCATCTAGAGAAAATTAAAACGTAAACTTTACAACACAAATAGACATAATGCACAACACAACACAATACCAAATTTATGTGGAAAACCCTAGAAGGGAAAAATCACTATTAGTGTAATTAAGTTTTCACTTAGGGTAGATTGCTCTGATTAGTTTCTCTTAGGTGGTTTTTCCAATGTGGGCAGTTTTCCCACCTAACACTTTTCTCATGGCTTTAAAATCCTGTACATTATGTAAATTTTTTTTATCTTATATTCCATTTTCTCTTTGGTGAAGTAGCATAGTGCACCTCTCTATCTCGTGAAGGTTTATTTTGTAATTGATTTTCTTGGGTGCTTTGTTCTAACATGGTATCAACGCAACCAAACTACAACTCCTTCCTGAGAGTTTTTGTTGGAGATATGTGAGATCATTTATTTTGACATTTGAATTTTCTTAAATTTCAACAATACCTCATATTCGATATTCTTTCTTTCTATTTCTAAGAGGAATTTTACTTGCTAGTGGCTAGATTTTCTACTTTAGAGGCATGATTCAAAAAGTTGGGAGGAATTTCCTTCTTGGCAGTGACATTTTCTTCCTTTTGCAAGGCGTTGGTTTGCCACTTTGGGTGTGATTTCTTGTAGTTCAGAGGTGTTAATTTTCATTTGTTGCCACGATTTCCTATTGATCAAGGTGAATTTCAAATTAGAAGGCCTCTTTGTATTTCCCTTGTAGTGGCTATTATTTTTTGAAGGCACCATCCAATTTTCATTTTTTAGCCCACATTTTTTCACTATAGAAGAATGTATTTTCCTCTTGGGAGGATCGATAGCTGAAGGGGAAATTTGTGTCTGAAAGCATGATATTCCTATAGTACACATGGGGTTTTTTCATTGCTCCAGGCATTATTTTTTGATGGAGAGGCCGATTTAATCCTCCCACATTTTCTATTTGTGTGGAGGCGTGTGAGGAAAGCTCCACATCCCTCGCCTTTCATCATTGTGTAAATTTGTGGCATTAATTAAATCATAAGAGAAGGCATGCTTTTTGCATTTGGAGGCCACCCATTTTCTTGTTGAAGACAATGATCTTTTCTATTGGAGGAACAATTTTCCTCTTTGAGGTCAATTTGTCCTTGTAATGACCTATTTTCAATGCAATTTGACCTTTGTTCATCACTTTTTAGCCTCTACTTGTGATTGGTGAGGCACAAAATCTTGCACAAGAAGAAAAAATTAGTGTTTAGGCTATTTTTCTCTCCTAGGCTGACTCTTGCTCTTAGGCATTTTAATAGTTGTTGTGCACGATTTCACTAGTTGGAGGCATAAAATATATTGAGGCATTTGAATAGAGGGTTACATCCTTCTTTTGTTGGACACATATATTTCTCAAACTTTATACATTATAAAGTTCTTCAAGAAATATTTGGTTAGGTTCTAGAGGTGGGCCCTTGCACAGTTTTCTTTGAAGTGCTATTTGGGATCTTGAATCCCACATTTACCCCACAGTAGCCTTTTTTTCCCTTTTTATATGCTGGCACTCCTATTTGATTGTGAAGTGATTATGGGAAACCTATGGATCTATGTTTGGTATGTGTGCTTGGTGAGTCAGATTGATGATTGATTGGCACAATTGCCACCATGTTTTGCAAAAAATCACATTTTCTCACTCATTGCTATAGGTTGTCACATGAGTGAATAGGGTATAATCAATGCTAGGGCTTACTTAATCCTAGCCCTTCATTCATGCATTGAGGACCATATAGGCAACATTCTTCCATGGACCATATCTTTTGCAAGTTATGGAGGCCAATTTTTGCAAACCACATATCAACAGAAAGCTATTTTCATCACCTTTGTAGTGGTTGAAGAATTTCTCTCATATTTTTCTATTTGGTGGTGCATTTAATTTGTTGAAGTTTGATATTGGTTTCACTTTATTTGTAACATTTGGGAGTTTCTAATTATTGTTGAAGGTTATTGTCTTTGATTTTTTGGAGTTTTTTCATAGTTGATTATGGGGTTTTCAATGCATCCTATTGTGATTATGTTGAAAATTGGAAATTATAAATAATGGAAAGATGGTATCATAAAACATCTTTGATGGCTTCATTTGTTGCCACATTTGTATAATCTAGTTCCGCTTCCTGGTACTAAGAGTAAGAAAGTTGCATGGAATTGCAAAAGGGATCATGTCTTAGGAGTTATTGCAATGCATATTGATGATGTCACTTTGGATGATATTGATCATTTTGAGTGTCCATATATTCTCTAGACTAAAATTTGGGAAATATATGGAGATCCTGATACTCCGCTATTCCAAGATGATCTAGTTTCATATTATCTTGTGCCTCTTCATTTTTCAGATAGGATACCCTATGATCATGCTACTATGTAAGATTTTGAAGTGTTGGAATAATTTGAGTCTTCAGATGAGGATGATGAGGGTTCTTCAGATGCTCCTTCTCCATTAGATCTATAGTTGATGTACCTTTTCCTTCAGTGATTCATTGTGCAGAGTCATTGATTGAGACTCCTATAATTCTTGTTCTACAGGACCATTAATTTTGTGTTGATGATTCATTGAGCATGTCTAGTGATTCATCACAACCAGTATTTAACTATCCTCCTATTTGGGATTCTTATTTGATGTACATTGGTTCATTGTTCATGAAATCTCATATTTTTGAATTGGAAGACACATTTGAGGGTATATCTCTCCTATTTGATGATAGTTGTGATACAACTATTATCAACCCATCTCAATCTCTAGAGAATGTTCAACATCAGTTTCTAGTGGTACCTTGTTTGTCACCTGCTATTGTGATTAGGCATGTTCTTGATTGGACCCTCATCTTCTAAGGTTTTAGTGACACATGAGTGGATTTCAGAGACATCATCATACATTTTCAGGCTTCTTTCTTTCAATTTCTATTTAGAATGGGAAGCATACATGCATTTATATTTGGTTTTGTTCCTTCCAAAAAGTGAGACAAGTTGTTTTTCGACCGTGGATTATGTTTTATCTTCAAGCACCTACCATTTTGGTAGGTGATTACAAATTGTGGCCCAGGCTATATGGTCTCTCACTTTCCCTCTTATGGGTGGGGGAATTGGTTGTATATACATGATGTATGCATTCCTTGGGGGTGTGATTGAGTCCTCCATCCATGCATCAGTTTTTATTTTTATTTTCTCTCTTTTGGAGAGGTATTTTTCCCATGGGGTTTTTCTCCTTTTCTACCATTGTGAGATATTTATTTTTATAGTTGTAAATGGGTACCTAACATGGTTGTGTAGTTGTGGACCATATTTCATTCTTTGCATTTTTTGGATTTTCATTCTCCCTAAGTTACACTTAAGGGGGGTGTTAGTGTAATTAACTTTTCACTTAGGGTAGATTGCTATGAATAGTTTCTCCCAGGTGGTTTTTCCCATGTGAGTAGTTTTCCCACCTAACACTTTTCTCATGGCTTTTAAAGCCTATACATTATGCAATTTTTTTCATCTCATATTCCATTTTCTCTCTATCGAAGTAGCATAGTGCTCCTCTCTATCTCATGAAGGTTTATTTTGTAGTTGATTTTCCTAGGTGCTTTGTTCTAACAACCATGATGATAAATACCACTAGGAGCTACTGTCTTAATCTAGCCTCACAAATGAATAATAGTTTCAACTTTATTTTAGGGCTATAACCCAAGGAATCTACTACTCCCTATAGAAAGTTATTAGGGTCACTCCCAAGGAAGCTACAACTCCCTACATACTTCTTTTTAGGGCCTCAACCCAAGGAAGTGACTACTCCCTAAACTAAGAAAAAAATCAAAAAAGATTATAGCATGATAGTCCTACTATTTGAATCTAAAAATAAATCTCAATCCTCTTGATTATTGCAATTCTACTTTTTCCTTTCTCTTTTGATGATTGCAATTCCTCTTTGAAAATTTTTCTAACTTCTTCAAATGTCTTCTCTTCAACTTATTAGCTCACTGATTTTAACATTCAGGAAGTTTCTCCTTTGGATCACTACCTCCAAAATATAGGCAGGAACACTCTCCACTTCCCTTCTATCACAAAAGTATGATCAACTTGAATTTGAACAAGGTCTCCAAATTTTTCTATTTCTCCTTTAGTCACTTACCTTAACATCATAATGCATTACACATCCTAATTTGACTTAACTACATGAACTAGATCAAATAGGTTTACTATATATACATGACATGACATTGATTATATTACATGTTGGTGACAACAAGAGTATTACATTTACAAGTCAACAAAAGATCAAACAACAACATCAAAGGTATTTTTAGGCTTGTCCTCTTGATGTTAGATTTATTTTTCTTTGATTCATTGATGTAATGTGCCTTGAACATTCACATTAGGTCATTAAAATGCAAATAATGACATCTTGTGAAGGTCTTGTGAATTGTTGTAACATATTTCTACAATTTTCTATACTCTATTCATTACAATTCACCTAAAGATCACCTTTTTACTCATCATCAAGTCCTATTTTGAAGTGTTGTAAATTCTTGTAACAAGATTTCACACTTTTCTTGGAATGATTTCACTATTTATACCTTTTTTGACTTATTTGACCCCTTTATGCCCTTGTAAGGCTTAATTAAGTGAATTTTTTAGTATAAACCCGACAAACAACATTAAATATAACTTAATTCCCAAACCCACATTTAAGTCCAAGGTGGAACCCATTCACCATGGGTGGTGAATGAGTTCCCTTCAGTTCCAAATTCAAAATATTTCAAATTTTCTTTTAGGTTTTTATTTAAAATCACTTGATGTTGTCTTGTGATGAGGTATCAATGGGTTATGAAGGCACAAGATTATATAAATAAGTGATTTTCACCTCAGTTTACATCTCCTACAATCATACATCACATTTAAGCATTCAAGCACTTTACAACATCAAATCAAGCATTAATCAAGCATTCAAATGCAACCATTGACATATCTTAAGAATTTCATCAAGGGTTTGGTAAGTTGATAGCATTTGCATGTTACTTGTTTATCTTTCTCTTTCATTTCACTATTTTATTAAGGGTTTGATTAACAAAGTGGGGTTTGACCAAGGCAAACCCCTATTTTTTAACCCTCAACCATTTTCCCCCTCTTGCATGTGTGTTTACAGACTTAGGTCTACAGATTTCACAAGAATTTAGGTGATTGAAGATTGGTCAACAAATCAACTAGGCGATTCAAGTAAAATCAATCATATTTCAAGCTTGGAGAAGGTTTTATGTCCATTTATTGTAGAATTTACTTCGACAACCTGACAAGCAGACATTTCCAGATCTGGTGTTAGAGAGTTGTCCCCTGATTTCTTAGAAGTATGGTAGAGGACTAATTCACCACCAGTGGCAAATGAGTTCCACCTTAAGAATAAAAAATATAGGTTTTGTCAGATTTTGGTTCCTAACAGTTTTTCACCAGTAGCAGGACTAATTTTCCACACTAGGCGAATGAATCCCACTATTGAGTTTCAATAATTTTAGGCAGCATTCAAACCATTCCAGATTCCTCAAATCTTTCCCAGGTGCAATTTGATTCAATGTTTCTCTTCTATTTTTCCTTTATTCATCTATTAGTTCATTGTTTGTATATCATATTATGTTTTCAAACACTACATTAATCTTAGGTTTTGCATTCATAATTAATCAATTTCATAGTTTAGTTGCATTCATATCATTCCATTTAGTTCTAATTACATCACACATTTCCTAATTTGAGTGAAATAGCTAGATTCATTGGCCCTTTCTTTCTCATTTTAGGAAAAAATCACTAGAAGTGCTAGAAAGTCCTAGAGAGCCAAAAATGTATGGTTCATTTTAGTGTACCTGCATTTTGAACATATTAGCTTTCTAATTTCAATTTTATCTTGCATCTTAAACTTCATTTCCATCAATATTTAATTATGGTATTGTTTTATTTTTCCATTCTAGGATTTCTTAATTTGCATTAGTGAGAGACTCATTTAGATTTCATTTTTGTATTACATTTCATTGAAAACCTAAAAATATGCATCGGCATCCTTGATTGGCATTTGAAAAGAACTTAAATCACATTAATTTTTTTGAAAAGCATACAAAAATCTCATATTGGGACTCATTAGCCACCTTGGGTGAATCAATCCACCTACACATTTCAGATTGCATTTTCAGGCATTTTCCTGCATTTCTGTTCTCTATTGTTATTTCTCTTTTTTAGTTAGTATAATTCTTTTTATTTAGAATTTTGTACTCCCATATTACATTGTATTTACATTCACCCATTCCTTTGTGGTACTTGCATGAGTGTTTGGTGTGCCATTGATAATACTTTAGTGAGAGGAAGTTCTAGACACATGGCTTCCCACGATAGCACTTTTGTTGTGGACTTTGGGATATCAAGATCTCCTACTCCTAGTATGGACAATGGTGAATTAGGGAATTGATCATATAACTTCTATACCTTCACATTTCCATCCAATGAATTTTGATATACAAAAAAATTCTCTTCCTCAAGACAAGGTCATTAGTATTCATGAATAATTTGCACATTTACAACAAGACTTGTCTCTTGAAAACATTTCCACCACTACCATAATTGTAATAGAAAACCTTCATCACTTGATTGAAAGTGATGATGGCCTATAATTCATGAAAATAATTACTAAAATATATAATAAACATGTGCCTAATACTTCCCAATCAACAAATGTAGTTGCAAGCTAAGGAGGACCTCACATTTCTCCCCCTTCAACTATAGCATCCATACCAACTTATACCACTCCTCAGGTTACAACAACTATGTAATAGGTTAGTCATGTGTCTCCTTCCTTTGCAATTCCCACTAGCATTCCAAGTTCTTTTGTGTTATCCCATATTCCATCCTTGACCTTCACTTCACTTAGTGTCCCCTTCACCTTTCCTAACATTACATACACCCCATCTCCATTTTCCCTTCCACCTCATACCCCTTACACCGATCCCATCATTACATAACTCTTTAACACCATTTAATCCATGTAACAACAAATCTCCACTATTAGCCAAAGCTAGACTGCTCCACCAACATACCATGTTCATAGTAGTCCATTATCCTTAAAAATATTACGCACCTTGATGCCATAAGGAATTAAAATTCCTAGGTTTGAGAAATACGGTGGTAAAGGATACCCTACCAACCATGTCAATGCATATACAACCAAATGTAGTGAATTTTTCCTCGATGATAAGCTATTAGCTAAAAATTTTCCTAGGACCTTGAAGGACACTACATTAGACTAGTTTTCAAATCTACCTAATCATTTCATCCGATCGTTTAATGAACTTGTAGATGCTTTCATAAGTCATTTTCAAGTTCACATGAATCCTATGAAAAAAATGGTAGATTTAATGTATTATAAACAAAATACCAATGAAAAATTCACTGACTTCATCTCTCATTACCAGTCATTTTATGTTCAAATTGATGTTAAGATTCCTAATTCACATTTGCAAAAGATGTTTATTGAGAATTTGCATACTCACCTTCAAGATAAGTTAACAATGAGGAAATTCCCCTCATTCATGCATTTATGCATGATCCTTTGTGATTATAACAACTTGATTTCTAGTCATGATTCAAAATCCACTTCTAACCGAGATGAGAAGTCTGAGAAAAATAACCACAATAGTGGATCAAAATTTAGAAAACCTAACTGAGGCTTTTTACAATTTAATCCACCTTCTCCATAGTCACCCCAACCTATTCCAAGCCAAGTGGCTACTCTTAAAACATCTATGCCCTATACCTATGGGGACTCAAAGAGAAAATTTACTCCTTTACCTAATACTCTTCACAATACCATGAACCAATTGCTCCAACAAAAAATGCTCATGTTGCCTACCATTAAACCACTTGATACCACCAAGCCTTTACCACCCAAATTCGAACAAAATGATTATTTCTATTTTCATCACCAAAATGGCCATGACACTGAACAATGTAAGCTTCTAAAACACTTAGTTCAAGACATAATTGATTCAGGTCATTTGTCCATTGCAGGTGTTAATGATCAAGGCAATAAGTTTGTTGCACCCCCTAACCAAAATTTACAAATCTTTATCAACCCTATGCCTAAACACAACATTTCATTTGTCAAGGCTAGTGAACCTTCAAACCCTCAAGTCATGAACATTAATACAAATAATGAACAACTTGATATAACTCAAAATGCTACCCTCATTAATCATATGGATGGACTTGTAGGTATGATAAACGTTGTCCCTCATAAGAGCCCAACCAACAAAAATCTTGATATCACTTTTTCTTCTAAAGATATACTTACAAAGATTCATGATGGTCCTCTTTACATAGCCAGTTGAATCTATGATAAACCCACTAATGGGATATTAATAGAGCCCACTGGTGGAGAGACTGTGATCATAGAAGAATTTTTAGTATTACATGAGCTATATCAAGATAACTATAATAAATGAACTACATGGATCAAAAAACATAATGGATTTGTGTGCCCTACAATAAGATCAATCATACTCCTATTACAAGTAGGACCTAAAAATTTGGAAGTAACATTTTTTTATTATTTCACAACCGGATCAATTTCATTTGCGGCTAGGTCATTCTTGGCTTTGCTCGATGAAAGTAGTCCCTTCCATTCTTCATAAGTGTTTAAAGTTTCCACATTGAAATTAAATATTTACCATAAACCATAGTGACTTCAATCCCTTATCTTCCAAAGGTAATTTTTTCTTAGAAAATTTTTGGCCTAAGCCTATGGAGCCCATCACCCCCCATAAGGATTTCTTCTTCATAGCCTATCAAAACTTCAAAGCCAAATGCATAGTCGAATTGTCTCTTCCATCCCTGCCAACTTCCACTCCTCCTATCTTAGACAAAACCATGCTTCAACCTGAGTCTGACATTGATAAAACCACACAACCTCATGAACAACCACCCATAAAAATATCCCCTCCAACATTTAAACAACAAAGAGAAAATGAAACAAATCCTACCATTCCTCCTCGCATTAAATAAGTGTATAAAGATAAAGAGAAAGTGATTGACCCATTGTCTTTGGTTTCTTTCATTCTTCCCCCTCAAGAAGAAAAGGAACCTATTATGGAGCAACCTCCTCTTACACCTCAACAATTTCAAAATAAAATTAAATGAAACCATGGTGCTAGGGATCATAGGCATCATCATCCTCTCCTTGCTCGTTAGTCTTGAATGGAAGAAAACAACAAAACCCAACCTCCACCTGTGAAAAAAGTAATAGATGATAAACCTCTTCCCCCTGACCCACTACAAGACAACATATTCCTACCCTCACAAAAAATGAACCAATCCAACAACCACAACTTTAAATTCATCCTTCCTTGGAGATAACCCTTCATCCTCCCTGTGATAGGGTGAATTTCAGTGCTAGAATACGAGCAACAAACAAAAGAGAGAAAATAACACTAAAAACACTCTACACCTCAAGATTAGCCTATTTGGATTCAATACAAAATAAAGATGACAAAATGAAACCTTTTACCTTGTATCGAATCAATCCTTTGGTTGGCCCTTCAATATTTGGTGTTGTATGCTCCTTAGATGGCAAGAGATACAAGCTATAAGATGGATGGAAAATGGGCGAAAGTGGATGCAAGCATGGATTGAGAAAATTTTTTACATGAGTTTGGCTAGCATGAATGATCTCTCTCTAAATGAGAGAAAAGATGGGGTATTTATATAGATTTTGGAATTCTTTAGGCAAATGGATAGTCAAGATTGAGCCACCAATATCAAGATGTAGGGCTAAGGTGAGTTGAGAACTCACAAGCCCTCACATCGTGACATGTGGCATATGATATGGCTTAAAAAGGGTGATGTGTACATGAGGTGGAAGGATAGTACATGGCATGGAGGTGGTACATAGTACCTTGGGATTGGGACAAGATCTCCTCACAAAGGAGGTACTTGTCCACATGTGGGTGAGAGGACATGTGGGGAATTAAAAATTCCTCAAATATCCTCATAGGGATGAGAGAAGGAATTTAAAATTCCTTTAAATGCATTGGAGGATTAAATGTGAATTAAAAATTCACATAGGGAATGGAGTGCCTTATTCAAAAATAAAAATCTTTCAATGAAGTTGACTAAGGACACATTCCATAAATGATATGGGGATTAAGTTTGATCTAATTAAGTGATTAAGGTTGTGCAAGTACTGTATTAGACTAATTAATGACACATTAGAGGAAAGTCAAAAATTATGGAGGATGAGACCCTAATCATGATTAGGGGTGCACATCTTAATCATAAATTAATTATGACTAAGAAAGAGGGTTAAATTGCTAAGAGGGATTAGAGGCCAACTTGAAAAAATTGGAGGATGTGACAATGAGAGAGAAATTCATGAATTTAAAAATAAGTTTAAAATTCCAAAAGATAATATGACTAAATTAAATAAAGTGATGCATTTATTTAATTTAGAGAGGAAAGAGGGGAGAATTATTTATTAATTAAATAATTTGGGAAACCTTATGGAAGACATGAAATATTAATTAATGAGTGATTTAATTAATACTGGAAAAGAGGATGAATTAAATGAGCAAATGGATGATTGAGGAGACAACTTTGACCATATGGTAGTGGTCAAATTTGGATGTCTACATTTCTCCCCTCTTCGAAATACTATTAGGATAATAGGGTTTCGAAGAAAAAATAAAATACATACGACTCTATGGAGGAAGCGACTAAAAAATAGATGCCCTAGCATGGGAGAGGTTATGAACTACCCAAATAGAGGAGAATCAAAGGGGATGCCCCAGTTTCACAAGGGAAGGCTTATGATGGAAGGTTGGGAGAGAATGGTAGGGTATGCCCCCTTGAGAAGGCCGACAGGGAAGGAAAAGAGGGCCTCAGGAAAATTCTTGAAAGTATGAAGTGGTATGTGTTGATGGAAAGAGCACGAAAAATCGAGAAAATTGGTGCTTGAATGGAGGAAAATAGGTTTACAATGTAGAAATGGTGGCCCCGGGAAGATAAGGGGGGATGGAATTAGTTGAGGCTAAAAAAGGTTAAATAAAAGGAAAAAATTCCTTTCATTTTAAAAAGTGAAAAAAGGGGGGAAAAAACTACAAAAGGTAATTGAGGGAGCTACCTCTCCTCATTTGGAAAGTTGTCAAGTGAGGAGAGAACAAAAGGGAGGAGACACCATGCCAAAGTATGATTCAGACATCATTCATCAGGCGGGTGAGAGATGATGATTCTTAAATGAGTGTGTCATGCCATGCTAGGTGAGTCTAAAACCCCACTTTGTGATTTTAGTCAATTTTTCTAATATTTTGCAAAACAAAAATATGGGTTTTGTGGGGTTGCTCAAGAGGAAAAATGAGTTAGACAATTTTTTTTCTTTTTTTCTAAAAAAAAAAAGACATTTTTTGGGGAGGGGGGACAAGGTTAGGCTAGACTGGGGGAGGCATTAGTCGGGCTTGGGAGGGTTTGCCTAAGCACAGGTAGGTCCACCGAAGCTAGACGGAGGCCTGCCCAGCCGAGCCCGGGTGGGTCTGCCCACGCTCAGGCATGTCTGCGTAGCCAGCCCGAGCAGGTCCACCCACGTTGGGGTAGGTCTGCCTAAGCTAGGTGGACATTCGCCCAACTGACACGGGTGGGTTTGCCCGAGCTCGGGCGGGTCTGCCCAGCTAGGCTGGCGGGTCAGCCCAAGCTCAGGTTGGCTCTCCCGCGAGCTCGAGCGGGTCCGCCCAGGCTCAGGGCGAGTCCACCCAAGGGTTGAGGTGAAGTAGGGACAATGAAAATAAGCTATAGGTAGGGGTAAGGGATGGTGAAGGGCCCAACTATGGGATGGTTAAGGGAAATCCTGGGGTGGGAAAATGGGACAAGGCAATGCTAGAAGAGACTGATAAGGTGTCGTTGTGATGGATGCAAAAGGCAGAGAGTTTGTGGACGTGAGAGAGATGGTATGAGGTGTTGACGAGATGCATGGCACAGATGATGGGCGCAAAGCACTAGAGACTAGTAGAGACAGGATTATTTCATATGCTATCATATCCAACAATTAAGGCCCACAAGGCCATGCTGATAGCACTAATAGAGCATTGGGATTTGGTGACATCGACATTCCATCTATCGACTAGGGAGATAAAGGTGACCCTAGAGGACGTTTGGCAGATTCTAAGGCTCCCTATAGCAGGGCTTGCTATTAGCGAGTGTTAGACAGAGGACGAGGCACTAGATGAGTTCATGCGTGTTATTTTTCATAGTGACGATCTACCGATTCACTGGGGCCAGCTGGATGTGGACAAGTGTCTCTCTTGTAGGGCACCGAAATTGTTTTTATACTTAGTGGGATTGATTATAGGGATCCTAGTACCAAACTGGAGTGGTTGATTCCTACATCTTAGGTTCTTCAAGGTGATTCAGTATATCATTAAGGACTGACAGGGGCAGTTTGCATGGGGGACATGCACCGGGTATGCTATCGTAAGGTGTTGAGTGTGGCCCATGTCACACTACTATAGGATTGGGTGTGAGAGCACATTAGGGTGAACAGACCAATTGTGCACAAATTAGGAGAGTAGGATGAAAGAGAAGTTGTGGACTAGGGTTGGGGGGTAGAGGTGGGAGTGATACTGCGGTATCGAGATGTGAGAGATGTAGATATATGGAGAAGATGGCTAGACGATGTGTAAGTGGACATGATAGTGTGGCATCCTTATCTGATGCAACACATTAGCGGCTAGAGGGGTGATGAGGAGGCACATAGTTGTTACTTTTTCACCTACTGTTATATTGTTTAGTAAGTTCCACTTATAGTGGAGCTACATAGACCCAATCATAGGAGCAGCCATGGGGAGCTCCACTGGGCCTGGATGTAGTGTGGGTGGAGCTGAAGACACTACAGTTTATGCCACACCTAGACAGGCGAGAGGGGCATAGGGATGCAGGGGTGATGGATGGATATCAGCAGTGGTTCAGCTGACATCCACTACCATGGATTACCCCAGTAGTGATGATTGAGAGAGCACTAGGATCTGGGTCAGAGGATGAGAGATGGTTGAGGGTAGCGGGACCGGCACCCCAAGGGTGATAGAGAGGAAGTCAAGTGAGAGGAGGATAGTAGGGTGAGGGATAGGAGGTAGTGGGAGCAGTCAAGGAGCCAGTGAGGGCAGCTAGGAGGAGTAGACATGAGGCTATTGGAGCAGTCGAGGAGCTAGTGAGGGCAGCCAAGTGGAGGAGACGATGACACAAATCCTAAGAGGATGGAGCAAATGAGAGAGAGGATGAGGTTAGGGCTAGAGCACAGCAAGATAGGGGGTCAGAGATCCAGGGAGAGAGGAGCTAGGAGGCATCTGCATTCCCAGGAGGTCAGCAACAGGAGAGAGGGGAGGAGGTTGAGACCAATAGAGTGCGGGAGAGACAAGAGGCAAACATGGCCATAGGAGGGCATCAGCGATAGAGATAGGAGGAGAGCGAGGCTAGTAGAGTGTAGGAGAGAATTACAGGGAGAGGGAGCCCCCTCAGTGATAGAAGTGGATGCGATGGAGGCATCGGCAGAGAGCGAGGGGTATGAGCCACGGGAGATGGAAATTGACACTGATGTGTATGACCTCTGACCATTGTCAACAGCATCCCCCAAAGGAGAGAATCTTGCGGTGGTGTTGAGAGAGACTCTATAGAGACTACACCTCAATGAGCAACAATTTTGGCATACACAGGTAGAATGAGTCAGATTAGAGGCAACATTGAGTGAGCTATAGGAACAATTCACCCAGGGGGATAGAGATTACGTAGTCTTGGCCATGCTAGTGTCTGATGTGGAGAGGAGATTGATGAGAGAGAGATGAGGCATGGGATGAGGCAGTTTATTTGTGAGCAACGATAGAGAGATTGCGAGTGGAGGTGGCTAGGGAGCATGAGGAGGGAGATGCAGCGAGATGGGAGTGAGACTGTTTGGTGGCATAGGTTGCAATACGATAGGCTATTGGAGGGGTGATCGGGTAGGAGCCATCAAAGACTGCGATAGGGACTGCCAGAGATATAGAGGGTTTGTAGAGATAGCTAGACCGATTATAGAGAGAGAGAGAGCAGATTGGCACCGAGAGCAGCCTAAGCTCAGAGATAGAGTGGACTGTTTAGAGTAGATAGCTGGGGACATGGGGTTGATGCAACAGAGAGAGGAGGAGATGAAGAGAGAGATGCACATGTTGCAGTTAGAGAGAGATTTCGCACAAGCATAGGTGCAGGTCTTAGAGGGAGACATGGATGTGGTGTAGGCATGTGCCTAGGTGGCTAAGAGTGAGAGGCTGGTGGCAGAGTCAGAGATTCAGTCTCTCTGGAGAGAGAGGGATGCAGCGGTGTCACAGGTGTCAAGTTTGTTACAGGAGTGAGATTCTGTCGAGTTGAGACTACAAGCACTTAAGAGGGATAAGGATGCAGTAGAGGCTCAGGCACAGGCTACGCAGAGAGAGAGATGTTGTAGAGGTATGAATGCAGATGCTACAAGGAGAGTGAGATGTAGTAGTGGCTTAGTGGTAGTCAATGCAGGTCAGTGATCTAATAGGGACAGATACGCAGGGGTTATAGGGGGAGAGGGATGTAGCAGTGGCTAGGGCAATGGCTACCGAGGAGATGAGAGATCGGGTTTAGGCAAAGATGGCACAATTACGACTATCTTAGGAGGCCTGGGAGTAGGAGAGGATATTAGTCATGAGAGATCAAGATAGATATCACCAAGAGCATAATTTCGCTCGGGTTCAAGTTGCTGAGTGAGAGGAGAATGCGAGGGAGGTAGAATTTTTGATGGTCACGTATTACCATGCAGTTCCAAACCTGGCATAGCAGATCTTCTAGTATGTTCGATAGGTACCATAGATGACAGCACCATCTCAATCATTTGGGATGCGAACCCGAGGTTATAGTTTTTCACTAGGTGTTTCACCAGGTAGGAGATTAGTACCTAATTCACCACAGAGATCAGATATAGGTAATTCATTCGGGAGATGACAGGTTATTGAGTTTTTGGCAGATGCATGGTGGAGTGTTTATTACTTATTTATAGAGATTAGAGATGCTTTACATCTCTAGATTTTGTACCTTATTTGATGATGTATGAGGGCTATGTGATGGATATATGATATATTTTGATGTATGATAGATATATGACATACATTGTATTATTTTGATTATGATATGGACAATCCTTATTGACACTGTGTAGTATGTTTTTTTTTGTGATGGGTGATTAAGTTTATGTATGCACATGTATATGATATTTCTTGCTTATGTAGATGGATACTTTGGTTTATTTATGCACATGTTTATTATACTACATGCTTATGTGGATGTATGAGTATATTTATTTATGCACATATTTATGACATGAGAATGGATGATTGGGTTAATGTATTTGTGGAATATGGATGATTTTATTAATGTAGATATTCACATGGTGATATGATGTATGCATATGTTATATCTATGATGACTTATGTGTACGAATGCCTAGTTGATTTATTGGCATGTATGTATATGTGTATGATGGATTCTGTATGAATATTTTATATATATAGGATGTGATGTATTACGATTCTGACACTTTGCGATGCAGGTGGCCATGCATGCATGGATCTAACACATTGTGATGTAGGTGGTGATGTATGTGTGGTTCTAACATGTTGTGATGTATGTGGTGATGTATGTGTGGTTAATAGAATGAACCTAATATGTGATAATTCTCTTATAATTTATAGTGAATTAATAATGAAAGGAAATAACACATGGTCATAAGCGTCAATAAGAAATGACATGATAATGGAAGATGGGTATATAGTGATTGTGAAAAACTTGTGTAATTTGTCACCTGTCAAAAAATTTTAGTATCCTGAGAAGAATGGGAGAGAGCGGGATAAAGTATTTGCACAACCAAAATCATAGGGTGAATGCAATGCAATAGATGATGAAATGCAATCCTAATATGAGTTTCCATCTTCGGAGCATTGATTTTTGCTATAGCATAAGATATCAGATACCCTGATATGTAAGACCAAGGTGAGTTGGCATCCAATGCATGAAAAAAACACAACAAATAGAAGGCTACCTCGACACCCCAATGTCATGATGACCTTGGTCGAGCCAGGTATTGGGATAACCACAAACATACAAGGATGTCCCAGCGTAACAGAAGACCTCAAGGATCTTGGTGGGTACTACGTTGGACAATTGAGAAGATAGCAACAAAGAAGAGACCAAGATAAGCCCCTATGTAGATGAGTCAAAGTACACCATGATATGATGGATCAAGGTGAACATGACAAGTGTTGATAGGGAGCTCAAATGATAAAAAAAAATTCAAAACATCAAAAGATCACAATCAATTTCAACACGTCCTTTGCCATAGGATCAAGGGGATAGATGGGATTGATGAGGTTTCCTAGGAAGGATGCATCCTATTGAGACCGATGATGGATACTAAACTAGAATGATCTAGTTTGTCACTAGATGTTTTTCATTAACAAAATCTTCTAATAATAGGGGATTTTATTTAAGAATAACGAGCCAAACAAGGACATTGACTGACTTATCCTATAGACCTAGGCGCTCAGGGGTCGATCAGAGATTAGCCTCACCTACATGAAAGCATAGAGCCCTCATAGTTCATGAAAATACCATGGATAAAGTGGAAAGAGGATGGTGAAGATAGATCATAGACTACCAACACGTGATGGTCAGAATACCCCCGGGGCTAGATCAAATGATCAGCCTTGCCTACATGACAACATAGGGGAAATGTATTTCGACTGGTGATGTGATAGGATGAGATCTAGATGAAGACTGCCATGATGGATGATCCTATGTGATGACACAGACCGATCTACAAGGAGATGAATGACATAAGCTAGCTGGGTCATCCAATGCTCAATCACAGTAAACCAAGCAGCCAAGGATGAGATGGGTGAGGACGATAATGTAGATGAAAGCATAAAATAACTAGGATGCTAGGTAGATAATGATTAAGCCCTCTACGGATGATGCATGTTACCAGGTTTTAACCATCCATACTTATCCAAGGAACCACAAAAAAGTGGTTTTCACCATAGGACAAACTTATGTCTACTATTTTTTTTTTTTTTTTGGATTTTTCTAATTTTTTTATTTTTTTGATAGGTGGGGCTACCAAGTGGACTTAGGCATAGAACTTCTTCAAATGCGTGAGTTTGATGGGTTCATCAAGAGGATCTCCTTCAAGATTAGTCAACCTATATGCCCCAGATCCATATTTGGTGGCTATGATATAAGGCCCCAACTAGTTTGGCTCAATTTTTTTGTTCTTGTCTTGATCTTGCTGAGTACACTGATTCTCTTTGAGGACAAGATCACCAACCTGAAACTATCAAGGGTGAACCTATTGATGCTTGAGGTGGTTCTGATATGCTTGTAGGTGATCATATGATTTGATTATTCTTTCAACAAGTAACTCCAGTTGTGCAAGTCGTGAAACACGAGCATCCTCCTCACTGATAACATTTTTTAAGGAAATTCTCAGTGATAGGATCTCAACTTCAATTGGAAAGATGGCTTCAATGCCATAGACTAAAGAATAGGGAGTGGCCCCTATAGGGGTGTGGATGGAGGTGCCAATCTCGACCAGTATTATTGATAACCTTTTTGAGGATGTGGATGAGGGTCTTGTTGGTTGCTTTTTCCTTACCATTACCCTAGGGGTAATAAGGTGTTGACCAACGATGCTGGATGTAAAAAGTGTCGCAGAGGTGTTTCATGGCTTTTTTTTAAGGGTTTCCCATTATCAGAAAGAATTGTGGATGGGATACCATATCCGCAAAGAATATGGTAAAGGATGAATTTTGAGATCTGAATACCGGTGATCTCTAAAAGTGGCATTGGTTCCACCCACTTAGTGAAGTATTCAGTGGTGGTGATTATGAATATATGGTCATCAGATGATGGTGGGTAAATCTTTCCAATCAAGTTGAAACCACATTGAGAGAATGGCCATGGTGCTAGGAGTGGCTGAAGATCCTATGATGGATCATGAATCAAGTCTGCATGTTGCTGGCACGGAAGGCACTTCCTCACAAATTCACAAGCATCATGCTCTATTGTAGGCCAATAATATCCAGCTCAGAGAATCCTTTTGGCTAGGGCCATACCATTTGAGTGAGCTCTACAAACACTACTATGTACCTCTGTTAGTGGCATGCGGGCTTCGGTCTCATTCAGACACCTAAGGAGGATCTCATCATACCTGAGATGATAAAGTGTATCACCGATGATAATGAAATAGGCTGAACATTGAATAAAGGATTTTTGTTGGTTCCATGTGAGGTCTGTTAGAATTAGGTGTTGCACACATTGCATAATGTTTGTAATATTTTATTTATTTATTATGTGTGTGGTGCACCTAGGGGTTTTCTAGGTGAACGTGCATCACAAGGAGTTATAATGTTGGGGCCACTTTGTTGTATGTAACATTGGGACATAATTGTAAAATGTAATTATTTAATATTGGTGAATAATAAAGTAATAAAGTACCCAATATTAAATGTTGGGTCACATGATGTTGTATGGTTTTGGTCACATGGTTTATGTAATACCACTTGGTGGTTTTGGGGGAGCTTGTTTCTATAAAAGCAACCACATGGGTAGTTGTTTAGGGTTGGATCAAAGGTTGGACAGTTTTTGCAGGTTAGCAGGTTGAGCTTGTGCATGTGTGAGGGTTTGAAGCATGGCATGGGATGTGTGGATTCATGCTTGGTCACATGGAATGCATGGAGAGCTTGTGCTTCAGAAGTGTTCATGGAGTCTCTGCAGATGTATTGTAATGGGTTTTCATTGCTGAATAATACATGGAGTGTGGATGTTTTTGGAGGTTGGGTTTTTTCCCTCTTGAGGGTTTTCCCAAGGTATATCTTGTGTCATCTTTGATGGGTATGTTGTCTATTCTCTTGCATGTTGATGTTGAGTATTTTACTTGCATGTTTCAGATTAGGGTTATGTGGAAATTGTCATTCTATGGCTGCATAGTTTCCTTACAAGGTCTAGGGTGGGATATTATCATGGAGATAGGTATATATGTCCTAGTACTAGGGGGAGGAAGGACCTACAATATCACACACTATATCAGTCTCAGGAATATCATACGCTGGGATTAAAATTTGTTCTACAAGGAACTCACATTTCGTCTGGTCTTTAGGCATGTCAATTAGGGAACCAATAGTGGCCACTGCATCTGTTGCTTTATTCTGTACCCAAGAAATTTGGTCAAATTGTATGAAGGTAAAATATTTCTTTAAATCATCCACCATGTGTTTATAGGGTAACATCTTATCATCCTTTGTGAGGAATTCATCATTAACTTGCTTGATGACTAATAATGAATCACCAAATACTCTCAAGTGAGTTATATGCTACTATTTTGCAATTCAGAGGCCGATGAGGAGGGCTTCGTACTCTGCAATGTTGTTGGTACATGGGAATGCTATCCTAAATGATTTTGGAGTGTAATCACCTTTAGGGGTAACTAATAAAATTTTTGTGCCTGATCCATTATGAGTGTATGAGCCATCAAAATACAATGTCCAAGCTTGTGCTTCTATAACTATGTAAACTTCTTCATTTGGAAATTCAGTGTCCAAAGGGTAAACATCTACTAATGGTGCCTTGGCCAATTGATCAGCTATGACTTGTCCCTTTATGGCTTTCTGATCCACATACTCTATGTCAAATTCACTTAGGAGCATAACCCACTTGTCCATGCAACCAGTCAGAGTGGTTCTAGATAACAAATACTTCAGTGGATCAATTTTAGCAATTAATTTGACTGGATGGTTGAGCATGTAATGTCAGAGTTTCTGTGTGATGAAGACTAGTGTGAGGTAGGCCTTTTCCATGGGAGAGTAGTTTAATTCATAGCCGACCAATTTCTAACTAACGTAGTAGATCACCCTCTCTTTTGATGATTCATCATGTTGTGCCAACAATGCCCCCAACATGACTGAAGTGGCAGAGATATACAGAAGGAGGGGTTTCCCTAGAATAGGTGGCATCAAGATTGGAGGATGAGCTAAGTATTTTTTGATCTTATCGAAACCTATTTGACACTATTGGTTCCATCTGAAGGTGGAGTTTTTCTTCAAGAGATGAGTGAATGGTTGACACTTATCTGCGAGATGGGCTATGAATCGATGGATGGATTGCATCTTCCCTTGGAGGCTTCTTAACTATTTCAAATTGCACAGGGGTGGCATGTCTAGGATAGCCTTCACCTTGGAAGGATCAACCTCAATACCCCTTCGAGAGACTATGAAACCCAACAACTTTCCTGACGTGACATCGAAGACACACTTTCTTGGATTTAGTTGTAACTTGTAATGCTCCAACCATTCAAAGATCTTTTTTCAGGATGATAGGATGTTCCACTCGTGTTATGGATTTCCCTAACAATTCATCGACATAATCCTCCAAGATGATATGGATGATTTCATGGAAGATGACCGTCATTTCCCTCTGATATGTTTCCCCTGTATTTTTGAGACCAAAGGGCATAACATTGTAACAAAAAGTACCCCAAGGTGTTGTGAAGGCGGTCTTGTGTTGGTCCTCGGGTGCAATTTGAATTTGATTATAACCAAAGAAGCCATCCATAAGGGATAGCATCTCATGTCCTATTGTGAGGTTGAACAACATGTCAATGTTAGGCAGAGGGAAGTTGTCTTTTGGGAAGGCCTTGTTAAGATCCCTGAAGTTTGTGTAGATTCGAATGTCTCCATTTGGTTTGGAAACTAGTACTATATTGGAGATCCACTTAGAGTAGTCAATTGGTTTGATAAAACCTACATCTAGTAACTTCTCCAATTCCTTCTTGACTAACAATGCTACCTGTGGATGCATCTTGTGGAGCTTTTGTTTGACAAGCTTGGCATCTGGGTGAATGTCTAGATGGCGAACCACTAAGGCGGGGTCTAATCCTGACATGTTTGAATATGACCAAGCAAAGTTAATAATTCCATCTTGGAGTAGTTGCACGATGACTGGATACTCTTACTCTGAGAGTGACTTAGCTACATAGGTGATCTTAGGATTTTTCAGTAGTACCCAAATTAACTTCTTGAGTTTCTTTGATTAGAATGGATGATCAAGTAGATAACTGAGTTCCCACAAGGGAAAGATGAACATCTCCATCCTCTAGTGCCTCTTCGAGGTTTTTTCCATTGGATGCATCCTTTATTTTTACTTTTTCAAGGTTAGGAAGTGCCTCAGGGAGGTTTTCACTAGATGACCACTTTTTACCTTTTGTATTCTTGTTTTTGTGACTAGAGTGTTCATCCTCCCCCAATCCCATGAGGCTGACATATGTATCCGCTAACATATTGATTGGTGTGCTGTCATGTAGGTCCCAATCAATAAGCTTAGGGTGACGAAGGGATAGGCTAATGGTATAGACAGATATGCATTCGAACATGGAGGATAGATCAGTGTAATCAATGTCATCGTATGCACATATGATGGATTCCTCCTCAGGTATGTCTTCCAAGGAGCCATCATCCATGATGACACTATTGAAGGTATTAGATGATGTTGCAGGGCTCTTCTGGCATTTGTCATATATCTGATGCCTATATTCTATGGTAGCTTTGATGTATCAATAGGTTGCAACTACCCCTATTCCTCCTTACCTAGGCCCCTACCTTGGTAGTTATACTTTTCTACAAACTTAGCTGACCAAGGATATTCTTCCTGAAAATATTCTTTTAGATGAGGATCTAGTTGGGGTTCTTCTCAGTAGACCCATTGGCTTATATCCTTTTCTGGTGCATCTATCGTGATACTAGGGGACCTGAAAGTGGTGGTAGGGATGTTTTTACCACTGAAGGTGATGGTCTTGTCTTCCTTTGGAGTAGCATGTGAAGGTTGACCATATGTGTGTGGTGATGGTGGCATGGTTGCTACATTAAGAGTAGTATGCATTTTGTATTCACCACACCCTTTGTCAATGATTTGGACTTTTGTGACTATAGGATCAGTGGTGGAAGATGGAGTGGTTGTCATAGTGGAGGGTGGATTAGTGGATGATGACTGAAATACCCCCATTTCAACCCTATGATAATAATGTAAATGGGGAAATGACACTTCTAAAGCACGACAATATTAAATGGTTGGGGGTCAGCATAGATGGTGACTTCTTATCCATTGACTAAGAATTTTAGGCACTAATGGTATGTGGAAGGGACGAATTTCATAGCATGGGACCATGAGAGGCCAAGTAGGAGATTATATGGCAAGTCCAGATAAAGGACATGGCAAGTAGTGTACTAAACCACATGTCCCACTTTGATAGGAACACTGATAATTCCCTCTGAATTTCTTTCTGCATTATCATAGGTGTTGATCATGATGATCTGATTACTTAATCTGCTTGAGTATACCCCACCTATTTTATGAACTTTAGAGTACATAGATTGAGGGAAAATCCATTATCTACCAAGACCCTTTTTATTGTATGATGGGCAACCATGACTTCGATATGCAAGGGGCGATTATGGTTGGCATTGATGTTTGGCATGTCATTTTGGCTGAAGTGCAATTGATAAGATAAAGCTAGGTGTCCTACCAATGCTTGGAATCATGTAGGATCAATTCCATTAGGCACATTGGTTTCCTATAGGGCTCTATTGAGGATTTCTTGATGTATAGGAGAAGACTTAAGCAAATCCAAAATGGAGATATGAGCAAGGGTCTTTCCTAAGTGATCAAGGATGTTGTATTGAGAGCTTATAGGAGTTGATTAGGTGTGTGCTTAGGCCACAAGGATAGTGATGAAGGCTTGTCGTGTAGTAACAACACATTGAGGGTCTTTGGCTTTGACATGTATCATAGATACACGGGGTTCTATTTGCTCAATGTAATGGATAACACCCTTGTAGTTGAAGGGTACTTTCTTATATCTTACATTATTTGTGTTGTTGTCTTGGGGATTGTTGCTAGAGGTGCTTGCACCTTGATTATGGTTTGGAAATGCATTTTGATATATCTACAATTGAGCATTGGATGACGAAGCTTGACTGGTGTCAACTTTGATATCTCCTCAATCAATAAGATCTTGGACATAGTTTTTCAGACCTTGACACTTATTTAAAGAGTGTCCTTTGATTTTATGGAACTCACAATATTCATTTTCCCTAAGCCATGCAGGCTTGGGTTTGGGTTCGTCAAGTGGCTTGGTGATAGGATGTGTGATTGGATAGTTGATCTGTAACAACTTATTGAAGACGACACTCAGGGGTTCTCCAAATTGAGCATACTAACATTTAGTGTTCCCCTAGCTATTCTGATTTGACTATTGAGGAGGATGAGGTGCCCCCTGTGGTACATATATGGTGTTAGGTATGAATGGTTTTTGTCTCTCAGATGTATTAGCCACTTGGATGTGCTTAGTATCAGTGACGCCATCATTCACTGCATTCTTGTTCTTGTTCCAAAAATGTGGCTTGTCACCAAATGACCTTTCTTTATCATGGTTATGTATTTTGATGTGCCCTTTGGCAACAAAGGCATGTTCAAGGATAGGTCCATTTTCCACTAGCTCCACGAAAGTGGTGACACAATGTAACCTAAAGTTATGAGCCATGTCGGGATGAGAGTTCTCCACGAAGAGGGTGACCATGTCCTTTTCTTTTAGAGGGGTTTTCATTTGACTTGCTAGTGCATGCCACCTTTGAAGATAACTAGCAAAGGTTTCTCCCTCACATTGTTTCTCTTTGAGGAGATCCAGAGTGTTAGTGTCTTTCTCCAAACTAAAGGAGAAATAAGAGACAAATTTTTTTGACAGGTTTGCAAAATATTTTATGGACCCTCTTTTAAGGGTCATGAACCACTCTACGGCAATGCCTGTCAGGGTTAAAGGAAACAAACACAAGAGATAATTGTCATTGTGCATAACTTCCTGAAACTTGGAGTAGAACTCTTGCAAGTGATCCTTAGGATCTTTGTTCCCCTATATCTGTCGAATTTTGGTATTTCAAAATGCCTAGGGAAGGGGATTAATGAGATGGAGGGATCAAATGGATATGGGCATATGTCATTGATCTTGAATGATTGTTTGCTAGTCCCAACTTGAATATCTTTCAAAGTGGCTTTAATTTCCAACAGATCTAAGTTGATTGGTGGAGGGTTGGATGTATATGGATGATAGGATAATAAAGGGTCCTGCTAAGATAGTGTCGGGTTGTTGAGATATGGATTTTGATAGTGGGATAATGACATCCCTTGTTGGTATGCCTGAGGATTTTGTTGATACAAGGGTTGTTGTTGTGAGGTATATTGAAGATTCACTTGGTAAAAATTGGAGGTAGGTTGCTGAGAAACTTCAATGTGATGTTGTAGTTGAACTGTTGATACTGAGGGTATTGTTGTGATTGTTGGGAGGCTGCATAAGGTGGTTGATGTTGGGATTGTTGTTGGTAATAATGATGTTGTGGTAGTTATTCATGTGATGTGAGATGTTGTGTAGGTTGAGACGGGATTTTGTATTGTGTTTGAGCTCGTGGTCATAGAATGGATGCAAGGAAGGGGGATATGGTCTACTTGGGAGGTTGGGATAGATTGCTTTGTAATTGGTATGGTGGTTGTTGCGAGGAAAGTAGTGGTTATTGTTGTTGGGGTAGTTGAGATAACATAGGGGTATTTTGTAAGGGAGGTTGTTGGGTACCGAAGGAGACATTCAGAGGTGGTAGATTAGATTGGGGGGTTGTGGAGATGCATAAGAAGGAAATGGTAGGTTTATGGCCCCAGAAGGTGGAGGTAATGCAGTAAAAGGGGTGCCCCAGTGCTGAAAGGAGGTGGATTTGAAGGGGGTGGTGTTGGTAGGATTAGTGGTTGTGGTTGTAGGACATTTTGTGGCATGCCAAAGGAAAAAGCATCATTGGGATTGGTGATTTGGGGAGCCCCTATGACTAAGATTTCAGGATGCGGGGGATTGCTAATGGGATATAGAACGACGTTGCCAAGTTTAGGCTGATGCCAACCTTTTATGGGAGAAAAATTGGGGACGTATTAACTACCTGGTGCATTGTGTGAACCTTTGGGTATATTAGGTGTTGAACCACCATACTTGGATAGGTCGATACTTGATGGAAGATTGACACCCTTTTAAATTAAGTGAGCCAATATTTCTTCACCATGTTTTTAGAGAAGGCGATCTATCATTTACACATTGATCGGGTTACTAAAGTGTTCCTCAAATGTAATTGCAAGTTGAATGACCATGTTTTTGCCCCCAAGGGGTGATGTGTTTTGACAATTGATATTGGACTATGATGATGTACCATTGTGTAGATCTTAAGAGATTTTCACACTATTATTGGGCTCTTGTGAGGCATTAGCTACGTTGTTTGGGTCTTGAGGGATGTTTGGTTAGGATTGTTGTTTAGCCATTTTCCTTGTTTGTGGCCAGGTTTGAATAGGCATGCAAGATGATATGATGGACTAGGATGCTAGAATGACCTTGGCAATGAAAGGATTGATTTTATTTGATGATTGATTAGCCGATGAGGATGTGGCTTGATAGGATTGATTTGAT
>VDFB02047230.1:209410418-209428949 GCA_007258455.2 Sequoia sempervirens | reverse complement strand
CTCTCTCCCACCCTCCACCACCTAGTTACTCTTGGGTATATGTGTGCAAAAATTAGATATCTGATTTATAGCACCAAAATATTACATTTTAAATTTTTTTTCAAATTAGATATTAGACACTAATTAGATATTCAATTTTTAGTACTTTGGCTTGGAAATTGCTATGGAGCAATGCACTGACACACAACCCAAAAAAAAGTCAACTCTCGATTTTCGTGTGTTTTGGCAAGTTCAAAATGCTACTTTTTTCAAGTTGCCACTTTTTGGCCCATCATGATCCTATACATATCTAGGTCTAAATCAGGTAGTTGTTATTTCTAAGGTGGATCACTCCTTTCTTCGAAGGCCATACACTTATGATTGGGTCAAGTGTTATTTTCTTTAGAAAATTCCTATTGCCTTTTTGATAGGTTAATTATGATTTGATTAGATGGGTTGTGAAGAACTTATTTAAAACAAATATATTTATGAAATAAGTATATTGGCATGAAATTAAATATGATTTGTATTCCAATGTAAAAAGTACAAATAATGTAAACAATTCTTTCAACACATAAACTATTATGTAGTAGTCAGTTAAAATGAAAAAGCTTACTCTATATTAGTTAGGATACACAACTAAGAAAATGATCTAAAGTGACTTATTTATCCTCGAGGAACTAAGTATATCGTATACAAAGAAAACCAACAAACCCACAACTACCCCTATTTTGAACGAGTTTAGTTTTCTCCACTTCCTGATCTTGCTAATATTGTCTAATTATTTTAAAGAGATGAAGGGTCATAACACAACTTTATTCAACCTAGTAAATAGCTTGGTTAATCAAACTTGACAAAAGCAACAAAACAATTGCTACATTTGGAATTTCATGTTGAATGAATAGTGGTGACAATAATCTACTTATAGTTTACTAAAACACTATTTTTATAAGAAGTCTTGACATTAGAAAGATAATTGTTACTTATAGCTTAATAAAACACTATTATAGTTTTACCAACATATACTATTGTATGCTTGCATGGCTTCTTAGTTAATATATGGGGAGATAGAGATAGATGGGGAGAGAGAGAGAGAGAGAGAGAGATATGGGAAGAGAAAGAGAGATGGAGATATATGGGAAGATAAAGGAAGAGAGGTAGAGATAGAGATTCGATGGATAGGGGGGATAGGGAGGGAGATATGGTGAGAGACAGAGAGGGGGAGGGAGAGATAGAAAGAGATAGAGGAGTGAGGGAGATGGAGGAATGGAGGGATGGAGAGAGTGGGGGGTGGAATGGAGAGGAAAGATATATCAATCACACTCCCTATATCTCTTTATCTCTCTACCTTTCTCTATCTCTTTGTCTCCCTTTTTATTTGTATGTTTCTTCCCTCTCTCTCTCTCTCTATTTTCTTCCCTATATTTATCTTTCTCTCCTTAAGTGTGTAATGGTACATTGAAGAGGTCTTAAAGGAGAATTATCATATTTTTAATCAAATGGCATGCTACCTTGAGCATGACTCCCCAAGGACACATGCCATCCTTGGATTGTTGACATGAAACAACCAATCAAAATTTAGTCTCTCTCTCATATTAATATATATTACTATTATATTAAATATATATTATATTAATTATATTTTGTATTATATAAAAAAATACTTATTATTAATTATTAATTATAATAATTTTATACGTATTTAATAATTTTGTTAAAGAATATAATATATAATTATAATAATTTAAATAATTAAATTATTTATTATGTAAAATATAGCTAATATATACTTAACTATATTGTAGAATATTAAAACCTAGCTAAATGGTGCCAAAATTTTCAATTTAATTAACATACTGTAAAACCTAACGAAACCAGGTTGTAGCTCATGAAATTGGAGAAGTGAAAGGTCAATACCAGTGTTGAGGAAGAGTTTGGAGTAGTGAAAACAAGATCAATGCCAGCACTGAGGAATATTTTGGAGTTAAAACAAGGTCAATACCAGTGCTGATGAAGAGTTTGGAGGAGTGAAAATAAGGCCAATATCAACACTGAGGAAGAGTTTGGAGGAGTGAAAACAAGGTCAATACCAGCACCGAGGATGAGGTTGAGGGCACTTAGGGAAAATCAATGACCAAGGGGAAATGAGTACTGTAAGTTTGGCACCCCCATTCTCTTTAACCTTCAATTTTCATGCCTAGTTTCCAAAGATCTTCTCGTACATTGGCACCCCCATTCTCGTAAAATTGTATAAGATAAGATAGAAAAAATAAAATAGCTTAGTCTTTCACATTTTTATTCACCAGCATCAAGTCTTGGCAAAACTCCCATAATCTACCCACATCTTGGTTGAGGTCTAGGATTTCATCACACATAGCCTTCATCACATGAGTTTGAAGCAATTGTAGACTTATCCCAAGTATATGCTAGGCTAAGGTAGATCTAATGAATGGAAATAGAGGCATACAATTCCTCTTTAATACCTCCACCACAAAGATATGCAAGGTGTTGGTTTTTTTATGGTAAGCAGGTTGACCTTCTAATCTACCTATGGAATTTCCAATTCCAATAAAGGGCAGCTCAAAGGACCTGGACAAACTGACAAGGATTTGAAAGACCTCCTAAACTTTGGGCTCTACAAGACCTGGGAGGGTGATCCCTTAATGCGTTTACAACCTCTACACCATCATCACAAAAAAATTAACAACAAATAATCTCATTTAGTACCTCAACATAATAGGATAATACCAAATAGAATTGGTTGTTTATAAATAATATCAACTATTTGGAGCATGAGATAACTAAAATATTTCACAGTATAAGATAGTCATTGATTTTCAATTTGTAGCAAGCTCTAGGTAAAGGCAAACAAATACTGAACCATACGAATAAGTACAACTTAGATCAGTGCCATATATCCATTGAAGGAGTCAAATTTATAAGCATCTAAGGGTTTATGATAGATTTAACACATAACATATAAGATCCTTGATAACATTGCTTTACAATCTCATCAATATGTATTCTAACCCAATACTACTTATCAAATCCTCATACAGAACATAACCACCTACAATCCCATTCAAGTGTTTTAATTAATTCCTTAAATTAATGCTAAAATAAGAATCATACACACCACAATAGTGAGATGAACGAAACAACCCTTGATCATTTTATTCAAATTTCAGATATACTTGTACAATGGAGAGACATGAGTTTGAATTAATCATATCAATTCAAATGCCAATACTGTCATAAAACATCAAATCCCCATGAATTCAAAACCTAAATTGCATTTTCCCTAAAACCATCAGACTTTACAATTTTCTCTGCAACTTCATCTAGACTTGACCAAAAATATCTAACTTGCTAACCTGTACTTCTGGCCTTGAAATCCTTCTTATAGAAAAAGGAGCAAACAAGCATTGGGCCAAAAATAAAATGTGTCACCAGCCAATTGGACCGCCTTATGATATTCTAAAAATTTGTTATAGCAACAATCTCCACAGAGAATCTTCTTGTTCATCATGCCCGCTAAGAATGGTTGATGCAACAACAAAAAACTTCAAGAATTTCGCACCTAGACTGTCACCAAAAAACAAAACTAGAATCTATTGTAACTGCAACAATTGATTTGTCAACCATTAGCAGCCTACTCATTTTCACTCTTAGTTAAATATACATTTACCCATTTCTAGTACTCTTCATCAGTTGACCAATCAAAATTGATCACCTCATTAACCTTCACACTATAAGGTTTGTACTTAACTACAACTTGATTCACTCCTCTTTAAAAAGACTCCAAGAATGAGTTGGTGCTAATGATTTTGTCCATACAACTCACCAACAAATCATAATCTAAGTTACACTATTTTTGAGGGTTTTGTAGTCCAAACATGATACAGAGGGGCTCTTACACTTTTTATGATTACTGTAGCTTGTGTAAGAGGCCCCATGGATAGTGTTGTAATTGTAGGATGCATGAATAGGGTGTAGGATGAGAAATAAAGAAGGTATAGCTGTTGTCCTCAATATTTTTGTGAAGAAAAGCATGTGAAATGAGAGGTTCAATACTAGGTTTCAACAAAAAATGTATAGGAGATCTGATTTTATGAATTTTTATCCATGTGTAGACTTAATGGGTTGTTTTTTAACACTAAATATAGATGACACACACACACACACACACACACACATATATGTGTGTGTGTGTGTGTATGTATTTATGTATGTATGTATATGTATTTTTAAATGTAAATGTAAATACAATTACTGGATGCTCTCCTAGAACAATAAATGCAACATATCATTAAAGAAATCTATATCTATGAATATAAATGTGTATTTTTTAATGCAAGTGTAAATGAAAAAGAGCATATGGTTTTGTAGTGTTATAGATACAACATATCCATAAATTAATGTAATTAAAATTCTAAAGTCTTCAATACATATAATATGAAATCGATCGAACTATTAAACTACATTAGAAATAAATGAAAACAGTAAATGCATATGTATGTGTATTTGTAAATGTAAGTGTAAAATAAATAAGAATAATGAAAATTATAAAAGAATACAAGGAAAGGTCTCCTCCCTTCTTGGTAGTGATAACCTACTCCACACACAACCCTTAAAAATTATGAATAGAGGAATATAATCTTTGAAGAACTCAATGTTGATTCTCTCCTACCTAATGAAATTAGTCATTTTATCCTTACAACATCTATATTGATTACTAGAGGCGCATAAACCAATTCTTCATAATAGAAGAATTTGATCATACTTTTCCAATGATGGCATTATGATAAAACCTTAGGTTAAATGAATAATTCCTAGCTAAGTTCTTTAAATCATGTCTAACTGTATAAGAGAAGACCACTGCTATGTGTACCTAGATACCATGGAGAAAGGCTCTTTGGGCTCTTTCATCAATCATCCTACCTTAAAACATACCAAAAGTCTCCTAGCAATTAGACATAGAAAGATTTAAGATGACTTAAAAAAAATTTATTGCCAAAGCATAAACTTATGATGACTTAACCAAGCCTAGTACACACTCCCTCCCCATTAAGCACTTAGACATATGGAAATTAAATGTAAATTTTCTGCTATTTTTAGTCACGTAGGTATCCAATAAACCACTTGGAAATGTTTTCCTTCAAGTTTGTTTAGTTGAATGAAGAGTGAAAGTCCTTTGATTACAATTAGAGAATACATTTGAGGCCTTGGTTGTCTAACTAGTGGACCATAGTCACATTTAACACTTGTTACAAAGTTTGGGAGTTAAAACATTAAGTAGATTTGATTTGTGATGGACATATTTGGATGGTAGTAACAATAACTTGCAATCTATCAAGACTTGATTAACTTATAACCTGTGAAATTCTAGCAATGAAATGATAGATTAATCATAATGTCACCTTAGGATCACATCACCATGAAAGAAGTTCATCCAGCATCCTTATGAGTGTAGGTACCACCAAATAGGTATTTGTTAGATTTTTCCTCCTCAAGCGAGAGAAATTCAGGAAGAGAAGAGGAAAGCAAGACATGTAGTATGTCTAAAAGAGGGAGATCAACTAGAGGTCAAAAGATTAGAATTTTTTTTTGTAAACGCATGGAATTTTTTCTTGCTGAAGGGAGGTCATGTTCTTATGATGATGAGAGCATAGGGGACATTGAGGTGCCCTTGAGGTACAAAAATCTACGGAAACAATGGGTACCCAAGGAGCTTCCTCCAATAAACACTGATTTTTGAGTCAATGAGAGGATATATCGCATAGCACCAGGGTATGTGCAAGATCATCATGGAAAAAATAGGCCCTTAAGTGGCAAAAAAAAAATTAGAGTTACGCAACTTGACATAAAAATTTGACATAAAGGTCTATTAGGGTAAGTGCACCAAGATGGTTCCCAAAAAGGGGGGCTTAAGTGGCCACCTTTTTTCTGAAATCAGGAAATGCTAACCTTGGATATGAAATTGAGGATAGTTACACTCAAAATTTTGAGATGGAACAAAAACAAGGATCAAAGTGCTCTGAGTCTACTTTCTAAACTACTAATTTATTTTGAAAATGGTTGATATTAAGGGGTTCAAATGAAGGATGTACACAAATTGGTGTTTTTTTTATTAGAAAAACATAACATAGCAACTCTTGTACGACCTGAGCATGGTGAACTTTTTTGTAGTATTTTTAAAATTACTATAGTTAAAAGTTAGCTAATAGCATCTAGTTGATGCACAATTTTTCTAACAATTTTTTAAGGAATATTTTATTTTTTACTAATTTTCTAAGTGGGCACTTCCTGAAAAGCAGAATTTCAGCTGTGCTCCCCCTAAATTTTTTTGAAAATAATTGATTTCTTTTTTAAATTTGTAGAATGTAGTCTAGTTTCTAAAAATGTAATTTATTTGAAATTTTGATGAATGGTTAATTTACAACAAAATAAACACCTAACACTATTTTTTGGAAAAAAAAACATACAAACAAAATAAATTATGGATGAAAGGCTTAACATTGTCAAAAAGTGAAAAAAATTACATTGTTGGATAGCTAAGAGAGAACCTAAGATTATGCATGTTTTCAATTTTTTTGATATTGAACTAGATGCAATCTCGATGGTGAGCACAAACCGGATTATGTCAAAAATTGTAGAATTTGCAAAAACACGTCTCTAGCCTTGTTGGGAATGCTCTCCAAGCCTTTGCGTTGGTATTCCAAGGCAAGTAATTTCACTTTTTTCTTTTTTAAAAAAATTTTCAAAAGTGGATAGAAAATTGGTACCCAACTTCAAGTACCCGCCCGTTATGAAAATGTTACTGAATTAATTGAGTATGTCAGACCCTGTTACAGTTACAAAGATTGGATACAACTAGTTTTATATACATGAAGTATGCATAGGTATGCACTATTAGCAAATTATATATAGCTAAAAGATAAGGATCAAAATAAAGGAGTACATGACTTGGATCAACAAATAAGCAGCCCAATTGCATAGTCGAGGTGCGCGAGGGAAACCGTGTATTTGTATGTGCAATAAAATCAATAACTATAGGGGAAAAGTTGCTAATTGATGACAATTTGAATCACTTAGTTACAAACATAGCTACTATGGGGGTGGTATGTACTATGTACCATTTTACCCAACCTCCAATTAATGACTCCAATATAGCATTTTATCATAGTGGGACATTGATCATATAGAGAAGGCTCCAGCCCAGAGCACAGATCACTATTTATCTTCAGGCGCTTCTACCTAACAAGTTGACCTCATTGTAATTGTACAAATTAAATATAAGCAATTTTTTTTATCATGTTGTTGTTTTGATAAGTTTATTGGGTTAATTTCGATAATGTTTTTAATATTCTTATTACAGTCAATTGATTGGGGAAAGGCACTAGCAGTAGACTAGAGCATCCATAGGGAGCTGCAATCAATATTATGTGATGATGACATTGCTTATTCAACAAACTCTCTCGATATGATAAGGAAGACCCAAAAAAATTGAAATGAAGAAGTCCTTAAGTTGTTATTCATAGTGCCTCAAACAGATGAGATAAGAGAGAGGGTTAAAATATTAACTAAGAGATCACAAAACTTCCAAGTAAGTTGCCATGAGGTATTTAATTATAACATAAGTTCATTTATCATTTTATATTTTGTACTCTTTTATGTCATGAACTAAAATGTGTTGTTTTAATAGGATTTTTTGCATCCTCATGATGCTTCTGGCCATGATCAGGGTACTGCAAGTGTTGCCCGAGGAGTAGGGGTTGGTACAAGTTTCCATCCTAATCTTCCTATGCATACATCACATCATCTGACCCCATCTTTCGTGCCTATATTTTCGTCTGAAATGGCAGCAAAACATACCATGCAAACATCTATTAGTGCACCCTCTAGTAGCGAACACATGCTAGAACATGTGTTAGGACATGTACTTGGGGATGTAGAGGCCACTGGTACTGGTGATATTTTAGCAGCATTTACTGGATCTTCCCGTATTAGTAGTACAAGAACATTGCTAGTCACATTTGTGGTGATCGGTGATTTCATTCCCATAAAGATAGAGAAGGTCCCAGGTACTTTAAAATGTTTTAATTATTATTATATATAATCCAATTGAAATTTACTTATTGATCGCTCTGTTTAGACTATTGATCCCATGATCATTTTGTATGAAATGATGTTTTTGATAATTATATAAGTGATATTACATTGGAGCTCTTTGGACCCACCATATGTACACGGTGGAATTCCCAAAATAAAGATTTAAAAGATGAGCTAATTAACCATTTAGTTGTGCTATTCGGTGATAAAACATTCAACTGAACCAAGGTCCTTAAGAAAGCCGGTACCTATCTAAATTATGTGAGGGACCAATATAGGTCACATTTAGAGAAGAAAAAAAAGTACGAGCATCCTCCCATGATTCTGGAGAGGGAGTGGAATGACCTAGTGTCAGATGGAAAGGAGAAGGCTAAAAAGAGAAAACAAAAGAATCCACCAGGCCAAGGAAGGTATGTGATACTATCAACAATGTAATTATATACCGATTACTCTTTATTTTTACATAATCTAATGTATTTCAAACTTTTCATAGGCTTCCTGACACATCCAAGGCAACAAAGGAAAGACTAGAAAAACACGGGCAACACAAACTTGGCTCTGGTGGTTATATGAAATTAGCCGCACAAATTGTAATTATCAATAAATGAAATATTGTATCCAAATAATAAATTAAAAACAATTTTGGTTTTATCACACCATAGAAGCAAAATTCATGATCTTATGCAAAAATGTAGGGCTTTGAATTAAACAGAGTTCCCATAGAAGATGACCTGAAGATTGCCTTCCAACAAGGCTATGGAGCCATGGATGAATGCCTAAGAGTCTTGACTGGGAAAACACAATATTCCACTACATCTGACACACAGGTAAATAAAATCAATAAAGTTTATTTAAAATTGAATACTTGTGCAATCTATTCAATATTAATTTATACCATAAAGTAATTACATGCCTATTTGTTTTAAACATTCAAGAAATGATTATACTGCACATGAATTGGAATGCAGCCTGGTGAGGGTGGAGCACAATCTATAGATGAAGGTCATGGTGTGCATCTTGGTACTTTAGAGCATATAGAGCATGATCAACATGTTGAGAATGATCAAGCTAGAGAAGATCAGGAACATGATGTGGCCCCATTAGGTAAAGAGGACCACTATAAAGTTCTTTTAAACATATTTAATTTGCAATTTGTGTATTAATTAATGTAACCTTTAGTGTTTCAACTTTAGAGCATGTAGAGCATGATCAACGTGTTGAGCATGATCAAGATAGAGAAGATCAAGAACATGGCGTGGCCCCATCAGGTAAAGAAGATCACTCTCATGTTCTTTTAAACATATTTAACTTCAATTGGTGTTTAATTAATGTAACCTTTCGTATTTCAACCGCAGATCAGGATTTAGAGGGTTTTTAGCATGTTGAGGATGAATCTATAACAGAAGTTCAAGAACATGATTTGGACCCATCAGGTAAAGAGAAGCACTCTAATGTTCTTTTAATTAATGAAATACTTGTAACAATAATAATAAAACATATCAATTTAACATTTCTTTGTTATTGCAGTAGACCCCCCCTACAATGGTGTTCACATCATGAGCAGATGACTAGGTGTACATTAAGATCATGAGCAGAGGGAATAACAACTAAAGGGGGGAAAGATGATTTAGAAAATGATACTCCACTTCAAAAAAATTTACCTTTAAAAAAGAAACAAAAAAAAGTGATTGTAATCATATCATGACAATTATATTTTCTATATTATGTAAAAATTGAAAGAATGAATATTATATGTTAATGAATGAATGTGAATATGTTAATTAATGAATGTTATATGTTAATAAATGAATGTTATATGTTATTAATGGATGAAAGAATAAATTTTATATGTTATTAATGGATGAATGAATAAAATTTATATGTTATTAATGGATGAATGAATGAATGTTATATGTTATTAATGGATGAATGAATGGTTAATGTTATATAATTGGGTATGGGGAATTGAGAGTGATGTGAGGGGGGGTGAAGGGCCAAATGAGCTTCCACCATCACGTGGTTAGCCCTATTAAGTAGACAATATTAAAATATTCTTGAAACAAAGAGAAGCTCAATAAGGTAATGCAATTTTCTATATAAAAAATGCATCGTTTGAAGCATCAAACCAATATGCAAAGATGAAAGAAAGTGCTAACTTTTCACTATGGTGGCAGAAAAATGATTCTTTATACCCTGAATCCATGCTCTGTATCATAATTTGAAGTTGTTTCCATTCCAATGTTCTAAGTTTAGTTTGTTTGTATGGATTTGTATGAATACCACATTGTGTTGTGTGTGGATTTGGTTGCAAATCTCTTTTTCTTCTATTTTTAGTGGTGCCATAACTCTAAAATTTTACTTTTGCGCATAATAGGTTTGTGGAAAAATTGATAGCTCTGAAGATTTTAGAGGCTTGATTGAGATAGATACATGGATATTTGGATCTTGTTGTTGATGGGAGGCTTCTACTTAACCATGAAATTTTGTACCATGTGAAGGTATGCAAAAGTTTCTCTACTTACATTCATTCTTGATCATAAATGTTGTAAATGATATTAATGCTTCAAACTTAAGATTCGTTTCATTGTTATAATGATCAAAATGTTATACTTTTCTATACATTCAAGCATTCTCTTGCACCCTACCCTTTTCTCTCTTCCCCCTATTAATAAATTTCTTTGTCATAAAAGATTTACATTTCTGTCTCATTTGCACAAATTTATTTGAAGCGCTCGGATTGAATAAAGATATGTAAAAGATGATGGATTATGTCTAAACAACAATTTTCCATCTTATAGCTAATTAAATCCTTAATATTTGAATAGTTTAGGTCTTGAATAATGCTTGTATATGAATGTGTAGCAATAAGGGAGCCTATGTGAATATTGAAATTTAAAACATCACTTTGGTATTTTTCCTTAGGCAGTGAAATGATATTTTGAGTAATGCAAACCTACACACACATTGATATTTTTTGGCATTGCATTGAGGAAATTCTTTTCTCTTATACCTACCCTTGGCTAGACATGGAGGTATATAATATTGGTTTCTGGGTTTATTCTCTAAGTAGTTAATTTCATAGAGGAAGAATAAAATATTCTTAATGTCCTCTCAGGTGTGAAAGCATATGAATCACTTGTTGAAGGCACCAGTTTGTATTCATCCAAAAACTAGTTTGTTCTTTTTTTTTATGTTTCTTGCATGTGTTTTTTTAGGCTCTAGAGATGTATCTCGGCTCTTTCCTTTGCACTTTTCGTCTATTTTGATGATTATAGTAGATTGTCCTCATAATTTCTCAAGTACTTATGTTTGTAACCTTATTTTCTACCAATCAATTTGCAAACCAGACACATATTAAGGACCATTTCACTAACTTGTAGTCATCCATTACTTCATATGTTGCAAGTTCTTTCTGTGTGCCAATAAATCCTGATGATTGCGAGAACTTTAATCCTACAAGTGTACCCAATCTTTCTCAGGTAAAAGTCTTACCTTGTTTTATAGTACTTTAAATGGTTAATTGAAGGTGCTTCTTTAGATCTAAGATAGTTGAACCCTGGATTAAAATATGGTATTAGATGGGAAATATAATCATAAAGCTATGGTCCATTGAACAAAAATTACAACCATAATTTACTGGACTATGAATAGTGTTACAATTATAATTATTTCTCCTTTACCTACCTTTGCATTAATGAAAAACATAACAGATATTGGAAGTTCATTAAATGTCTCATGTATGTGTTAGTATTTTTATATTGTTTAGGTTGTTCAAGAGCTTGATTAGGTCAAGAATATGTTCTATAAGCTCTATTCTCTTGACACTGCTAAGCATTTTCCCTACACACTTTCTCTTCAATCCAGACATTTCTTAACTCCTTCCCTTGTTAGCCCTTGGTTGTTCTCAACTGTAATGATTTTTCTATGCATCTTGCAGTTTGTATGTATGATTAGTCATATCTTATGAAGCATGGATAACCTTTTATGGAAATTTTGTTGTAATTAGACAATTTCTATTGTGAGAATAATCATTTAATTTGTATGGAAGTAAGTCTTTTTCATATTATTTGACTTGGTATTGTAAACTTGTCTTTGCAAGATTCTCTAGTGGGGGACAAAAGAACTGTGATGATAGGTAGAGTTGTACAACACCATAAATCATTTGGCATTATCAATATATTTCTTATATAATACTCTATGCAAGTAAAATGGAATGTGCAATGACAATTGGTCTCAAATTCAAATCTGAATATAAGTACATTATACACAAGAAGATGATATCTATTCTATGATTTAAAGAACCCAAAAATAAGAAAATTGATAGGTTCCATTTATTTACTTGCTAATAGACACTTGTTAAATTGGTGAGACCCTCAAAATGTCTTGCTGATAACCAATAGTGTTCAAAACTCCTGAAGAGGTCAGATCAGTGTGACATTGGATCTGTCTTGCCAACAGAAGTCATCGGCAAGACATGGAATATCATATTGATTTTTCTATCCCATGCTAATGATTGATCTCTCACTGATTGGTTGGATTCGATGGTCATCACCAAGAGTCACCACAATGGTACATTTCAACAAATATGTTTTTTTCAAAATTGCATTGTTTCGTTGCAATTTTGATGAAGGCCTCCAATGAATCACTGAAAAGGTTTGACAAAGTTTCTATAGCTATGGCGAAAGCTTCATCGTAACTCCTTGCCCATTTCATCGAAATGGTGATGAACTTCTGGTGTTGTTTTGATGCTTTAGAAGAGCCATTGCAATTGCATTTTGGTTGTAATTCGTTGGTGGATACACAAATTTTTCGTCGCTATTATGAGGAACATCTAAGTAATTTTATTGTGCCGATGACCGATGAATCTGCATCGTTATTTCAATGTTTAATTCGTCATCAGAATTTGGATGAAAAATAAGTGACAATTTTTTTCTCAAATTTGTTGATTTTCTGACAAATGTTTTGTCAAACGACCAATGAACGTTCATCAGAAAATGGAGTCAAATTCAGTAGTGTCAATAAAAACATTTAACTTGTGAATAACCCTTACATACCAATATTGATTTATTCTTCACAACTTCACCATCTTCATTCAACTTATTCCTGAATACCCACTTGGTTCTTATAACATTCTTATTAGCTAGTTTGGGAACCAATTCCCATATTTGATTATTTTCTATTTGATCCAATTCCTCTTCCATTCCTTTTATCCAACCAACATATTTCCTAGCATCAACAATGTTCTTGGGCTCTACCTTTGACTATAAACATAGATCCACTGTGTGCATTTGCTTTTACAAACCTTCTCTTGGTTAGCACACCTTCATTCTTATCTCCAATGATCTAGTTTTCTAAATGGTTCTTCTATACGTACTTTGTTGGAGTCTTAGGAACCTTTTTCTATTCTTGTTTTTTCTCTTCTTTCTCTTCTTCTTCTTCAAATTAGGGAGGTATATCAGGTCCACAAATCTCCAGTTCTTGTGAGATCTAAAAAAAATCTTCATCTACCTTAACATTTGTGCTTTCAATCATTTTTCCCAATCTCTTGTTGCAGCATCTATAGGCCTTGCTCCTAGTTAAGTAACCAAGAAATATCCCTTCATCACACCTTGAAACAAACTTTCAAGGATCTTCTTCATCTCTCTTGATGTAACATTTTCTGCCAAAGATTCTAAAGTATCTAACAATAGGAGGCCTTCCATGCCATAGCTCATAAGGGGTCTTAGTGCTACTAAACCTCAACTCTACTTTGTTAAGAAAGTAGATAGCAATATGAACTATTTGCTTCCAACACATAGTAGGCATATCTAGATCTTTGATCATTGTCCTAGCCGTATCTTTCATAGTCCTATTCTTCCTTTCCAATACCCCATTCTATTGAGGAGTTCTTGAAGCAAACAAATGTCTCTAAATGCCATGATCTTCACAAAACTCTTCAAATTCATTTGAATTAAATTTACATCCTCTATTAGATCTTAAATTTTTTATCTTAGCATCCATTTAATTCTCAACTTTCTCTTTGAAAATCTTAAACTTATCAAAGATTTTTGATGATCTTAAAAAAGTAACCCAAGTCATTCTAGTGTAGTAATCAATAAGAAACATGAAATAACTTTCACTTTGTTGAATCTTTGATATTGTAGTTCCACATAGGTTAGTGTGAATCAGGTTTAATGACACTATAGATGAACATTCCTTTGCTCTTGAAATTTGTGGGTTTTTGCTTTCTCATTTGACACTCCTTGCATAATGTGTTTGTAGGCTTAATTATCTTAGGCATATCTCTCAAAGCCTGAATAGAATTGATCTTTACCATATTGTTAAAATTGATATGTCTCATTCTCTTATGCCACAACCAAGACTCATTGGATTGAGTCAATAAGAAAATTATTTCATTTTCCTCCTTTAGATGATAGAAATTTCCATTTGTCCTTGTACCTTCTACAACCAATCTTTTAGACCCTGCCTCCCTAATCTCACACCCTTTGGCATGAAATGTAAGATTATATCCTTTGTTGCACATTTTACTAGAACTGAGAAGATTACTCTTTAGTCCATTGAATATAGATAACATCCTCATTCATGTTCTTTCCATCAATTGTTATAGCACCCTTTCCATAATTTTGTGTTTACTCATCACCTCCAAACATAATAGCTCCACCATTACATTTATTAAGATTGATGAACCTTCCTTTCTCACCAGTCATGTGGTTAGATCAATAATTGTCAATCACCCAAGCATTTTCTTCTTCCTTTCAATGAAAGGTAACGGGTATGTGTAGGATCATGATGGGCCAAAAAGTGGCAATATGATGGGTATGTGTAGGGTATGTGGCTAACAAATTTTTGTTTACCCAAAATTGATGAAATGAAAATAGTTTTTAAAGGAGATTCTTAGCTTTCCACCAATATAAATTATGCTTTACTTTGAATTTAATAAATAATTATTATTCATTTTCTATTTGAATTACAACTAAAGTCCTAATTGATAGGCTGCTTGAAAAACATCTATAGCTTTCAAATGGTATCACTTTTTTGAATCTGAAACATCCATCACATTCTATGCTTCACATATTATAGGATTAAAAAAAAATGAATTTCATGAAGTTTTGACCAAGTTATGGTGGTCAGACATACGGGTTTTTATATCTTTTAAAAGTTGTAATTAAAAATTCATAATTAATTATTTACTTGGAAAAAAATTACAAAAAAATATGCATCACATCGGGACATGATCCCTTTACTTATATCTAAAATCTTATAAAAAAATATTATCATTTTATTTTGCTTAGGTTGGTTAGAAAGACACCTATTTCTTTTTTTTTTCCCTAAAATTTAAGTATTATTGCATTGAAATTTAAAATTTTCACCAAATAGATTTTTTTATGAAAAAAACCTAGTAGTTTAGAAAATACATTCAATTTTCTACATATTATATTGTTACATATTTTTGAAATAATATAGATAAATTATTCAAATTTTTACGTCAAGTTTCCTAACTCTGCCTTTTCTAAATTTTTTGCCACTTAAGGGCCTATTTTTTCCATGATGATCCTGCACATACCCTAGCCAACATAGCCATTGAACTTTCGTTAACTTTGTTAGCCTGCAAGGTACTTGACTTCTTACATTTTTCAACATCACCCTTTTTTTCCTTTCACAACCATGAATAGGGTTTCATCATTTGAATAATCTTTTGAAGAAAAAATTATCTCCTTGGAATAGAAACTATTTGAATTTCTCTCTTTTATTGCCATCTTTTGATTCTTTGTATGGAAATTTAGATTCAAAATTACAAATCCTTCCACAATTGAAACACTTGAAATGTAACTTGCCATTGTATTTGTTGGTGTCTTTCTTTAATCTTCTCAAAAAAATTGCTTCTACATCATCAAAGTCATATTTTTATTGACTTTGAATGTTGCCTCCCTCTTTAGAACATCTTTGCCAACTTCTCCCATTTCAAAGGTAGTTAGAGCACCAAACATTTCATCTACTAAATACTTATCCAAGTCCTTAGACTCTTCAATGGAATATATACCTTATAACTATAAGCTTTAGGGAGAGATCTCAAAACTTTCTTCATAATCTCATATTCTTTCACTTCTCCACCAAGACCTATGATTCCTGTAACTACTTCATCCACCCATAGCATATAACTAGAAATTTCTTCATCCTCTTTCATCCTTAGGTTGCAAATTTGCTCTTGAATATTTACATTTTCTAGCTTGCTTCACTTTATTATCTCCTTCATAAATGTTGCTCAACTTTTCCCACACATCCTTAGTAGAATGGCAACTCATCACCTTTAGGAGTTCAAAATTTTCTAAACCACACATGATAATATTGTTTTCTTTAGAATTGTTCTCATACAATATTATCTCAGTTGGATCTATTGGAGGAGAAGAAGGTGCAATGTAACCATCCTTGATAGATTGTTAAAAACCAAATCCTATAGAGTTTAGATGGCCTTCCATTCTTACTTTCCAAAAGGTGTAATTTTTACCATCAAACCTAAGACCTTTGTAAGATCCATCATGTTCCATCCTAGACATTTCCTCAAGTGGCTAAGCTTCTTTAGAGGAACTTGGTTCCCGTACCAATTGTTGAACACAACCAAATACTGAGAGGGGGAGTGAATCAGTATATATAAAAACTTAAACCCTTTAGATCTTAAACCATTCAAAAAAATACAAAATTAGACATTTAATAGGATCACAAACTTATAAATAGATCAGTAGAAATGAAGATAAAAAAATGAGCAAACATGCACAACACAACACCATATTTATGTGGAAAATGTAAGGAAAATTAGATGCGGAAACAATTCTCCTAACATCAATACTTCAAGGACGAATGCAGATATACTTTAAAATTTACACAGTTTACAGTCTAATTAAGATGCACTATGAAGCAGATAATAGAAACAAAGTATTTGAAAATCACACATGAACACCAGATATATGTGGGAAAACCCTTATGGGAGAGAAACCCACCACACCAAGAGAAGTCACTTTGTATTACAGTAATAAAGATTACATACAAGTTTTAGACTTATCTTTTTGATGTCTATATACATCAGCATTCACCATGAACAATCTTGTACAGGAACATTCAAGTTACAATTTTTATAGAATAACATACATTTTTTGATCATACAATCACCCAACAATCCATTGATGCAACCAACCGATCACAATCTGCAATCATAGAGTATAACCATGTTCTTCCATGTCCATCGAGCTTCCTCACAAAACTATGGCAAGGAACTATCTTCCGACTATTTAGATTCAGCTTCTCCTATTGGTCCACAAGACTCCACATAGGATGGTCAAACAGTCAAAAGAGATTCAAGCTTTTTTGGCATCTCGGTGAGACACTAACAGTGTCTCCCCGATGCCCAAAAGCTTCATATCGATGTCGCCAAGAGTTATCATTGTTGCCAAGATGTTTCACTGAGCTTACAACATGTATCGACTTCAGTTTTTCCTTTCAGAAATACTATCGCTCTTGCCAAGAAATCTCAACAAGCCTTCTTGTGTTACACCAAAGCACCAAATAGTTGGTGAGACCTATCACTTTTTCCAGGAGATCATAGTGAGGTCTAAATGTCTCATAGATGTGAGTTTACCATTCGGCAAGAGTATTGCTCTTAGGTGAGACCACATATCGATAATCAAAGACATAACGATCTCAACATTCCTATCAGCAAGACTTACCGCTTGCCAAGAGGTTTCATCAAGCAACATTAGGTTACACCGAAAGCATACAACTATCGGCAAGACCTATCACCTTCACCAAGACGTTATGCTGAATACACACAAGTCATACCGAGCACAAAGTCACAATCGACAAGACTTACATCCTTTGTTGAGAGATCATACTGAACTCCAAGATTTACCCCAAAGGCTCCAACATAAAACACCGGCTGAGACATAAGTATCAATTCCTAAGACTTCTCATCGAGTCAGCCAGGCTAAGCACGATGACTTCCAATGTCCTATCAGTGAGACTTTCCAAAGTCACTAGGACATCATAGCTGTAGAACCCTTTTAGTTATCTTGAAGACTTCAATGTATCCTATCGTGAGATTTTCCTATTGATGAGCTCATAGTAACCACTTAAGACTCTCCCCATATATAGGACCTCGATTGAATGGCCTTTCAGCCAAAGATCTTCATGTGGTGAAAGGTTACAATGACTACTCTATGTCACAGCGATAGACACCAAAGTGAAAGCGGTTGGCAAGACTTCTACAAGGTCACAACGACCTATACAAAACATGATGCTACCAATCTGCTAGTCGGCCAGACATGATGGATGTCATACCAACTTGGCTCCACTGGAGGTTTCAACTTGTGATGTTTGAGGCACATATTTCCAATAGTCTCCCACTTGACGAAGATCACACAAGCAGTTATAGAGCACAACAAACAACTT